>OY987258.1:21014856-21614856 GCA_963920725.1 Rhamphomyia laevipes | reverse complement strand
ATTGTGGTAAATTTGAGCAATTCCTTACTGATGCCATTAAAAATGGTTTATAAAATTCTGTCATAAATTCAGTAATTGTTAACGGTCCACGTGCAGCTCCAATTGGCGTTTTTGTATATTGATCAGTACCCAATGGACATTTAGAAATTCGTAATTCAATCTTAAATTTCGATTTATTTTATTAACAGCGGACATTAATGGAAAAATCCATACTTACAGTATAATCATCAAAAGTATCTTTCATAATAGAAATATTTAAATTTAATCCATAAACACCTCTTGATATACGTTTAATATTACCATTTATATGAAATCTATCATCGTCATTAACTGTCTCTAATGATACAAATTCACTTTCATATTTTCCAGCCTGGGTAAAAATTAATAAAATATTTATTAAATTAAATTTATTTTTATTATTCATTCTTAAAATGAAGAACACCACACTTTCCCGTCAAATCCGCATGTAAAATATATATAAACTCTGATTGCACAATTTGTACTTATATCAAAGATAACAAATAATAATGAGCATTAATCCGGTAAACCCTATGATAATAGCACTGTAAAATTCGTCATCCATTGCGCCTGTAATTGTTGCTTAATATAACTTTGGTTAGTCTTTTCAGGAGCCTTGGCTACATGCATCCGTTTACATACATTAATTTGGGTAATCGTGCGGGTTCCTTTTAATTGGATAGTATAATATACTTAACACATTTTGTAGTGGTTCAGTGTTTACAGCTTTATTCTATTTAAAGCATATGAATTAATACTTACAAGTATTGAAACCAAAAATAAATCTCCCATTAGTATAAAAATTATAAAACTTCCGAAAATTATAACTCCATTCATTTTGTGAATTATTTAGAATGGTTGTTTTTGACTAAACTGATGGAATACATGAAATATGCTGTAGAACATGCCTTGGCCTTTTTATATAACATTTTTTAATTTCGCATGTTTTCATTTTTTTAATAATTTGTATATTAATTATCACATTTACTTTGTTAACTAATTTTAGTTTAAAAAAAAATCTGTTTGATTTACAAATTATTAAAATTAAAACTCAATAAGGGTTTGCTAACAAAATATAGTTAAACCTCAGCTAGACAACTAAGCAGCACATAATAATCAGATATATGCTAAAGTACGTTGTATGGTACGGATTGACATCGGGGTCTACGTTTTTGAAAAAGCCTTTTCCAACGCAGTGACGATGACTGGGTTCAGGTTATATGATAAATAATTTTGTACGTCTTGTAATGTGACAGACAAAAAGTAGTTTCAGCAGATGGGACCACAACAGACACGGCTAGAGACACAATGTTCCGAATCCGCCAAACATAAATTTTTGGAAAACGAAATTATTTTAAAAAATTCAGAATTTCATTGCCTGCACATTTAATTGCCTATTAGACCGTGTCTGTTTATTTCCAATGGATTTCCTTCAAATACCTAATGTTGGGCAAACAAGCCTAGGACTATAGAGTATCCGGTAAAACCCAATTAATGCGGCAAAGCCACATAAATGTTGCATCCTTTTAAGAGCCCAATAGTGCATAGAGGAAAGTGATTATCATTACTACCAGTCATTAAAAATTAAATAATAAAGATAAAAAGTTATTGTTTTTCCACATGAATAAATATTGACCTACCTTGTATTGATATTTTTAAAAATTCGGATAAAATAAATCATAGTTTTTACAGATTGCCACCTGACCAACACACAATTTTGAAATTATTTAATTAAAATTTCTGATTTTTCAATAAATTGTGCTAAACTTTTTTTTATTTTCTAATATTTTCATGATAATTGAAATATATTAATTATGTAATTAATTAATTAATTAGTAAAATTATTGGCATGAATTTGAATTGTGATACACATTTATTCAATATTAATAAATTACAAATAATAATTTGTATATTTCTAACAAATTAGCGAATATATATATTCGTTTTTTGTAACAGTATACCTCATAATTAACTGTAAAACAATGCACTGCTAATTAAGGTACGATGACGTGAAAAAAGTCTGTGAAAATAATCAGGGATGCAGACAAACCATTTAATTTTCCTGCTGGTTATGTAGAAGTTTAAACCCCTGTTTTTTTTCTTATTCTAAAATTGTCTCATGTAAGATGGTGTAAAGTATGTAATAGAATTGACAACATCATTACTAAAATCAAGTCGCAAAAGAAACACTTGAAAATTTAAAGATTTACCTGTGTCTTTTTTTAAATAAAATTTAAGACACCTTAAATTTATTTAACACAACCACAAAAGAAAGCATGGATATCAGACGACACTATGATGACGCCAGAATAACTCAATTAAATGCTTAAATCTAAGACACCTTACGAATTACTTTCGTATGCTAAAAATACTATTTGATTGCAGGAGAAATATCTAAATTACAGAAATTTTTTTGCTTTATTACATTGCTTTTAATAAATAATCATAATAAAGCTAATTATAGATTATATGAAAAAATATGTGATATTTCTGATGAAGAAGAATGTTCAATGGCTATATTTGCTAACTTGACGTCTTGGCCTATTAATTTCCATGTGAAATATACTGCTTTAAATAAGTTATTAAATTATGCATATTAAAAAGCTATGAAAATAAGTTATTACTCCCAAAAGATGTTCTGTCATTACTTGAGAAACCCAAGAAAGTGAGAATTACCCCAATTAGGAAGTATCGAGCAGTACTAGCATTATATTATATTTAGCTGTTGAATATTTCAACCATACTTCGGGGTGTTCCAAATGTTTGGTGACAGGTAACTAACTACACGAACGTCGTATGAGTTTTCTACGCACAGATATTCCAAATAGGACAAATGAAGAATTTCGTTCGACGGCAGATGTTTACCACCACTTGAAAGATTTCCAATAGATTTTTCTATCGCAGACTCACTTTGATGTATGTATTAATTGGTGTAGGGTACTTTTAACTATGGTTCAAAATGGTATGGTAATAAACGATATTTCTAAATGGCTTTCACAATGTAAAATGCCTTCAGAAATTCGCAGATCAATTAGAAAAGTAGATTTCATATAATTTTGGAAGGCATTGCAGTTTCGGACTTTATATTGAAAATATCTCCAGCTATATTCAAAAATTTCCTATCAACAAATGTATATATTATATAACATTGGATTTAGAACATGAAATATTAATCGGAAATTTAAGCATAGGTCCCCTAAAGCTACAACTTGTACCTTAGTCAATGCATGCGTAGTCACGAATCCAGACTGTGTACCAAAGTTAATTGAAAATGGATAATAATTATTATATGGTGTAGCTGTAGAGCATATGAAATATTCTAAGTTGCTCATGTACTATTAGTTTCCCATGAACCCACTAAAACTACCGAGTACAAATTTCCCCAGCATTAATTTGATAATTAAGTGAATTACCCTATATAATTGAAATCGGGTAACAATTACTGTATGATGTAGATGTAGAGTATTGAACTTTAACTATGTATATAACGATAATATTTACTGTTTGGCAATTAATAATAGCGAGTTATGTTGTGCTTAGGTTCTTGTTCTAATATTTTTGACGTTATTCTTAAATCTAGTAGAATAAGGAATAAGCATGTATTTCATTCCTTCTAGTCAAATTAAATAAACATTTATATTCTCCTCTTAAATTGTGTTTTAATACATTATTTACATTTTTAATACATATTTACATTTCGCTAATATAATCAGCTTTTGTAGATCAATATTATATGTTGATTTATACAAATCAGTTATTGGCGTGAAACAACCATAGCTGAACAATATCTTTAATGCTTTATTTATCAATTTTTTAATGAGATTTTGTAAGTAATGACTAGCATATTAGATTGTATCGCACATGTGATATGCTGTGAGCACGACATATCATATTAGCAATTCTGTTATTTATTTTAAAGTTTATTTTCTTAAAAGCTTTAATGAAACATGATTTTTTTTTAACTTTTTTATCAATATGATCGGACCATGTTAGTTTGTTGTCAATCCAACATACCTAGATAATCATACTTATCAACTTCTTCTATTTCTTCTAGTCCATTTATTTATGCTTTTATATTAATATTTAACTTATTAAGCATGGGCCCCCTAAAGCTACTAACTTGTACCTGAGTCAACGCATGCGTTGTTCATATGTTTAGTTTTATTTATATGTTAATAGTGAGCTTATTACCAATTTACCAATTAACCAATCATAATAAATTTGTAGAGTACCATTGATATTTTTCTCAAGATCATTTCTGTCTGTTACAAAATAACAAGCATGTATCGTCTGCAAATATAATGTGATTTGCATTTAACTTGGCATATTTGATGTAGGTATAGTAGGTATAGCAGATGTCTAAATCAGAACCTTGTGGTACAGCAGTGTATATTATAGCTTAGGCTTATGTGACCATTAACCTTTGTTTGGTTATATAACTTTTAATTAAATCATTTGAAATATTTCTAATACCAAGTTCAATTAATCTAGCCAGCACCCAGCAGTAAATTATAGTTAAATGTATCAAAAGCTTTTTTTAGATCAATTTAGATGTAACGTTCCATGATATTTATTTATGAAATCCTCGAATAAATTATTTTTTCATAAATTTTCCGAATGTTATTTAGTAACGAAATTTGTCAATAATTATTTAAATCTGTTTTAGCATCATTTTTATGAATTGGTATTATTAAAGCTACTTTTGGTATGTCCAGAAATTTTCCTGTTCATTAGTTGATATAATATGTCATCACAACCACAAGCTGAATGATTTTTAGGCTGTTAATTATGTTTTTAATTTCCTGTTGACTTGTGGGTCAAGAGTTATTAGAATTACCATTCTTAATTGTACATTTTTTACATATTTTATATTATTTTCTAGCGTTTTCCGAATTTTGTTGAAGTATTTGTTAAAAATGTTTTCATTGCTGGTTGTTATGTATAATTTGTTTGACCTCATTTGATTTTTTCTCTCTCATTTTAACATTTTACAGCTTTGCATTCAGTATCTTCCATACTTGAGCTTTTTTCTGAATTGGTAATTTCTTTATCAAATATTTTTATCTTTGCTGTTCTTATCATAGAGGTTACTAAATTTTTAGTAGTCATTGTCGTAATGATTTTTTAAACCACAAGCTGTTCTTTTAATTCTTCCTTCCGATGTGTATTTGAATTTCATATATCTTGAAGAATTGTGATTAACTCGTATACAAATTTTATTATATAATAGTCAACTAGAGGATGTAATTATTATGAGATTTCATTAAAATTAGGTTATTAGTTTAAGTTTGTTAAATTTGCTTATTAGCTTCTCCCATTAAATTTCCGATTTATATTTCATGTGTACTAGAATATATTTATTATTATTTGATTTGAATGAAATTTGTCACAGAGTTTGGTTTCATAATCTAGTTGGTGGCTGTTGAGTTCATGCTAAAATTTCCGACTTATATGCATTGTCATATGCATTGCAAATTTCTGAACTATTTTTCGTAATTTTTATCTGATTTTCATGAAATATAATACACTAATTAATTTTATTCTGAACTTGCCGTTGGTACCTTAAAAATATTGCTTGAAAATTTTTTAAGTGCACTTCATCTAAATATTACTGCTCAGAAATTTGTGTTTAAAAGATGTGAAATCTGTTTTTTACAAAGCACTATTGGACTTAAAACACTAGTATATAATCTACGCGTTTGCTGCACCTCTAGTTTAGCAGGACAAAAATAAAAACTACAAAAAATATTTTCTATATTTCTTTCTACCTTTTATTTGAAATTTTAAAGATTTGTTTTGGTGTGTTTTTTTTTACGATACTTTTTTCATGATTTTAATAATTAATCTTAGAACACGTATGGAATTTGGATTTTTTACACTTCTATATATAACTTCAATCTTATACTGTGCAAATTGAAGAAATAATGGTATATCATCATCATTAGCCTGGCAATTATTTGCTAGATATTCGCCTGCTTTTAATGGAGGTTGATAAACATCTGTAAATTGTGGTAAATCTGAGCAATTCCTTAGTGATTCCATTAAAAATGGTTTATAAAATTCTGTCATAAATTCATTAAGAGTTAATTTTCCACGTGCAGCTCCAATTGGCGTTTTTGTATATTGATCAGTACCCAATGGACATTTATAAATTTGTAATTCAATCTTAAATTTCGATTTATTTTGTTAACAGCTAATATTAATGAAAAATCCATACTTACAGTATAATCATCATAAGTATCTTTGGTAACAGTAAAATTTAAATTTAATCCATAAACACCTCTCGATATACGGTTAATATTACCAGTAATCTGAAATCTATCATCGTCACCAAGTGTTTCAAATGATACTAATTCACTTTCAAATTTTCCAGCCTGGGTAAAAATTTATAAAATATTTATTAAAATTAAATTTATTTTAATTATTCATTCTTAAAATGAAGAACACCACACTTTCCCGTCAAATCCATGTGAAATATATATAAACTCTGATTGCACAATTTGTACTTATATCAAAGATAACGAATGCTAATGATCATTAATCTGGTAAACCCTATGATAATAGCACTATTAAATTCGTCATCCATTGCGCCTGTAATTGTTGCTTAATATAAATTATATGGTTACTCTCTTCAGGAGCATTGGTTCCATGCATCCGTTTACATTCATTAATTTGGGTAATCGTGCTGGTTCTTTTTAATTGGATGGTATATATACTTAACACATTTTGTAGTGGTTCAGTGTTTACAACTTTACTCTATTTAAAGCATATGAATTAATACTTACAAGTATTGAAACCAAAAATAAATCTCCCATTAGGATAAAAATTATGAAACTTCCGAAAATTATAACTCCATTCATTTTGTGAATTATTTAAAATAGCTCTTTTTTAGAACAGTTGTTTTTGGCTAAACTGAGGGAATAAATCAAATTTATTGACTTCGTCTTTTTATACATATAATTATTTTTTATGTAAACCAATTTTGATTTTGCATGTTTTGTTTTCATTCTTTGAAAATTTTGTATATAAATAATAATTTTTATACAAATTTTCACATTATTTGTTAACTGATTTTAGACTTAAAAGAAATCTTTTTGTTTAACAAATTATTCAAATTAAAATACAATGAGGGTTTGCTAATAGTTAAGTATCAGCCCAATTAGGGCGCGACTGATAATTTTCTATTGGGTTTCTTCAAATAGCAGTTATTTGGCAAACATACCTAGGAAGGAATAAAGAGCATCAGCTTAAAGCATAATCAAGGAGATAAAGACACATAATGTTGCGTCTTTTTAAGAGTATTGGGCATAGTTAAACTATATTATAAACAAAAATAAAATTAAATTAAATAATAAAGATAAAAAGTTGTTGTTTTACACAAATGCGTAACTATAGGTCTACCCTGTATTTATAGTTTTATAAATTCGTATAAATGAAATCATAGTTTTTAAGATTGGCTGCCACCTGACAAACACAAAAATTTGAAATTATTTTAATAGAATTTTTGATTTTTCAATAAATTGTTCTAAACAAACTTAATTTTTATTTTCTAATATTTGAATGATAATTGAAATTAATTAATTACATACACTATAATTAAATAATCTAATTAATTAATTTATTGAAATTAATATGACCAAAATTATATCATTGTTATTTGAATTGTGATGAAAATTTATTCAAATATTAATAAATTAGAAATTTTAGTTCATTTTATAGAAAAATTAATTATTTTTTTTATACCTACTTATTTTTATATAATCGCTTCGCGATTGTAAGCATTATTAATATTTAATATGTGAAAATATAATAATTTGCATATTTTCTAACAATTTTTCAAATAAAATTATTATTAATTTTTTTTTTTCTTAAATAGAGCTAGTAATTATTAATTTTAAAACAATGCGCTGATAATACAGTGACATAAAAAAAGTCGGTGGAAATAAATAATCAGGGAGGAAAATATGTTTGGCTATGTTTTTACTGTATAAGTTTAAACCAGTTAGAAAATTGCTACAGTTTACGGTTCGGTTCTTAAATATTCCGGTTAATGTTCAGGTTCTTTATTATTTCATTTCGTTCCAGTTCAGTAGGGCTCCGGTTCGGATTCAAAACTAGTTCAATGATGGTAAAAAAATTAATGGAAAGAAAATATAAAAGTCAATATAATTTAATTGTTAAATATAAATTGTTAAGTACATAATGTACAAAACATAAAATATACACAATTTTCAAGTCAAATTCGTCCTTTCGATTTTCTCTTTTCGGGTTAATTTGATTTTGAAAAAACGAAGTTGAACTGAAAATGTACGAATATGAAATATGATCTGAATGCAAATGATTTAAAATAAAATTAAAATAACATAACCAAACGAAACACAATTAGTTTAAATTCTTACTTATTCAGATTCAGAACTTTTAACAACTGCTAAAGTAATTATTTAAATTTTATATTTAGAATACTTTGTTTCACTTGCAAAGTAAAACATTTTCTTTCTAAATGTTGTTCACTTATATTAGTTGTTTTCTCCATTAAAATAAGTTTTAAAACCAAAAAAATTTAGCTCTACACTGACCTGGTTGGGTTGTATTACAACCAAAAATAACTTTAGCAATTGTAGAAAGTTCTGGTGATAATTGTTGATTTCAATTTGTAGGAATATTTTTTAAAATCGTAATGAAAAAAACGTAAGTTACGGTTAATAAAAATTTTTAAGTATTAGTGCAGTTCAACATTATTGACTCAAAAAACACCGGTTAATTCCGTTGTACGGTTACGGTTCCGTTCCGACTCATATCTCCGGATTAAACCCCTGCCTCTTTTTTTATGCTAAAATTGTCTCATGTAAGATGGTATAAACAAAGTATTGTTTTAATATGTACATAATAGAATAGTATCTCACTATTAAAAAGCCTTTGCCTTATTGCAATTAATACTTTTTTCTATAAAGAAACCTATGGAACAAAATCCATGTAAATTATAGTAAATTCAAATTGCAATAAAATGTCATGAAACCTCCTCTATCATCGATCACACTATTTAAAAAAGAAATTAATATCCGCATTTTCCTGGTGAAATAAACATTTGACTACGTTGCACTTTCAAGAAAAAGCTGTGAAATGTGTACACCATGAAAAGTGTCGGTTCGAAAGAATGTACGTATCGTGAAAACCTTTTAAGTAATTTTATGGAGGTGGTGGGATTGCAATTCCAATAAAAACCGAATTCATCTTAATTACAATTTTTTCACGATATGAACTAGTCCTTTCCTTACTTAGTAATTTAAGTACACTTTCGTAAATCATAATATTTTTAGAATTCATTTGGAACCAAATTCAAATTCAGCATTTGTAATTGAGCTACTAATAATTATATAGTTTTTAATGCTACATCTGTTAATCTTTATCGTATAATTTTTAAGGAAATCTTATATTTAAAATATTTTTTTTTTTAAATCTTAAATATTCTATTCTTATGTATACAATTACTACTAATATTTTGTGAATATAGATGAAATTACTGATCGCGTGCTACTGCAGAATTTTGTATAATTTCTTTATAACCATTTACTGTAAAAACCAGTAGAATTCAACTAGTAAAATTAAAGCGTGTAAAAAAATTACTTGAAGAAAATATAGATAATAAATATAAATAAAAACAAATTATGTTTAGTCTACGTAATGCACGATAATGGAGTTAGTAATAAAATAAAAACATTCTTTTTATAATG
The DNA here is from genome assembly GCA_963920725.1 of Rhamphomyia laevipes. Taxonomy (NCBI): domain Eukaryota; kingdom Metazoa; phylum Arthropoda; class Insecta; order Diptera; family Empididae; genus Rhamphomyia; species Rhamphomyia laevipes. Next base: position 21,605,107 of record OY987258.1, on the reverse strand, counting down.
AAGATTTATTCTCTGTTGGATGGATGAGTATAGTATGGATAGTAAATAAATGGGAGGAATTCTGTGGGTGCTTCATTCATTCATATATTCCGACCATAAAAGTCCTATTGTTCGCATTACATCACTCACATTTCATATTTCTTTGATATTGGTTTTGAACTTTCTCAATTTCTGCTTTACATATTTATAAAAATCAATACAACAAAGCTTCCTCCCACACTCATCTCCATATCTCTACAAGTATTTTCATCAAATATTACAAAACCATCATTACAAGTATTTTTTTATACAGATCTATATTTTTTCTACAAACTTCGCTTTACAATTTATTTTCATCTATTCTACAATATCTTAAATATTTTTAAATTATTAGTTATGTAGCCACAGCCCGTAAGCGAACTGATCATGAAATAATTTTCAGTTTTCAATTATCCAAATCAACAAAAATAGCAAAAAGCTATTGAATATTAAATGTTACTATGTCTGTACATCATTTCCTTCAGTATATAAATCAGATTTTAATAAATCTGATTTATTTATTGAACGAAATGTTATAGCTAGACATAGTAGCATTTATCAATAATAATTTATAATATGATCGCCGGTTAATAATTTATTTAACACTTAAATTGGCAAAAATTAAATATTTTCAAAAGTTAGAACAAAATGAACCATCAAAATATTATTGATTCACATATTGTATTGTCAAATCAATACTAAAAAAAACTGTTGTCAACCTAGGTAAAGAGGTAATAGAGTTATTTGAAGAATTTCAGGAATATCTCGTATCAGGAACATTTGTATTTTAAAAGCTACCAAGCAACTAGCTCACAAAACTATACATTAAAATGCTAAAACAAATACAGTATTCACTAGGGAACACATCAAACATTAATCGGAAATTTTAAAATAGCTAAACCAAATTTCGCATCAACCCATCTGAAAGCTCTGTCCCAAATTTCGTTATCACATCAGTTATTTGCTTCAATGGGTATACGCACAAGCTTTGCGTACATTTGCGGAATATCAAATAATGGATACATGTAAACGATAACGATTTTTTGTTTTGTTTCTCCTTCTCTCCGTCACAATACTTCATATTTATTCTAAAACTATTTAAGTGACTTTTTAAAGTGCATATGGATATAGAGAAGATAAATCAACATAAAATTTGCATAATGTAATTTAATCTTATAACTTAGTGTGATGTTAACATTACTGGACACATTTGCATTATTATTGAAACATTGTAATTTTTTTTTTGTTTAGTTAGATCATTTATGTGGAACCAAAAAAATTGTTTTGATTATTTTTACCTTTCACTTTTATGCCATTAAATTGATATACCGCGACAAAGTTTATAATGACAAATAAAGTGGTTTTATGTGCATAATTTGTAGTATAAATATTATTTTTTGAAGTCTAGTGGTAATATAAACAACAGACTTTGTTTATACCGAAAACTTTACTATGAAATTAATATCTGTAAATAATAGAAATGTTTTTAATTTACGATATTTATAAATCAATAAATTATAATAGAATAGAATCCAAAAAATTAAAAATCCCAAATATTTATGTATACGCCATATTGATCACCCAGAAATTCAACGAGTTTGCCAAAATAGGTGCCCAACCTCGTACCGGAAATGATAAATCCGACGAATTTATCGGAATAGGTGCGCAACTGGAGGTTTTCTCAACCACAGTCGAGATCGTATTGTAATTCTTAAAGGATTAGATCTTAAAAAAGGAACTGATGACGCTGGTATCCACTGGTTAGCTTGCAACAAGGTTAAAGTAATTAAAAACTTATGGGGAAACCCAAGTGAAGTAGTCACCAAGAAATAATTGTAAAATAACAAATAGCAAAAGCTCATGCGTTTAAGATCCGAGGTAAACATATATAAAGGATTCGAAGACGTACCTTTAGGCACATTACTACATTACCGAACCGTTTACATCAGTATATTTTAGTTGGTCGGTTGCTGGCTCAGTCAGTTCCGCAACATGTGATATGTTCAACTAGCCTAATTCCAACCTAAATGCATAACCCCCTAACGGTTCCCTCCTGCAATCCAATTCAATCTAATACTTATAATTAAAACTGTTCAATTAAAATAGTTTTCTAAGATTTTTCAGATGGATCATTAAAACCTTTTTATGAGTTTTTGTCTACATTTTCCAATAAAACACATAAGAATCTATTACAATTGTTACGCTACATAAAATAAGAATAAATTTTCTTGAAATCAATTAAAAATTATATTAAATTATCAGGTATATTTAATGTAATATTAAATTTCGGGTCTTAAATAATGAACCTCCTACATTTTAATGGAGTCGCGAGTCGGTCAGTATCAATCGAATTGGAAACAATAAATTTAATAATTTAAAAATATATTTTATAACAAATTAAAAATTCATTACGCAAACTTTAATATATTTTTAATATAATTTTTTTTTCTTCTTAATATCTTAAAATATTTACGAATTTTCTTCAAGCATGATAATTTTCAGGTAAATTAAATATGTTAATTATGATATAAATTGACAAAAATATGTTGGGAAACATATATATTAATAAACTGTGGTTTGTGGAAAGTATATTCTTATTCATCAAATCATCGTTCATGATTCAAAATCTTGAAAAGTTATATCAACAGTGTCAATTTTATAGAATGGTATCAATCGATTTGGGGATAAAACTAAATGGATAAAGATTGTACGATGGATTCATGGATTAGACCTAAAGTAAGATAAGAACAGGATGAAATAAATAATAAAATAAATTAATGGATATCATGAAGGAATCAGGAATAGTTAACAAGTTTAATGTATCCAAAAATAGCTAGAATCCATAAAAACTTTAATGACTCATTTTGAGGGAGGCCAACGCCGCTCATGATTTGTTTGTAGCCTCACGCAGTAAGTAAGTATTTTATAAAAAAAAAAACATAGTTTTCTTTTCTTACTTTTGCTTATACATATTACAAACAACAAACTGACGATAATCCTGATTATTAATATGCATAATTTATTTCGAATGTGCTTATAAAATATTGAAAATATCAAAATTTTAAGCATGTACTCGCCGGTAACACCTAAATTTTTATTGATATTCGATATAATTTTGAAATATATAATTTATTAATTTTTGAATAAATAATCAAACCATTAAATAAAAATTTACTTAATTGATTTATAGTTGATTTGAATGGAAAATAAAATTTAAATAACAATTTTATTTTTCATATCTATACATATAAATTTTTGGAAATTAACATTAATGGTGCTAGCCCACCGGTATTTTTTAAGTGGATTCAATAATAAAAAAAAGCATTAAGTTTATAAATATTTGATCCAAAAATATTTTGGCTTATTATCAATATTTTTGAAATTATCAGTGGTAATTTATTTGGATATTTTGTGAATATTTTAGTTTGCATTACCAATTAAGTATAGATTATTTGCTCAATTATATAATGTTTGATATATAAAATAATTACATTTTAGGCAAAAATTCAAAAATTAATATTTATAGTAAAATGTATTTTTATCAGCAAAAGATACAGGAAAAATTAACATAATAAAATTGTATTTAGTTTTCGTAAATTTATGGAAACTGATTTTGTCAAAGTGCCAATTTTTGTTTTCATTTTTTAGAACCTATAATTTAATATGAGAGAAAGAACTAAAAGGCCCCATACACTATCACACATGTTGTCCAACATGAGTTGGACAACAATGTTGTCATGCAGATTTGATCGTATGTGGGCATGTTTGTCGGTGTGACACACAGTTCGTCAAGCGGTTTGATAAAAATTAAACAAATTTGATTTTTCGGCATGTATGACAACATGTGTGACAGTGTATGGTACTGTTTGTCACACATTCGTCATTCTTCAGAAAAATTTTGTAAGATAAACATGGCGACAGTATTAAATATTTAATTTTGGCGAGATTTTTTTAATTTATATCGCGAACATCCCAAATTTTGGAAATGTAAAAGCGATGTATATAAAAATAGAGTTTTAAAAAATATTGGATATGAAAAAATGCTAGAAAAATTTAACGAAATCGAGCCAAATGGAGACTTAATAGCATACGTAGTTCATATATGTAGGTGCGAATTGAACAAAATTTTAAAAAGCGAAAAATCATGTTGTGCCAGTACAGGTACTGAAGATATTTATGTGCCAACATTATGGTATTTCGAGTAATTAACTTTCCTGAAAGACCAAGAAACATCAATTACTATTAAACATCAAGTATTGTGTGTATCAATTATTAAAGCTCACACAAAAATGTCCGACCTTTCGCTTCGAAGTTTAATAATAAACTGATGTTTGACAACATGTGTGACGGTGTGTGAAGAAAAACTTTTTTGCGTGACACACCAAGTTTGATAACATGTGTGATTGTGTATGGGGCCTTTAATAGCAAGAATTACAATGCCAAGGATTACTTGATAAATATGATACAGAAATTAAATTTATATTAAATTAATAATACAGTGAAATAGAGAATTAATTATAATATTTTATAAATATTGAACAGTTTTTCAGAATTTCCAATTTTAGAATATTTCAAATAATACTTCTTACTTAACTTAACCGGGATTACAATGTATTTGTTTGTGCCGAGGATAGAGCTAATCTCCATTGGTTTCTGTTTTGTGCCGCTAACCTCCAACTTCCAGACAGGTTCAGCTGCTGACGTCCGCCTGAACGCCATCCTTCCATCTAAGATCAACAATATACTTACTGATATTAAAACTTCGAATTCGAAGTCATTATCTAGAACTAGAATTGAAAGTATAGTATAATTATTATAATTAAATTTTAATTGTAAATACTACCAAAAAGTATAAGAAAATATTTAGATCTATTTCATAATTGAATCAAAAATCGTTATTTTCATATTCTGAATTGTACCACTACAGATCTGTACCACATAAAATTAAAATTACAAACAGGAAATCATTATTATATATATATATATTTCAAAATGATCATTTTATATTATTATGTTTAAAGTATTATTGATAAAAACTATATAGTGTTACCCATTCCGTTAATAATGTACAATTAAATGGACTTTTAAAATAGGGGCGCCCTGTTCAACAAGCGTTCATTTATTATAATAGCTAATTAATTTAAAATTAAGTTCAAATGGCAAAGAAAGAAATCATTCCTGATGTTTACAGATGATAATTACTATTTAATTTTGCATTAATATTCAAATTTTGTTAAGTTCACTTAAAATGTCTTTGAAACATAAATTTAACATCTTTTTCAACAAACAAATAAAATAAAGTAAAAAAAATTCCAATTATTTTAATCGTTGAAAAGCAAATTATTACGATGAAAAGCTTTAAATATTTTTTATCTAATGAAAAATATAAAATTTCCACTGAAGTGGAAAGGATGTTTTTTTTATATAAAAAGGATTTTTTCGCCTGTTTCTGCAAAATTGATCGATTCTTTTTCTCCTATTCCCAAAGTGAAAAGATCCTTCTTGCGTTGTTCCTTTAATGAGACGGTCTTTTTTGCGTGCGTTATTGTAAAAATTGTTTCTTTGCTCCTGCACTTGGTTTTCACACGGTCTTAAAGTGGACAGATTCTTTTTTGATTGTACTTGTAGTAACGTGGAACAATTATTTTTCCTAGTTGGAGTTGCTGTTTTATTTTCATTAATATGTTGTTAATGTTGCTCAAGTGGAATTGTTTAAAGCTCTTCTTTTCTAGTTTTTATTAATATTTATACCGATAATTTTATATTACAGATGTTAACAAATTCAATATTTTAATATTAATTATTTATAATAAATAAATTATTTTTCTATTAACAATATTATGAATTTATGATTTAAAACAAAAAAAAAAATTGTGGAAAACAAAAACTTCAAGAAAAGCAATATTTAAACTCCAAGTAAAATATAATCATTAAAAAATTATCTTTATTGGTCAATGTTTTATCTCTGTTGTCCCATAGAATGAATTAATACATTTTATAATAGGCTCATGAAATCCTCATATCCCCAGGCAGAAGGACACTTATAAATTATTAAACATATTATAAAAGTTTTGATTTAAAGTTACTAACTTTTGTTTTTGCTGATACAGAATAGGATACGATAGGTCTTTCTCGAGCAAATATTTTGTACAACATACCATAATTTAATCTATACATATTTATACATTATAGTGTATACAAAACTATGAAATCTAAATGGATTTATGGTAAATTGTAATAAATAAAATGTCACGAAACTTCTATCATTGAATCCCTGTGCTCCCAAGTAAACAAAGAAAAACACAATTTTTTCCTACTTAATATTTGCGGAACTAGCAACTGATTTCTTGTGGTTATTAGGATTTTAGTTACATAACTGGGCTGACTATAATTTTATTTTATTTTTTAAATATTGATCTTGATCCCCGTATTGAATATACTATTTACTTCTGAAATTTAGGGTTTAGGCAGCACCATAGGTTTACAAAACTTTCCATTCTTTGCTTGAAACTGTTAAAATTCTTGAGTGAAAATTCAATGGGTCAATCTGTAAAAACAGTATTTCGAGAAGAAAACTATATGATGAGCTGTTTGATACCGATATAATACAACGAATCAAAATGTAACAGCTTCGATGGCTGAAGATTAGAAGAAAAAACATCCAACCAAACATATAGCTTCAATAAGGATTTGAATCGCAATGTAACTTATATAACTGACTCATTACTATCTGGTGTAAGCTAGCGCAATATCGGGCAGCGTGGAAGCGAATCCAGATGCATGTCCATATACAATGGATCTAGTTAAGTGAGTGAATAAATCCGTTGCTATTATTGGAATAGAATTCAATTAAAACAAATTTCAAAAATATAATACACTTTCAATATTGTGAAGCTGAAATTGTAACCAAGTCTTCATTTTAAATCAGATATCTTCTTCTTAAACACAAAATAAATTATACAAAACAAAAAAAAAAGATTTTGTTAAACAATTTACCAACATAATAAAAAAAAATATAATATGTTTTAATTTTATTTTTTTTTACAAATATTTAACAAATTGCAATTTGTAAAAAACAAAACATTAAAAGCTTTTAAGGGTTGAAAAGTCATTAACGAAACTCCAGCGCTTTTTTTTTCTTCATTAAAATAAAAATGTTGCAAGATATAAAATACAATTTTCATTCCTTTTCTATTCAAAAAGATTTTTCAATTGTTTTTGTTTATATATTTTCTTCAGACAACATAAAACTACTAAGATTACAAAAGATTAATGTTCAAAAAGCCACTTAATTTAAGTTTGAAAATTAAATAGTTTCTTTCAGGTAATATGAAATTCCATTTAAAAATAGTTATATATTAACTAATTAATTATCGTATATAAATTTTTTATATTCTTTTCGTAAATTCGTAAATAAATTTTAGAAATATATTTCGTAAATTTTTACAAAATTTCAATTATTTTTATGTATATTACAATTTTTTTTTTTTTGTTGATGATTATTTGATTGAAAGTGTTTCTTCAATTATGTAATAACGCTATCATTAACGTCTGCATAACAATTGCAATTTAATGATTTTAGTATTATTATTATAATAAATATCAATCTGTCCTCTAAACAGAATTGTACAATTTGCAATATTGTATATTGAAATAAATTGTCCGAATATAAAGTTAATATGCCACGAACACGATATATTATAATGCAGATATTTACCGTAGTGACATGTAATTTTGACTGATATTAAAAAGTTACTGTATCTGACGCCCTATTTAAACCTGATGAAATCTAAAACGACTGTCAAGTAAATTGAAAAATAATAAATACTTATTTATTTAAAACTCTAAAATGTTATTAATATTAGCCTTATAATTTCGCCACTGCAAACAAGTAGCAACTTTATTCAAGAACACATTTTTCACATGACCCGGTGTAATGCCTGATTTAAAACACTCTCAAGATGTTATAAAAAAAAATTAATAATGAAGCGTTAAAAGTTGCCGAGCCGAAAGAGTTAAAAGTGTATTTAACTCTTGTAGGTGGCGAAAAATCAGCACAGCTCTAATCTCTGATTAGTTGAAATTGAAACAATTACGTTGAAATTCTAAAATGATAAGAAAGGTAAAAGTTAAAAGGTATGAGAATATTAATAAAAATCTTAGGATTGTTACGAATTCCGTAAGAATGTTAACTTTAATTTGTTTGTTAACTTTCGTGCGTAGCGTAGTGGGAAATTTTGACAAGATACAGGACTGTGATTTATATAAACATAATTTATTCACATTATTCCATTTCTTACGGCTGTCATAAAGCGAAACAATAGCTGACGTTTATGATTGGTGCACTTATATATCCCATTCTGAATTCCGACACAAAAAAGGTAAGGAATTTAAGTGCTGACATCAAAATTAATCATTTTTAATATCTTTTCCTAGTACATACTTTAAATCTTTTCAGTTATAGTTATAACATTTTATGGTATAGAATTTTTTCTTCAGACGAAATAAAGAAATTACACAACTGAGTATTTTGGTTGGCACTCATATTTACTATATATAGAAGGTTGATGTAATAAAATTTTGTTAGAGTATTTCTATTAATACTAAACATTTTCCATTAATTCCAAAACAACATTTCAGTTTTTTTTAGAAGATTACATCATTTTGTAAGACTTAAAATGTTCATATTCATACCAACATTTTATTTTACATAATTTATCATTGATTTTATATTTTATAAATTAAAAATTATTAGCAATTTATTTTAATGTTAAATTTATATATTTTTCTTTCCAAGTCTTAATTAATTTATATTTATATAAATTATTAATAAATATTATAAGCTTAAACATTAATAAAATATATTTCTATAAAAATTAATATTTTATTTAAACGGAGAAAATAATTTCACATGAGATTTAACTGGGAATTAATTCCAACGACCAAAAAAGTAATGGTAAAGTTATTTCGGATGCAAAAGGTGCTAATAAAAAATATTCGAAATTTTTTTTTTCACTTTAAGTTTAGAATAAATAACATAATTAATAATATCTAAAAATCGTTATAATTCAAAATGTGAGCCCTTCTCAACAAATATCGTGTATAGAAGTTTTGTTAGAAACATTCAACATTTTGTGTAATTTGTCTCAGATGGATTTATGTGATATAAATTTTCTAATAATCTTGATTGTTTTTTGTTTTGGGTTTTTTTTTTTTCCTTGTATTAATTAATTTACCCTGAAGATTGTAGGTTGTCTATTTTGTAGTCAATCTTACTTAAAGTTTCTGTTACACAAGAGAAAGATAATGGAAAAAAGGATATCTACACCAGTGCCCCAAATAAAATTACCTTACTTATAAAGATTGATCGATTGTATTATAACAAATATTATTTTTATTTATTTTTTTGTCATTATGTTTCTATGTAATAGAGAAATATAATTTAAAAAATTACTAAAATCATCTTTACATAGTTAGTCAATAATTGGAATCATTCTAGTAAACCTTATTTTTTCAATTTATTTTCTAATCGAAATTTATAATTTGTGATTTATATTATTTTATATTTTTACAAGATTATAATATTTAATTTTATAAAACTTTATTTGATTTAATTTGTAAAATAAATATTAATTTGTAAAATAAATCAAATCAAATTAAAGCTTATAAGATTGTTGAAATATATAGAGGAGAAAATGGTCATTAAAAATGTAAGAAACTTGTTGTATATAGATGGAAAACGCAATATGCCAAAACCGATATTGGATACAGCGGAACCAGAGTCAATTGTCAAAATGCAATATTTAATAGCAGTTGAAAATTAACTTAAGAAACACTGATACACTGCATATCATCACCAAATATACTATTTTCAAAATAATTTTTTGATACTGTCAGAATTTACTGTGCTGCCAATTATTATTTTTATTTAACGAAGGTCATTACTTTCAAAAAAGTACAATATGTTTTTGAATGGGTACGACCTACGACGAGAGTTCCATAGAATCAAAAAAGCCGTGTCCAAGGTGACGAAATCTTGATCGTGCTTCATATTCGCTCAACATAATGTTCATTAGATTCCTCTTCGTATTCGCATATTCTACATAATGTTACTTGGAACTAGTCCAATTTCAAATAGATTTTTCTTCAGGTTACGCAGTATCCAATAAGTTATACGGTTATTGTTCGTACTCTATAAATTAATCTACATATTAATTGTTTGGCAAGTCTGTTTTCTTAAGTAGAGTGCCAATGTTCTTGCTTTCATGCGAATTCATTCATATTTGAATGAAGAATGGTATTGGGTTAGTGAATTTTAATTCTGATCCTTTTCTTGCTATATAAAGAATCCGCTGCCTCATTTCCATCAATACGTGTATGACTCGACACTTAAATTAGTGTATGACTCAGCACCCAAATTATATTTTTTATATCCATAAATTCAATATACTAAGAATTTATTAATTTCCATTTTTATGATTCAATTTTATCTGTTTTATAATAAATACAATATAAATCACAGGGTGTTTATAAAGCTATATCCTATTCTAGGATCTCTTCATACTATAATATTTGGTTCCTGAATAATCAATTACTCTATATTTAATTAATAAAATTTAATTTAATTACGGTAATTGCAATTATTAACCTATAAAACCCAACTTTATTTATTACCATTTTAGTGTTTTTCTTCTATTTTTTAAATTGATTCAATAAATTTTTCAATATTTTATACAGATATTACAAAAAAAAAATATATATGACCATTAAAAACTGCAAATGTCCTCGAGAAAACCTTTTACTTTTCTATAGAATTTAATTTTATATTATAACATTGACTATAATTTTGGTTGTCCATTTGGTAAAATAATATTGCTTTTACATACTTTATGTAATACATATATTTTTATGTTGCAGTATGTGATATTAAGCGCTAGTTTGAGTTTAGATTGCAAAAAAAAAATCAATTTCTCTTATCTTTTTGGTCAGCCATAAAATATGGCCAGACAATTGTTTACTTATGTCCTTTCTATATAATATTATATGTAATATAACTAGTTTATATGTAGCACTATGCTCTTTTTTATACATTATATCATCAACAAGAAGGAGGATATTACATGCACTATGTACTTTTCTCACTATGTAAGAATATTAACCATAAAATATTTTCAAAGAAATGGCTATTATTTATGTCCTTGATTTATTTTATAGATAGGTAAAATAATAAAAGCTCCTTGGAGCAAACTAATAAATTTAATAAATTGATTTTCTTCCTATCCTGATAGGAGTTTTTTTCAGTGTATACCTCATTATATAAATTTAAATGTAAAAAAATAATATGTTCAAATACAAAAAGGCAACTCAATTGTAGTATAATGTGAGCGATAGCTTTTAGCTACTAATTGTGATATTAATTTCACCAGCAGTAATGTAGGAGCTAGATTTTATTTTCAGTCAGTTTTCAGTCATTACAATATAGAATAAAAGCTAATTTTTGAGTGTAAATAAACAAAATTGAACCTGATTATCAGCAACACCAAAATTATTGAAGTTCAGATATTTATCTATTGTATTAACCGAGGTTAAAATTAATGTCATCCTGAAAGTAAAAATTATTTGGTATTGTGTTTTTATCAAAATCAACCAGAAAATTGAATTTTTGTTTAGTATAATGAAAATACTATAGTACATATTTAGGAGGATATCACAAAATACCAATCGATTGCAGCCCGATCAATTTTTAAGGATACGAATTCAAAATATCACATTCGTATAGAAATATATTATTAAATTAATAATTAGAAAAATTATAATTAATTTTAATTTTCAATATATTTTAGAGGAGATTTTCTATTACACTAATCCGCTGACATACGCTCGAAATATCGGAGTTCCTGGCCATAAAAATAACGTACTCATCATCAGGCAAACCCAGATCAAACGTACACCATATTTTTAATGATTTACATAAATATTATAAATTTTATCTTTAATTATTTATTCTCAAAACTATTAAACGATTTTTGTATAACAAAAACCTATCTTCTTATCGCTACGTGAACTCATACTCCAGGTCCTTAAATTTCAATATAATAACAATAACATCCTGCCAAAACATGATATATGAGAATGAGATTGAATTTAGTGATATCAGTACAATTATTTGATCAACAGTGTCATTGTCATAATTAATTAATTTCTTAGTTAAATTTAAGGACCTATGGTATGACCGCGAATCCTACTATCATAATTGGTTGTTTTTATATATTTAAAGTTAATATAAGTTTAGTTCAACCATTTAATCATAATTATGTGTACTTACATTCTTCTTGAAAAACAACAATCTTTCCCCTCTAATGCTCCTCAAGACACAGCCAGACTGTTGACATAGATTAGATATCCTCGTGTAATATCACCTTCATCGTAGCTAGTGCGGCAACGAAATATCCTCGTATAATATCACCTTCATCGTTGCTAGCACATCCGCCTGAAATATGTGTTATAATTTCTGTGTTCATCAGAATTTTAAAAACCTGATGAAATATTAATATTTTTTAATTACAATATTTTATCAAATTAAACCGAAATTTATTTCTTTTATAATTATTTAAATTATATTCTATAATCTATATGGTAATCCAGATTATGTTATCAATTTCATTGTTTTTAACTCATAAAAATTGCATGTCAGAAGATCTTTAAAAATAATTTTAAAGAACGAATCATGCAAATTTTAATCCTAATAAAATATCAATTTAAATTACAAAAAAAATCATATTTTAAATAATTGAATTTTTCATATAAAAGACCTTACTTAAAATTAACGTGCAGTCAATTAATTTGATCTAGTTATTAAATAATTCACAAAATGAACGGCGGAATAATTGTTGGAAGTTTTATAATTTTGATCCTGGGAGAATATTTCTTGGTTCCAATACATGTAACTAATTTTCTAAATTCTTACACTCTATAAATACAGCGAAACTAGGTACAAATTAAACTACGCCATAGTTACTAACGTTATTATACAACATCAATCTGGCAGACGAAAAGTGGGAAAAACAGTAGAAATGGGTTAGCATGTAGGATTCAAGCAAAAGAGAACTAAATGATACCAGTAATTTACAAACCGACATGGGTAAACGATTAGCCGAAGAGTCATGTGTATTCCAAATAATTTGGGTGCTCCCGAATAGAGTAGAGAGTAACCGGTATAACTGGATAAGCGATGATTTGAAGTCGTAAGATGTTGTACAGTGACAGTAACCAGCATATAAATTCCCTTACATTTTTCTGTAATTTTTAATGAAAATAAAAATAACAAATATTTTTTTTAAATTTTAATTCAGACTAAGAAGGAATTCGAAATTGAACTAGTGTCATTTGAATCATTCGGTGATGATGGTATTTTGACAGTTACTTCAAAAACTACTCGCATATCAAGAGGTATTTATGGAATAACTGCAAATTTAACAATAAATGTTGTAAGTATATGATTTGATGAATCATATATGTACATGGTTTTTTAAGATTTGATGAATATATGACAGAATATTATAAACCATATTTAATGGCAGGAGTAAAAAATTGCTCCAATTTACCACAATTTGATGGCGTATTTATATCACCATTAAAAGCAGGCGTATTTCAGTTAACTAATTGCCAAGCTAATATAGGTTTAGATCATATGCCAGTTTTGGTACAACCTGGACAATATAAAACTGAAATGATTATAAAAAAAGGAGACAATTCATCAAATAAAGTCAGTGGTCTAAGAATGTATAGCAAAGTCACAAATAAATTACGTTAAATTTGATTTAATATTAAATTGGCTACAATGTAAAATTGTTTAGCACAACACAGTATTTCAAATTTTAAATAAAAGTGAGATATTCACAAATTATCGTTTTTATTTTATCTATTCTAGTATATGATTTTAACATATTAAGTTCCCAAGATTAATTTTAGATACACCAAAACATAAGTCATAAATATGTAAGAATATGGCGCCCAAAAACACAAATTTTTTGTGTCTATCTTATTATGCAGACAGGCTTTTCAATATTTTAAATACTATTCAACATTTCAGAAACTACTAACATCAAAATTCATATTGTTTTCTGAAAATTCGAAATGAATTTATAATGAATTTTTAATAATGCAGATCAGATTTCAAACAGTTCTAATACCGATCAAATTATATGATGATAATATTGAAAAAATCAACCTTTATCAAAATGTATTTCAAAATTTATGAAAGTGTCAGCGAATTTTCTGCATTTTGTTGCAAATTCATTTCGATTCATTGAATTGTAAGGAAAAATAATAACACCGAAAATTTTTATTAATCTTCTCTTCTGTCTATTCATTTTAAAATTCCCATTTTATTTATTTTTTAATATAAATATTGACATTATTATTAAATATTTCTGACAAAATTTCAATAGAATTTAACATCTAAATAAATTTATATTATAAAAAAATATTTTGAACAATAAAATTTTGACATAAGTTTTCATAAGATAATTCCGAAATAAAAACTAAATTTAAGCTAAAAATAAAAAAATTTACAAAGAATCTTATATGAAAAAGGATCCAAAACAAACTGCAACATTTTAAATTATATTAGATTTATATTTTCAGAACTTTTGAATTTTTTGAAACATTTCGGGTACAATTTCTAAATAATATTATAAATTTTTTAAACCAAACTGAAATGTATAATATAAAAATAGGACATGTAAAGAAGTTTATGAACATACCGAAAAAATTATGCTTCACGGGAAAATAATGCATACCAAAAAAATATAACATTTATTTATGCACTTCATTAGATAGGAGTGAAATTTTGATATTTATAAAACTCATATAGTAAAATGTGTAAAGGGTAACCATTGTTGCACCGATTTGAAATGTCAAAAAAATTTGACACATATAAAAATATATGAGCGTAATTCGTTGCTGCTTTGTTTTATCTGCCGATTCAACTTTTCCGGTCTTCATCGCAATTAGCTGCAGAGTAACGTAACGTAAGTATAATTTTTATTAATTAATTTCTTTATGAACCATTTTCTGTCTAATTTACGTAAATGTGTATTAGCATTAAATATATCAAGAAGTAGAATTTAAAATTAATTTATTAATTTGTATACTAGTAATAAAATTTTAACTTCCAAATATTTCGAATAATGAATGTTAAAAAAAATACGAGCATTAATTACATGTATTTCGAAGAATTGTTGCATACTTTTAGGCTTAACTAATTACATTATTAATTGAAATATAAAAAAAAATATATTAAAAAATTATAAATTTTTGGAATTTAATAATATATAGTAAGAAATCCTTAAATTTTAAATTTTAATCCATCCGCAAAGCCATAAAACTTGCATGCATATCGTATTAAGGAAATATATCAGAGACAAAATTGTTGATTTGATGTATATATTTATATTTACAACGAATCGGAAACAAATATAGGAAAATAAATTATTTTGTTTAGAAAACAAAGTTTTTCATATATGAAAATCCAATTTCACTTTAAAAATGGAAATAAAAAAAAAAAAAGCTGCTAACTAGGGGGAGCAGATAACTCATAGTATGTTGTTTAACAGCGATTTATGTCCAAAAGTTTTTTGTAATTAACATTATCTTTGTAACAAACAGTGGTTTCTTCAAAAATTGCTCATCTTTATTATTTATTGATTTAATTTTATATTTTTAATTGTTTAATAATAAATAATATTATAATAAGTATAAATATGCGTAATCACGAATCCAACCTGTGTACAAAATTTCATTGAAATTGGATAATATTTACCATATGTTCTAGAACATATGAAATATTAATCGGAAATTTTAGCATGGACCCCCTCAGGCTACTAACTTCTACCTTAGTCTACACATGCGTAATCACGAATCCAACCTGTGTACAAAATTTCATTGAAATTGAATAATATTTACCATATGTTCTAGAACATATGAAATATTAATCGGAAATTTTAGCATGGACCCCCTCAGGCTACTAACTTTTACCTTAGTCTACACATGCGTAATCACGAATCCAACCTGTGTACAAAATTTCATTGAAATTGGATAATATTTACCATATGTTCTAGAACATATGAAATATTAATCGGAAATTTTAGCATGGACCCCCTCAGGCTACTAACTTCTACCTTAGTCTACACATGCGTAATCACGAATCCAACCTGTGTACAAAATTTCATTGAAATTGAATAATATTTACCATATGTTCTAGAACATATGAAATATTAATCGGAAATTTAAGCATGGACCCCCTCAGGCTACTAACTTCTACCTTAGTCTACACATGCGTAATCACGAATCCAACCTGTGTACAAAATTTCATTGAAATTGAATAATATTTACCATATGTTCTAGAACATATGAAATATTAATCGGAAATTTAAGCATGGACCCCCTCAGGCTACTAACTTCTACCTTAGTCTACACATGCGTAATCACGAATCCAACCTGTGTACAAAATTTCATTGAAATTGAATAATATTTACCATATGTTCTAGAACATATGAAATATTAATCGGAAATTTTAGCATGGACCCCCTCAGGCTACTAACTTCTACCTTAGTCTACACATGCGTAATCACGAATCCAACCTGTGTACAAAATTTCATTGAAATTGAATAATATTTACCATATGTTCTAGAACATATGAAATATTAATCGGAAATTTTAGCATGGACCCCCTGAAGGTATTAACTTCTAACATGGCCAACACATGCATAATCAGAAGGTCTACCTTTGTGCCAAATTTCATTAAAATCAGATAATAATTACATGCTATAAAACACGTAATTATATAAAATTCGGAAACTAAAACTGTTTTCTAGGAACCCCCTGAAGGTCTCCAAATTTCAGGAGAGCCAACTAGATCCCAAAATTAGCCTATATATAAAATATCTTTGAAATCGGTTAACAATTACTATATGCTGTAGAACATATGAAAAAAAAAAAATTAAAAATTAAATCGGAAATTTAACATGGACCCCCTAATCCTACTAACCTGTAATTTGGTCAACCAATGTAGAATCATGAACTCAACCTGTGTACCAAATTTCATTGAAATCGGATAATAATTACAAGCTGTAGAGCATAAAGAAAATATTCTTCGGAAACTAAGTTGCTCATATATTAGTTTCCCATGAACGTACTGTACCTACCAACTACAAATTTGTGGAGTATCAAATAGATAACTAAATGAAACTGTGTGTTCAATATCATTGAAATTGGGTGAAAGGTACGGTAAATATAGATAGTTGAACTTATGAAAAGTAATTACGGATTTTTACATGGACCCACTGAAGTATTGACTTCAAATTTTACAGACACCAAGTACATACGGAAACTATCATATGTACCAAAATTTATGCTAATTAGATAAAAATTACTATATGCTCTAGAGTATACGAAATTTTAATCGGAAATTTTACCAGGGACCCCCTGAAGTTACAGACCTGTATCTTGGTAGGCTTGTGGACAATCATGATACCAACCTATGTTTTAAATTTCATCCAAATCTGAGACATGAAATTTTTTTTTACATTTTCCCGTAGAACAAAAACACGTAGGTTGCCACATAAATGGGGAAATCTAACATGGTCCCACTGAAAGGATCGATCTCATCTTGTACCGGCACCTGCGCGAGGTATGTTAGAGCCTGTGTGCCAAATTTCATTAAAATCGGACAAGCGGTTCTAGGAGATGTTGCTGCGCACATAAAAAGCGTACGCGTACGCGTACGCGTCCCCCGGACACTTTTTTTTTTTTGCATTTTCGGACTCCCCGACCTCGGAAACGCCTAGAAAAAAATTTTGAGCGAACTTTTTTTTTTGACCATCCAACCCATCACCAGACTTCATAGTATTTCATACTATTCGTAATAGTTATTATTTAAATATAATAAAGTAATAAATAAATTGAAATTTGTAACAATTTTTAAAATGTTACGTGAGAAAACCGACATAGATCCAAAGACAATTGTATTTGATAGAGCTTAATTTTATAGAAGTTATTTAAACAATCATATAATTTGTAATTATAATTAATTATTTGAAAATATAAAAATTTATCATACCCGACACATTTATACACATGTTGCTAGACAAACTGACAGCAAGGACGTAAACCCTACGCACCCAATAACCAACATTATACCATGCCAATGAAATGATAGTATGCTATTTAGTGGTTCCACTACTTTAAATATATATTCAATTTTGAATTTGGTTTATTTATTATTCCCAAAACTTTCGGTACCACATCAGTGTAACGGGCATTGACAGTTTATGTCTTTCTACTGCTTTTAAATATTTTTCTTTTTATCGGTGCAGAAAAGCAATTCTAAAATCCTATCAATTGAATTTAGTAGGATCAATAATAATCACTACTATAAATAATTATTTGATTTAAGCCTAAACTTATAAGCCTAGGATATATGGGAGACAACACCATAATTGGCTTTTATTATAGTTAATGTAAATGAATTTCAACAATTTTAATAATTTACTAAATAAACGTGTAATAAAATCCTCATTACATACATTTGATTTCGATGAGTAAGTTATAGTAATTTTAAAGTAAATTTATGTTGCTATACTTAATGGCATCATGATGGTGTCATATCTGTTTGTCACATCTGTAAAAACTCAATTATATTAAATAAAATTATATAAAATTTTATTTGAAATTGTGTCCTCTTCATACTAAATATTAAATTAAGCTTTTTTCCTGTCCCTTTTTATATAGCAATATTTTAAAATTTTATTATTAAAAGTAATAGTCAATAAATAATTTTTCTACAACTAATATTGAACCAAATATCAAAATACTTCACATAGAATTTTTTATTAAAAAAAAATACATAAACTGCAAACAATACTATAAATATAGACGTAGAGAGCTTCCCAATTAGCTACACTGTACATAAATTTATCATGACCAATTCGTCATTGTCAAAAGAACAACATAACAATGAAAAGTGGTTACTAAAAAATACATTTGCTCTCGATATTTTTCATTATTTCATTTGTTTTTTTTTATATATTTTTACCTTATTATCTGATCCAACAAAAATAGAAATAATTTGCGGTTACATTTTAGTTAACACCTGCTGTGATTCATCTGATCCATGACCATCAAATAAATGAAAATTATATTTAACACACAAAAAAAAGTCACTTTACAATAACATCATTTTTGTTTCTAATTTTAACATCATCATTCATGAAGCAATATAGATCACTGCATTAATTGAAGAGGTTTTTATTGTCAAATAACTTCCAACTCCTACGTTTTAATATACATTATTTTATTTTTTGTAGTATAATTGTGACTGATTGATAATATCAGAATTGATGAGCATCCGGCGGTGGTCGTGTCGTCTATATAGCTAAATAATTTTATAAATTTTTTATACTGTGTTAAATGATGACGACCATGTATTTAATTTGTTGGCTGAATGCACACAAATATACCGAAAATTAACTTTATTTGATTGATAATGATCTGATTTGTAATTTCCGATTGACATGAAAAATTAAAGTCAACACTTATTTATCAGGTCAATAAGTTCAACGAGTATTAGCTAACCTTTTGATCTAAGATGTATCGAAAAGGAAAAGCTTTCAAGAGAGTATTAAATCTGCTAGATTTGCTGTGCAATAATGATTGATATTATGTTTCAGTTTTTTTCTGATGGACGGTCAATCAGATTTTCCGTATCACCACCCGTCGTTTAAATTTGTTTACAGCCTGTTTTTTTTATTTAAATTTTAAGTTGAAATTAATTGAATTTATATTAAAATCAATTTATGAATTCATGTAGTTATCAAGCTGCAGTTCAACAAATTATATTTCATTGCCGACATATTTTTACTTCAACAAAAACATAAATCTTTTTCAAGTTTGTAAAACTCACTTTCGTCACAATTTAATTTATATGCTGATATACACCAGAGGAACGGACAGGTTATCTTTGAAGGAATTATTTTCAATTTCAACTTTTTACTACCGCATCGTTTCTTCATATATTTTTACTTGAATTTTCAATTAAAATTTTTAAGATATTTTTTTTTTGAAATTTTAATCAAATTATCTGAATAACCTAAAAGTATCAAATATAAAATATTTAATTGAAATTTTTTATCAAATTATATTTCACATTTATATAAAAGAAAGATAAAAGAAATTAAATATTTTTTGGACATACACTGTTTTTGTGATCAACCTGAAATTTATTTACAAAGTAATTAAAGATTCAGTTTATTATCACTTGGTTACTTGTATTTGTATCTTGTATCTGGTTCTGGTATATTACCAATTACCACGAGTTACCATTACCATTACCCTACCAAATACCATTCTCATTCTCATTCAATCAGTTTCACATTCTCATTTTTATAAATAAAGGAAGCAGAGTACACGTACAGTGTTGGTGTGTTTGTTAGTATAGTATTTATAGAGTTATTCTCTGTGGTTGGTGGTGATGTTCTCTTCTCCATAATTAAATCACTCAAAACTCAAAAAGTAAATAATTTGAGTTACAAATTAATAACTTGTTGAATCAACACAAAATGATGATAAACAAATTGTGTATATAGAAACATTTTTATTGATACAAGCAATAAATTTAATATTGCCGGCAATATGAATTATAATTTTATTATGAAATTTTAATAATATTTTATAATATTAATAAATTCAAGAAAAAAAATTAAAAGAATATAATGTAAAAATATCTCACTCGTTTAAAACTATAGTAAAATTCTTTAATTTACTAAAATAATAATAAATAAAAAATAAATTGATGATTTTAATCTAATTTTCAAATATATTTTTTACAATTTAAAATAAATATTTCAACATTTCAACTAAAAGATCAAAGGAAATTAAAAAAAACCTCACAGATACACTCAACATACGCAACGGCAACGCGCTACAACGTTATGTTAAAAAAAATCAGCCTATATAAAATATATGCGAGTAGATAAACTTAACTTAAACATTCACAACAGAAAAAGTTCGATAAATTGAACACAAACATTCACAATTCAAAATTTTTAAAAATATATATTTTTTTTATTATTTTGAAATTTGGCAATATAAATTAATTCTAATAACAAATAATTGACAAATAATTATTAATAATGTTTTTATTAATATAAAATATCTGATTAAAATCAGTTGTTTTATTTCATTGAGGAACGCATTCACGCAATTTTGAGAGAACCTCTACCAGCTACCACGCCATTTTAATGTTCCATTATAAAGCATTGCCGTTGCATATGTTGGGTTGGGAGTAACTTCAGCATTAATATTTATATTTGAAATATTTACTATAAGAAAATTTAGTTAAATAGCAAAAATTTTAATTTTACTTTTTTTGTAAAAATAAGCAAACAAAATATAATGTCAAAGCTTAAAAATCTCATACCACTTATTTCAATTTTTGGAAACATATATTCATCACTGATGGATATACAATTTTTGTACACTCCGCTCCATCCACGGTATCATAAAATCAAAAATAGTTTTTGAAAATAAATAATCAAAGTTCTTCTTAAATGATAAAATAATATTTTTTATTAGCTTAACGTTTTTGCTCAATTTCAAAATATCAATTTTTAGTTCACTGCTATAATTAAATTTTATAGAGTTATTAAAATAAAAATTATATTTCGAAATAATTGCAATTAGATTTTCACAAAAATATGTCGTGAAATAATTTTAATAAATTTAATAAAATTATTTTTGATTGAATTGAAATTTAAAATTTATTATGATCGTATAGAAATAATTTTTTCATAAAAACTTCATTTTGATTTATGTTCTTTTAAAACACAATTTCATTTTACAATAATGAAAAATAAAAAAAAAATACGGTATATAAAATATTATTACAATTATTATTATTATATTCGCATTCGCTGAACATCTGAACCCAACTACTAAGCATTCAAGACACTAAAAATAGCGTACAATCGTATTGTGCTTATTAAATTTCAATATAAACATATGATAGTGAACTACTTGGTAGCCTGACTGCTTAGTAAATGAGTCAATATTTATAATACGTTTATGCTTCACTTTATTAGTTTTCGAATTATACAAATTTAAATTAATAATTAAACTTGAATTTTGCATACCTTTAGGCAGGACCACAAGTTTATAATGAAGTTTTGGACAATTATTGATTAAAAAATTCTAATATTCTGACTAAAAATTGTAAATAATTTTAATTCGGTAGGATCAATATCAATACTATTATTTTAATGAATACCAAAAGAATAGTAAATTTTTATTTGAATTTAAGGAGCTACATATTAATTTTACTGTGAAGTTCAATAATTTGAAAGATGTAAGTATAAATCAAAATTAAATTACTAACTTTTGCTACCGAAGATGTTATAAGAATTTTGAGGTAAGTTGAATCATGGCATTAAATTTAAATAGTGACATGATGTCATATGCCAGTTACTTCTTTCTACGAAGTAATTGAAGAACGTAGTAACTTTAAAAAGCTGAAATATTAAAATTTTCTAAATTATATTTTAAACTCAACTTATGACATAATGTTCGATTACCAAAAGGAATTGCTTGAATAAATTTTGTCCGAATGGTTTAAATACTACTCGATCCAAACTGTGTCCCCTCGGACACCGATCTATGGATCCAATTGAACTGTCGTCGAACGGTCGAACCCACTTCAAAACTTACTGTACTTCTCTGAATGTACTGGTCATACGAGTACCTACATAAAATTATTCTAATCTCATCTATTTAAGCTATAATCCGTTAGCAAACCCTGAATTTGTTTTAAATTTAATTGTTTTATTTTTTATATCATAAAAATTGCATGTCCAAAGAATTATCACGATTTTTTTATCAAATTATTAAAAATGTGATAATTACTGTCAAAAATTTGATTTATACATGAAAATGTTCGGCTCTTTGAATTTAAGTTACAAATTTATTATATAAATATTTTTTTAATTTTTCATATAAAAAGCCTTAGTTGTAATGAACCTGCAGTCAATAAATTTGGTCTACTCAGTCGGTTTAGTTAGCAAGAACTATTAATTAAAGCATAAAATGAACGGTGGAATTACTTCTGGAAGTTTCATAATTTTGATCCTGGGTGCATTTTTATTGGTTCCAATATATGTAAGTCTTTTTTTTAATACTCTAAATACAGCGAAACAAGCACACCCTAAACTACGCCAAATTGTCTAACTTTATCATATCATCAATCTGGCAAAAGGAAAGTAGAAAGAATGATAGAAAAGGATTGGAATAACTGCGATGCTCCTGAAGGGAGTAATTGGATAAGTGATATTAGAAAACCATTACAGACTCGATGAATAATATAAATTTAATAATAACGTTCTTTTAGGGGTTAATCGTACCAGTGATGATTTATATGTGCCTTTACAAATTTCAGAAATTAATAATTAAATTAAACTGTTTGCAATTTTTAATACGGTATCAAATTATTTAAATAGAAAATTCATTTAATTTTCATAAATGTTCTACAATTTTACTATTGAAAAGAAAATTAATTTATTTGTTTCATTTCAATTTTACTCAGGCTGGACAGTTCGAAAGTGAACTAGTATCATTTGAACCATTAGGTGAAAAAGATTCTATTTTAACAGTTATTGGAAAAATTACACGTATATCAAGAGGTGTTTTTGGATTAACTGCAAATTTAACTGTATCTCAAGATGCTGGTAACGAGGTTATTGTAAGTATAATTTTTTTTATTACTCTAATTAATTTATTGAAATCACTAAAAAAATAAAAAATACTGAAGGCTAAAGTAAATATTTATCGAAGCCCATTGGCTACCAATCAATATACATTATTACCAATTGGAGCAGCACGTGGTTTTGTACCATTGGATACATTTATGACAGAATTTTATAAACCTTTTGTAATGGAATCATTAAAGGGTTGCTCAAGTTTACCACAATTTAAAGGCACTTTTCAACTACCATTAAAAGAAGGTGTCTATACGGTAAATAATTGCCAAGCTCATGACGATGATATACCAGACTATATCCAACCTGGAAATTATAAATTGGAACTTTTATTTAAAACTGAAGATAATCCAACTAAACCCTATAGTATAATACTTGTTATTAAAATCATGAAAAAGGTAGCTTAAATTTGGATTTAAACAAATTATTGGTACAATCATATGGTAATTATTTGACCATATATACAGAAAAGATTGTACACAAACAAAATCTTTGAAATTTTCAATAAAATGTACGAATATGCCAAGAAATATATTTTTATCGTTTTTATTTCATTCCAAAATTTAAGCGTATAAATTACTGGGTACAACGGAAATGTTGAGCTTATTTCTTCATTTTCATGAAAAAAAATTTCATTTTAATGATTGAACGGTTATTGTTCAAAATATTCAATATCTGTTGTTTTTTTTTACATTATATTTTTTTCGGTATTTTTTCCGGTTCCATTAAAAAGTTGGATAAGTCTTCGTAAAATAGAGTGTAATGCGGATCTGCGGTGTAATTATCAGAAAAAAAGTCACTCTCAGTTATTCCTGATGCTATAATAAACATGTTCAAATTACACAATAAAAGTGAAATAAACAGTTTTAAATTTTTCCGTCGGAAAACTAACTAAAATATTTAAAAGGTGAATAAAAGTTTAATTCATTGTCACAAAGAACACCTAAATCCCGAATAGGATTTGTTAACTTTGAGATTTAGATATAGATTTAGATATCGTGGATAAGCCTCTCAAAAACCTGTGTTGTTATATAAAGTTACATTTATATTAACATTTGAATTAAGAATTAAATCAAAGTTGAAATTACTAAGTAAATAGTTTAGATTTACGAAAATATAACGAAAGGAATTAACATTATTTTAATCAATATTACCATTTTCATATAAAAAAGTTAAAGACAAAGAAGGATGATAAGAAACAATAACGGACACAGTTATGAAGATGAATTAGACCAATTTGACGATATAGTTTATTTTTGATATTTCTACTCTGAAATAGGCTGCAATCAGATATGTTATAGACGTTGCATGTGTTACATAATATGAATCTCCATCCGATTGAACCCAAATCAGCCGATGTAGATTAAAATCATCAACACTCAATAAGTTATCGAAATACTATAGTACAATTCACGAAATTGATAGCATTCAAGATAGCTCATAAGATTCAGTGCGATTAATTAGATGTATATAACTGTCCAAAACATAAATGCTTCTACGTCCAACAGATATCCCAACACACACAACCCATATTAATTCAACATTACTAGTTGTACTAGGAATATGGACAAAAGAAGCATCGTAGTTAGAATGCACCGCAATAAGAACCCCACGACCTCCACAATTATAACCATATTTACCAAATATATTAAAATCAGAGGTAAATAACTCATTGTCATGAAAACAATCAGTAAGATTAATCTCAGTTAATGCAAAAACGTCAAAAGGAAGTATTTGAAAATTTAAATATACTTCTGCTGTTTTAGTTCCGAGTCCCCTTACAATTTGATAGTAAAGGAACAAGCATTTTACTTTTTTGCAGCCGCAACTGGGGTTTTAAGGTGTATTTAAGAGCAAGAATCACAGAGCAGTTTTCCAAGCAGAGGTGGTGGAAATATGTAACCACTTTTTATTAGAAAGAATCACAGATATGGACCTGACCTGACAATCTTCTCAGATAGTCAGGCTGCGTTAAAAGCGGTGACATCCTAAAATATTCATCAGGAACACTAATCTAAAATGAGAACTCGACTTGCTAATTTTATGGCATTTAATATATTCAGTATTCATATCAATAAAACGGCACATAATATAAGCGAGCATCGCCTCAGATGTAGTTTTTGGATGATAACGTGAACAAAAAATTCTTTTAGAACGAGAAACAACATATAAAGTAGCACATAATGTGTAGTAATTGAAACAACTCAGATTCCGCAATAACCAACGAAGACGGACCGACAACATGTAAGGTAAGATCAGGACGGAGGGAGTATTGATTGTGCTGCAAACTCAGAATACTCTAACGAAGGCGAATAGGCAACGACAGAACTTGAATGCGATTTTTTATTTATATTTTAAGTAAGTAATTATGGAATTAATTGATCGATTACATAAGTCACAAAAACATATCACTTTAATAGTAAACAACAAGTAAGTACAAAACTTGCACAAACGACGCAAAATATGAAAGTTCTATGGTATATATACGACACCTAAATTCTGAATTAATTGATGCCTCTAACGACCCAAAATACAAATAAGAACTTAACAGATTGATTGCATAAACGATACGAAATATTCGCGTGGTATGGTGTACGACAAGTAAGTACCGAACTAAGAGATTACACAAACGATTAAAAATATATACCACAAGAAAGGGATCTTTAACTATAATATATAGCTTAAATTTGAAAAAAGTAATCGAAACATCTCATTTTTTAGTGAGACTAGTATCTTAAGTGGAAAATACCAAAAAAACGTATATGACAAGAAAGTATTAGAATGTTTTCAATATTTTTTTTTACCATCAAATCCACCACCGAACTTCATAGTTTTTCTATAACTACTCTCGTAATATTTATATTTATTATTCCAATTATTAATTATTATATTCGCATTGGAACGGCACAAAGTCTCAACATAACTACTAAGTAGTCAGGACACTAAATAGCATACAATCATACGGTGCTTACTAAAATCTCAGTATATACATTCGACCAAAACCCCAAGCAGGATATAGTAGTGAACTACTTGATAACCTGAGCCTGACTGCTTAGTAAATGAGTCAATATTTATAATACGTTTATGCTTCACTTTATTAGTTTTAGAATTATACAAATTTAAATTAATAATTAAACTTGAATTTTGCATACCTTTAGGCAGGACCGCAAGTTTATAATGAAGTTTGGACAATTATTGATCAATAAGTTTTAATATTCTGACTAAAAATTGTAAATAATTTTAATTCGGTCAATACTATTATTACAATACTATTATTTTAATGAATACCAAAAGAATAATAAATTTCTATTTGAATTTAAGGAGCTACATATTAATTTTACTGTGAACTTCAATAATTTTAAAGATGTAAGTATAAAGCAAAATCAAATTACTACCATTTGCTACCGAAGGTGTTATAAGAATTTTGAGTAGAGTTGAATAATGGCCTTAAATTTAAATAGTGACATGGTTTCATATTATGTGCTAGTTACTTTTTTCTACGAAGTAATTCAAAAACGAAGTAACTTTAAAAAGCTGAAATAATAAAAGTTTCTAAATTATATTTTAAACTCCACTTATGTTCGATTACGAAAAGGAATTGGTTGAATAATTTTCTTCCGAATGGTTTAAATACTGCTCGATTCAGACTTCGGATCTATGGATCCAATGGAACTTTTGGACACGGATCTATGGATCCAATGGAAGTTTCGTCGAACCCACTCAAAAACGTACTGTACTTCTCTGAATGTACTGGTCATACGAGTACCCACATAATATTATTCTAATCTCATCTATTTAAGCTATATTCCGTTAGCAAACCCTGAATTTGTTTTAAATTTAATTGTTTTATTTATATCATAAAAATTGCATGTCCAAAGAATTATTACGTTTTAATATTTTTTATCAAATTATTAAAAATGTGATAATTATTATAAAAATTTTAATGTATACAAATCTTTAAAGAATGGAAACATGCAAGTATTAATTAAATTTAAGTTACAAATTTAGCATAAATAATTTAATTTTTTGATATAAAAAGCCTTAGCTTAAATGAACCTGCAGTCTATAAATTTGATCTATTCAGTCGGTTTAGTTAGCAAGAACTATTAATTAAAGCATAAAATGAACGGTGGAATTACTTTTGGAAGTTTCATAATTTTGATCCTGGGAGAATTTTTATTGGTTCCAATACATGTAAGTCTCTTTTTTAATACTCTAAATACAGCGAAACAAGCACACCCTAAACTACGCCAAATTGTCTAACTTTATCATATCATCAATCTGGCAAAAGGATAGTAGAAAGAATTATAGAAAAGGATTCGAATAACTGCGATGCTCCTGAAGGGAGTAATCGGATAAGTGATATTAGGAAACCATTACAGACTTGATGAATAATATTAATTTAATAATAACGTTCTTTTAGGGGTTAATCGTATCAGTGATGATTTGTATGTGCCTTTACAAATTTCAAAAATTAATAATTTTCTATCATTTTACTATTGAAAAGAAAATTAATTTATTTGGTTCATTTCAATTTTACTCAGGCTGGACAGTTCGAAAGTGAACTGGTATCATTTGAACCATTCGGTGAAAAAAATGATAAGTTAATGTGTACTGGAAACATTACACGTATATCAAGAGGTGTTTTTGGATTAAATGCAAAATTAACAGTACCTACAGATAATGGTAATGAGGTTCTTGTAAGTATGGATTTGTTTTTTTATTACTCTAATTTATTTATTGAAATCACTAAAATAAAATATTGAAGGTTAAAATAAATATTTATCGAAGTCCATTGGCTACTACTCAATGGACATTATTACCAATTGGATCAGCACGTGGTTTTTTAACATTTGATGTATTTATGACAGAATTTTATAAAACTTATGTAATGGAATCACTAAAGGATTGCTCAAATTTACCACAATTTGAAGGCACTTTTAAAGTACCATTGAAAGCAGGTGTCTATACGGTAAATAATTGCTTAGCTCATGAAGATGATATACCAGACTTTTTCCAACCTGGAAAATATAAATTGGAAATTATTTATCAAACTACAGATAATCCAAATAAAACATTTGGAATACTACTTATTGTTAAATTCATGAAAAAGGTAGCTTAAATTTTGATTTAAAGAATATTATTATAGTAAAAGGTAATGTAAAATTGTTTGACCATATACAAACACAATTTTTGAAATTTTAAATAAAATGTATAAATATTACCAGAAAATATGATTTAATCGTGTTTATTTAATATCATTCCAAATTATAAGCTCTAAATTAGTGGGTCGAAAGCTGTCCAAATTTTATTAAACTTTCTAAAATGTGTACAGTAAAATAATTTTATATTATTAGTTAAACATTGATTTTAAATTGTTAATCATATACCATAAACTTAATTGAATTATACCTCAACTCGCGAAATAATGCAATCAATAAATAATTATTTTAATATATCCACACCAACCACCAACCACCCGAGTATTCTCTCACTACTTTTGTTTGACCTTTTAGCCGTACATCATTGAATCAATTTTTACTACAACTATTGAGCGGTTCTTGGCGCATGCACTTTTCATTTCTAACCCACGTATTTTTTACCCGATATTTTGTTGCCAATTTTCCTAAAAAACTATTCTCTTGCGTGGTGGATGACTGCCTTGTTTTTGTAGGTTAAACTGTATTTTTGATGAGTAAGGTTAAACTGATGGTGTTTTTACATTAGATTTTTCCGGAATTTTTATCAGGTTATGAATTGGTGCCAATACTGGACGGAATAAATGAGTCCGTCTCATTTATTTCTGATGCTCTAATTAAACATGTTAAAATTACACAATAAAAATGAAATAAACGGATTTAAATTTACCCAGATTCGAGTACTGAGTTTATTTTCATCATCAATATCTGGTGAAAAACATGGTGATGAATGATATTTAAATATTTTCTTTTTACTACTTTATTGCAATTGGGGTGGCCAATTGTGAATCTGGAAATGGAGTTTCAGGTGTATGGGGGACCGGTTGTAATAGAAAAATATTATGGAATTTTAGGACTTATCTTTGTTTGTTCAAAGCATCGAATTCTGTATTGCTCATAGTTTCCAGTTCTACTTCTATATCGTTGTCATTATCTCGTTTATATTAATTAAAATATCTTGAAGTATAAATGGAACCGG
Source organism: Rhamphomyia laevipes (assembly GCA_963920725.1). Taxonomy (NCBI): domain Eukaryota; kingdom Metazoa; phylum Arthropoda; class Insecta; order Diptera; family Empididae; genus Rhamphomyia; species Rhamphomyia laevipes. Next base: position 21,575,108 of record OY987258.1, on the reverse strand, counting down.
AGACTTCACCCTCAAGTAGAATAATTTATAACCTAACTCTTTATTGGTAAAAATCAAATTAAAAAACGTACCTTCTTTCATCTCCCTCCATTTTAAAGTTTTGTTATAAACAAATAACAATGCTTTAAAAAAATATATATAATGTTACCACTACCAAAAACTGAAATAGAGTAACGATTGTAATAAAAAATACAGCCTTTATATAATTCAGAAGATCAATGTAGATAGATGTACATATATTCTACACGATAAGTAACTATATAGAATTGATCGATTATTAAGCCAGAAAAACATATAATTTTTATAATATCAACAAGTAAGTAAGTACTAAATAGTTGAGTTGCGCAATCGACGCAAAATATGAAAATTATATGGTATACGTTTTCTTTAAATTTTTGGGATTTTCGAAATCATATAGGCATCAGGTATGGAAGATGGAACATATAAACATAAAGAGCAAAATCGAACGCATAAAGAAAATTTGAAGAAAATATATTAATTTTCTAAAAGGATTAGAGTAGAAATTGCGAAATTAAAAAAAAATTGATGTATCTTTATTTTCATATATCGATTTGTTAAATCAAATAAAGGAGGACATAAATTAAATGTAAATGGCTATATTTATCACTTCGAAAAAACAAAACCTTATCATTTTTCGATGGGCATGTGAAAAAAGGCCATATTTAAAAGGCCGCAAATGAAAATGGTAGACATAATAATAATTAAATCATCGGAACATAATCACGATCCTTTAGCATTTAAATGTTAACATTGCTAAACAACAATCAACCCATATAAAATCTTTGGAAGTATAGGCATTCAAAACACAGAAGTACGAAAAATAGAACACACATAATTTTTTCGTTTGAAATTTTACAACTTAAATTCATTCTAATAACAAAATAATTATCAATAATTTTTATAAATGTAATTAACGCATTTACACAATTTTGAGAGTATCTATAATGCCATTGTAAAAGTTGCGTTGTAGTAGTCCAATGCCGTTCCGGTCCGATCCGTATGTAAATTCAGAATTAATATTTGAAATATTTACTATAAGAAAATTTAGTTAAAAGTTATTTTAAATTGCTAAAAATTGTAATTTTAGTTTTTTTGTAAAAATTAGTAAGCAATTATGCAGAATATATAAAATGTCAAAGCTTAAAAACTCATTTCATTTATTTCACTTTTTGGAAACATCCACTCCATCCACGGTGTCATCAAAATCAATCAAAAATAGTTTTTGAAAATAAATAATCAAAGTTCTTCTTAAATGATAAAATAATATTTTTTATTAGCTTAACGTTTTTGCTCAATTTCAAAATATCAATTTTTAGTTCACTGCCATAATTAAATTTTATCGAGTTATTAAAATAAAAATTATATTTCGAAATAATTGCAATTAGATTTTCACAAAAATATGTCGTGAAATAATTTTAATAATTCAATAAAATTGTTTTTTATTGACTTGAAATTGAAATTAATTAATAGTTAGATTTATTATAATCGTATAGATATAATTTTTTCATAAAAACTAATTTTTGATTTGCGTTCTTTCAAAATACAATTTGATTTTACAATAATGAAAACTAAAAAAAAAAATATATATTTAATATTCCAATTATTATTAATTATAATATTCGCATTCGCTGAACGGCTGAACCCAAGTACTAAGTAGTCAGGCCACTAAATAGCATATGGTGCTTACTAATTCTTAGTATATACATTTGACCAAAACCCCAAGTAGGACATGATAGTGAACTACTTGATAACCTGACTGCTTAGTAAATGAGTCAATATTTATAATACGTTTATGCTTGCTTCACTTTATTAATTATAGAACTACACAAATTTAAAGTCCGAAGATCTTATAGGAATTTTGAGATAAATTGAATGTCTGAAATTTATATAGTGACATAGTGTAATAATATGTGCTAGTTACTTCATAAAAATGGCATGTCCAAAGAATTATACATTGTAATAGTTTTTATCAAATTACTAAAAATGTGATAATTACTTAATTTAATATATACAAATCTTAAAAGAATGGAAACATGCAACTTTAAGTATTAATTAAATTTAAATTACAAATTTAGCATGAATAATTAAATTTTTTCATATAAAAAGCATTAGCTTAAATGAACCTGCAGTCAATAAATTTAATCTATTCAGTCGGTTTAGTTAGCAAGAACTATTAATTAAAGCATAAAATGAACGACGGAATAATTTTTGGAAGTTTCATAATTTTGATCCTGGGAGAATTTTTATTGGTTCCAATATATGTAAGTTTCTTTTTTAATACTCTAAATACAGCGAAACAAGCACACCCTAAACTACGCCAAATTGTCTAACTTTATCATATCATCAATCTGGCAAAAGGATAGTAGAAAGAATTATAGAAAAGGATTCGAATAACTGAGATGCTCCTGAAGAGAGTAATCGGATAAGTGATATTAGGAAACCATTACAGACTTGATGAATAATATAAATTCAATAATAACGTTCTCTTAGGGGTTAATCGTATCAGTGATGATTTGTATGTGCCTTCACAAATTTCAAAAATTAATAATTTTCTATCATTTTACTATTGAAAATAAAATTAATTTATTTTTTCATTTCAATTTTACTCAGGCTGGAAACTATGAAAGTGAACTAGTATCATTTGAACCATTCGGTGAAAAAAATGATATGTTAACAGTTACTGGAAAAATTACACGTATATCAAGAGGTGTTTTTGGATTAAATGCAAATTTAACAGTATCTCAAGATGCTGGTAACGAAGTTCTTGTAAGTATAGAATTTTTTTATTAGTCTCATTGAAATCACTAAACAAAAAATATTGAAGGGTAGTGTAAAAATGTATCGAAGTCCATTGGTTACTAATCAATGGGCATTATTACCAATTGGAGCAGCACGTGGTTTTGTAGCATTTGATGTATTTATGACAGAATTTTATAAACCTTATATAATGGAATCAGCAAAGGATTGCTCAAATTTACCACAATTTGAAGGCACTTTTAAACCACCATTGAAAGCAGGCGTCTATATGGTAAATAATTGCCAAACTCATGACGATGATATACCAGACTTTGTCCAATCTGGAAAATATAAATTGGAAATTGTTTTTAAAACTAAAGATAATCCAAATAAAACATCTGGAGTACTACTTATTATTAAAATCATGAAAAAATTAGGTTAAATATTGATTTAAACAAATTATATTATGTAAAATTGTTTCACCATATACAAGAAATATCGTACACAAACAAAAATTTAGAAATTTTAAATAATATATATAAATATATCAAATTATTAAATAATTGTTTAAATATAATAATTGTTTTTATAATTGTTTAAATTATTAAGTAATTGTTTAAATAAATATATCAACATCTGTACAAGTTTCTTATGTTCAAATCTTTTACTGATTATGTTTCATCCTAACCTCCTCTAACAATAATTTGAATTTGAATTACTTGTTTTTGCAACAAAATTTTAACACTTTATACTCAAAATAACTACAATTTAAAATCATGAAATTAATTAATGTTGTATACCAATTTGTCATTAACTTCAATCCATAATATTAGTATAGAACGAAAGAAAAATATTCAGTCAAACTTGCAACCCAATCTTACTTGGTATTTAGATTTGCTTTCCTAATAGATTTATCTTATTATGTGGAACTCTTACTTTATTGACGACTAAAGTAACGTATGTAATTTTACAATACAATAAAATATAAATCTCCGGTAGCTATAAAACCATAAAAGCATAGAATTTAATGAAGATTTTTCAGGAAAACTTTTCAACAACTTCTTAGGTACATCACAATCAATGAACTTTTATTATACATACATCGAATTAAATAATGACCATAAATCACGACATTCTTTCTATGCTGAATTAATTTGCGGAGTCAGTAGGCATGATATTAAGGCATGAAATATATATCAAAATTAAATTAAATTAATATTACATGTGGAAGAGCAAAAATTTAAATGGATGAAAAAAAGTAATAAGAAAAACAAAGCTTCTGGTTCTAAATTTTACCATTACTGTAACAAATTATTACAGCACAATATTCCCATAAAAATATTTTTGCTCATTTCTATATAGTAAACTTCCTGCATATTATTAATTAAATTAATTATTTGTTTTGAATAATGAATTGTTGATTGATTATTAGCTTCTGGATACTATATTTTATAAAAAAATAATAATGTTGAGACGAAATATCTATTAAATAATTAATTATTATAGATATTAGTTTACTATCATATTATTATTATTTTAAATTTCATTTGTTCTGTACCTTAAAAACTGTTTTTTTTTTATACCCTCACTCGGAAGTTCACAATTAATTATAAATAATTGTATTATTTTCTAAGAAATTTTTGCTACCGTTTATTTTTATGTATGATGTGCACATACGAGAATATGAAAAAAAGTTTCTAACCAGGGAGTGACGATAACTCGTAGTTAGGTTCAACTATATTTTATGACCAACAGTAACTCACTGGAGCTTTGTAACAAATAGTGTTTTGTTAACAATTTCACGTCCTTTTAATATGAAACCACTAAAACTACCGATTTTTAAAAAAACCCAACCTGTGTTCCAAATGTCATTGAAATCGGTTAATAATTACATGCTCTAGTCTAGATCATAAATCATATATACTTCGGAAACTAAGCTGATAATATATTAGTATCCGATGAACCCACTATAGCTACTGGTTACAAATTTCAAGAATACCAACTTGATAAAATCAACCTGCTTTGATTTTATATCATTCACATCGAGTAACGAATACAGTGTGATGTAGTGTAGACTGTAGAGTGTAGAGCATTGCATTTATGAAATATAATTGCTTAATTTAACATGGACCCCTGAATCTATTTACTTCTATCTGAGTTTGCCTTCACAATCATAAAGCAAGTCTGTCTCTGGGTACCAAATAATATACATACATTTTTCTTCTTAATATAAACTGAATATTCTAGCATGGACTGGATGAAGCTGGGATGAACCTATGATTCAAATCTAAACAAAGGTTGCTGTGCACATGCAAATTTTTTGGATATGTACGCCTAGTCATACTGTCGTACATGACTCTCCGCCTTCGAAAATGCACATAGTTTTTTTTTAGCCAAATTTTATTTTTTTTAACCATGCAGTCCATAATAACACTCTTCGTTATTCTAAGTACTCGTAAAATCTATAAGATTAGATATGAAAATTTAAATTATAAATATTAGGATCTTTAATGGCATCTGCAACGTTTGATTACAATTTACAATATTATTATTATTATTGAGTCAGCAATTTCGAAGTATGTTTATACTTTTTTCATTTCTTTATTTATATAAACAAGAAGGAGAAATGATTGGTACCATAAAATAGATACAATTTACGGCTATAGCGTATAGCCAAACAAAATAAGATAGAATTTGTTATTATTATACACTTTTCAATTGAAAATAATCTAGGTGGGAATATAATAATAATATAATTAAATTCATCTACAGAATCTATTCATTATTGATAATGTATTGTTGATAATGAGGTAAATGTTGAGGTTTCAATTTTTTTTTCTATTATCTATTTTAAAAGTACGAGTTCTTGAGATTATTCGATTTTCTTTGTGGTAAAAATATTGCACTTAGGTTAATTTTAATATGCATGCTAATAAGTTTATTTCAACATTTATTATTATGGAAATAAAAGACAATTGAATTCATAATTATGTAAATATATTTTTAAGGAGTTATAATGTCAGTAATTTTTTTAATATGACAAACTCAATAAAATTTATGTATTCAAAATTTAAAAGAAAATAATTGAATTACATCATAAAATTATTACTGTACGTAACATAATTTGTACCTGTAGAATTTTTATAAATAAAATTATAACACGTGCTGCAATTTTTCCATTTCTTTATTCCATTGAGAATTTAAGACTCTGACTAAGTACTACAAATAACTGCAAAAAACATACCTGAATTAAAAGTCAATGAACTTTCTGATATTTTCAGTACATTACGCAATAAAAATAACTTTATAAAAGTCTGTTGTAAAGGCCATGAAAAGAAACTGACCTTTTTAAGATGAAATCAATAATCAATAACTATTTACAATAATTTTTAACATTGGAGTACCACAGACGCGATATTTAGAACCTTTTGAACCCTATGCGATTTCGATTTAACTGATATAATAAAAATTGTTATTGTAAAAGTTAACTTAAAAGTAGTAAAACAATTTCACTCCATCCTAATTTCAAAAATATATTTTTAGTGCGTCACTTTGTCTAGCTTTTAAGTAATAAAATTATAAAAAAAATACCACAACTTACAAAGCCTTAACTAATCAAATAGAGTCCACCTAAAAAATGTAAATGGATTATTAAGTAAAGATGTTGAAAACAATTTATAAATACATGAAAACTTCTGAATTTTCCACATTAGGCAAAAATGTTATGTTTTACAATCTGCAAAAATTTTGCAGTAAAGAATTTTTATTTTATGTTTAATATGTAAATTTTGAATTCCAAACAGGTTGTTTACACAATATTTCAATTTATAGACACTTCTGGTCTTTAATTTATTGTCATACAACAAATAAGTTTTGAAATATTTGTCTATTAGAAGAAATTTAAATATAGTATAAAATTAAATTATGAAGTATTTTTCAATTGTATGTAATATGTATAAATAAAATTTTCATAATAATATTATTAGCATTATTTGACTTATTGACATTGAGATAAAAACGTTTTTAAAATACAAAAAAAGTTTATATAAAATTATAATAAATATATTTTACATAAATAATGAACACCAGTTAAAATATTTGAATTATGTTTAGGTGATTAAGTTTAACGTTATATTAAATCATCAAGAATGTTGTTATGTTGCACATACATTGTACAACTTAGTTATCAACGTGTTGTTAACGGAGTTGTAAATTTTCATTTCAACTTCGGCTATACAAACGATATTACAAACCGTAAAAAAAATCTTATAACATTAACATTAATATTAGAAACGCGTGTATTTTGACATAACACGTGAATAAACATCAAATATCATTTTGGTTGTACGATTTCACCATACAATTATAGAAATTCCAACTATCATAAATTAAAATATTTTAATATTTCTTCAACTGATTTGCCAATGGTTGTCAACTTATTATAAATTTACCCATCAACTTGATCAAACTGCAAACAATTTGGTATAAACATGTTTTATAATGTATGGGAAGCTTTACTTTTATTTTTATATTTTATTATGACTCGACTATATTAAATACAATTGTTAAATTTTCATAATAATATGCAGGTAAATTTTTATGTCATTAGTTCTTGATTATTACACAACATCAGAAATATAGTAAATTTTCATTATCCTTATACAAATATAATTTCTATAAATACAAATTGTACCAAAAATTCAATTAAATTGTTATATTCTGAAAATTAATTACTGCAGTTAAATAAATAAATGCTTCTAAAATTCTGAGTTTTATTGTTTAATAAAATTTAAATTATATTTATTTTAAGATGATGGTGAAAAATAAAAACTTATAGGTATACGAACGAGGCCATAATTTATTATCTAGAATTTAATTCCAATGATATCAAACGTACAATTTGCAGCAGCTCTTGGAGTACCACAGATTTTAACCACTTCTCGAATGGGTCAGATTTTTTATTGTGAACTACAGTAAAAATTCGATTTAAGCAATTTCTGAAAATCAAATTTTTTAAAAAAAAGCTTATTTCGAATATTGCTTAAAAAGAAAATGTAGCAAATTTATTTAAATAAAAAATTGAATAATAAACATAATAAAAATATTATAATAAAAATATTATTTTCTTTTTAAATTGAAACATTAAAACTACAACTTTAACACTTGTATTTTTCTTTAAGGGCTCTTTCTCTTACTTTTCTTAAAATCAGAATTTCGTTCAGGGGAATATTTCTTACATATCCCCATTCGATTGCATCATTAAACCCATTTATGGCTAAATTAGTAGCAACACTGAAATTTTGTTCATCTTTCGGAATATCAAAATTTGTAATTATTTCATCATTAGTAACCGATGGACGATTAATACCGTCAATTTCTCCTGATGCCCAATTTAATATATCATTGTCATTTAAATTAGATTCAGGTGATACTTGCCTATAAAGGTGGGCAATCGGAATCTCGTCTTCTTCAGTGAAATAATTTAACGGTAAATTATCCACTAATGCATCTGCAGAATTATTAAATAGGTGTTTAAATGCATTTATAACAGTCCACGCTTCTAATATCATTATAAGAACAGATTTCAAATTATTTTTTTTCAATTTTTCAACTACATTAGTGCCAGACATAGCTAAAATATTAAAAAGTAGTTTTTTCCTATAATTTATCTTTAAACTTTGTATAATTTGCTGGTCTAATGGCTGTAATAAAGAGGTAGTGTTGGGTGGAAAGAAAAAAACTATGAAATTACCATCTTCACTTTTCAAAATTTCTGAATTTCCGTGGCATGTAGCATTATCCAATAATAGAATTGCTTTGAGTGGTAAATTTTTTGAAGTTAAGTGTTTTTTTTACTTCAGGTATAAACTATTGAAAAACCATTCTTGAAATAAAATTGTTGTTTGCCATGCGTTTTTCGATGACTTATAATATACATTTGCAAAAATTTCATTTTTGAAACATCTGGGGTTTTTTGGCCTACCTATTATCATTAATGGTAATTTGTGGGTACCAGTAGCATTAATACAGGGCATAATTGTTATACGTTCTTTTGACTGTTTATGCCCTGGAGAACCGCTTTCTTTGGCTAATACCAAAGTTTTTTTACCAATACTTTTAAATACTAATCCAGTTTCATCAGCATTGTACACTTGCTCTGGTCTTAGATTAAATTCAGTTAATTTAGTTTCAAAAGATTGTTTAAAATCCGGTACTGCTGATTCATTAGCACTTAATTTTTCACCACAAATTTTCAAAAGTCTTATACCATGTCGCTTCTTCCATTTTTCAACCCATCCTAAACTTGCTTTAAAACTATCTTCCGATATATTCAATTCTTTTTGCAATTCCACTGCTTTAATTTTTAATATTTCATTTGTTATTACAATATAATTTGACCTTTCGGTAGTAAACCAGATATATAATTCATGAAATTTAAAACATAGGTTGGTATCATGATTGTCCACAAGCCTTCCAAGATACTGGTCTGTAACGTCAGGGGGTCCATGGTAAAATTTCCGATTAAAATTTCGTATACTCTAGAGCATATAGTAATTTTTATCTAATTAGCATAAATTTTGGTACACATGATAGTTTCCGTATATACTTGGTGTCTGTAAAATTTGAAGTTGATACTTCAGTGGGTCCATGTAAAAATCCGTAATTACTTTTCATAAGTTCAACTTTCTATATCTACAGTACCTTTCATCCAATTTATATTGATATTGAATACACAGTTTCATTTAGTTATCTATTTGATACTCCACAAATGTGGAGTATAGTACGTTCAGTTGGTAGGTATAGTACGTTCATGGGAAACTAATATATGAGCAACTTAGTTTCCGAAGAATATTTGCTTTATGTTCTACAGCTTGTAATTATTATCCGATTTCAATGAAATTTGGTACAAAGGTAGACCTTCTGATTATGCATGTGTTGGCCATGATAGAAGTTAATACCTTCAGGGGGTCCATATTAAAATTTCCGATTAAAATTTCATATGCTCTAGAGCATATGGTATTTATTATCTGATTTGAATGAAATTTGACACACATAGTAGCTTCCTTATGTACTTATTGTCTGCAAAGTTTAAAGTCGGTAATCCAGTGGGTCCATGTTAAAATGTCCAATTATATTTCACAAGTTCAATACTCTACATCATACAGTAATTGGCACCCAATTACAATTATATTTCAAACACAGGTTAAATCTGTGACCTACTTATTGCTCCAAAAATTTGTATCAGGTAGTTTTATTGTGTTCATGGAAAACTAATATTTGAGCAACTTAGTTTCCAAAGAATATTTCATATGTTCTACACCATATAGTAATTATTATCAGTTTGTAATAAAATTTGGTACATAGGTTGGATTCGTGATTACGCATGTGTAGACTAAGGTAGAAGTTAGTAGCCTGAGGGGGTCCATGCTAAAATTTCCGATTAATATTTCATATGTTCTAGATCATATGGTAAATATTATCCAATTTCAATGAAATTTTGTACACAGGTTGGATTCGTGATTGCGCATATTTAAAATTCAAAAAAAAAAAAATTATTTGCCTAAATTGAAAAGGTATGCCAAAAGCTTAAATCGTAGGGTGCCTAAATCGAAAATTGCTTAAATCGTATAGTGCTTAAATCGAATTTTTACTGTATTTATATTGATTGTCGAGATTATGACCTGTGATGATGAATCTGAATGTAAAGATTATATATTTAATAAGTACCTGAAGACCACTACAGACAGTTCGCTTTCCTCTCCACACCCTTTTATCATGGAATTTAAAACTGAGCATATTATCATACAAAACTCCCATATTGATAGCCTTTAAATAAAGTAATATAATAATAAAATGAACACGATTAAATCTTGTTCAGTTAAAGTAATAAAATTTTATTGTTTCATGAAATAAATTCCTCTACTGAACTAAACAAGGCAAAATCGTATATCAATTTTCTGAGCCAAAAATTTTATGTTGATATTGTTTGCCCATATCTTGTTAAATTTGAATTTATAACTTTATTCTACTTTAATAAACTGACATTAAAGATAGAAGTTTATAAGCTTTAAAAGAATTATGTATAAATTTACCAAAAAATATATAGAATTTTATAAATTAATTCAACAAATTTATTACAGTCGGGAGGGAACTAAATATATATATTTAAGAAAATGGAATTAATAATCACACATATTTTAAACGAAATTATTAATTGGCCTAGGATTAGTCACACCAAACCACCAAAATTTTACTCACTTCATATTATTTGTAGAAAAATCAAAATGAAGTAAATATTAAAATTATATTGAAAAAATTTCTTAAATTTTAAAATATTTCTACAATTACACTAATATTAAAATTGTGAAACTTCCAAAAGATGAATTTATTTAAAAATCAAAAAGTAATTGAATTATTTAAATAGTATGTGGCCATGTATCATATTCCTTTATACAATTTAACATTCGCCGGTTAAAGTCTTGACAACATTAGATAACAGTAGGTATTGTATTAAACTAGGTGAGTCCTATTTAAACAATTGCAACAAAGTACGCATAATTTATACAAATGAAATATGTGAACAACCAACAATTTAAGCATTTGGATAAACTTATATGTAAATTTAGTACAAACGCACTCCAAAAATTAAAGGTAACAAATTAAAATCTACTGCTATACTCACACCGAAAATTCCGAATATCTTATTAACGAAATGCACACTTACAATATGTTTTCTTATATTATTCCCAAAATGTCCTATACTTTTGAGGTTCTCGGTTCTGTAATCTCCAAAACCGAGCCCAATTTTTGATGTTCATCAAAATTCTATCTACATTTAAATTTTATTTTTGTGAACCATATACGGTCCTGGTCAAATACCAATAATTTTGAAATCCCAGTCTAATAAGCGACTTTGCCAAATGCAGTTCAATCTGGTGGACTACAATGGATCGAATGCCGATTTGTTTTAATAAATTTTTAGAAACACATTTCCCCGCTCTCCGCTCAACTTTATTTTTCAATTTTCATCAAAGGATATTTTCCTAGGTATTTAACAAAATTATTCTTGTATTAGATTAAAGAATTTAAATATAAAAATTTCATGCATTTTATAGAACTTTCATAAAATATACCAAATGGAATAATTAAATAAATTTGCATTAATTAAATTATCTTAAGACACTTTAATAACTAATTTACTTTGCTCTCCAGGGACAATTTACGTGTTAAAATTATCAAATCTTTTTTCTTCATTGCTCAGTGGCGTAGACAATTCATATGATCACAAAGTGGATTTTGTTTATGTAAAGCAAGACGACAAAACTATCAAAAAACTTCTTAAATTTTTAGGGAAACAAGACTTTTAAATATTTTAACCAAACATTTTGTAGATAATTATAACTTTAATCACTCCTGCTCTGATCTCAATTAAGAAAATAATTCAACTAATATTATTATTTTTTAGCGACCCCCTCAAATTTTAAATATTTTCATTAAAAGTTCATTAAAATCATTTTTCCATTTACAATTTTTTTTTTTTTTTATTTAACATTATTCCCACTTGACACCAAAAGAAAAACGTGGTTCATTTAATGAATAATCCTTTCGCAAATCTTATGTATATATACATCCTCATTGACGTCTTAAATTTCAAATTTTATGGTACAATTATTTTAATTTAAATTTACAGAAGATATTCAATTTAGTATAATATCCAAAATGTCAAGAATGAATTGATGCTTCGTGGTGATGACGGTGGCTTTTGGTTGAAAATTTGATTTGATTTAGGGTGCAAACAACCGAAATTATTATTAAAGTTTTTTTAATGCATTTTCGTTATTTTATTTTTATTTATTTTTTCTTTCGACGCTAATTAATTAATTAACTATATATTATACACAGTTCACTTAATATGACAGTGGTAAATACACAATATAATAATATTTATAACGAAAAATTACCAATTGAAGATTTCAGGGAAGACAAGAACGATGTTAATAAGATGTTTTGTTAAGGTTGGGGTAAGTAGAAATATATTTAATTGACGATAGTAAATTATTCAAGTGTTAATGATGGGATTTATGAATTTAATTGAGAAAAGGATGAACATCCTTTTTAACAAGACTGCGAAAAAGATAAAATTAACGAAGAAGTTAGGTAATAATTAAGGATAATTAAATAAATTTAAATGTGCTCGTTAACAGTTTATAAAAATACAATTTGAATTCATTTTCATTTCATTTTTATTTTATTTATTGTTAGAGAAGAATATGGATTTGAATGAATTAAATTTATTAGTCCATTCCCTGAAACATATAATAATAATATATTTAAATAAAATCTATGTAATTTGATAATTTTTGAATCTAATTGGATAATTTTTAATAGGAAAAATATATTAAATTCATTATAGCTTCATTATAGACAAACAAATTAGAAGTATAACCAGCCCACAGAAAAATCTATTGAGTTACAATTAAAAAATACCTTAATTTAAAAAGTTTAAGTTCACTTTTAATAATAGAACAAAGTTCAATAAAATATTACTAACTATTACGCTCCACTGTAATACCATTGTAGATAAGAAAAAAATACATTTACGAGTCCACGTTTCAAACTCGTCTTTTATTTTCCATCAGCACACATTTTTTAAAGAAAGCCATAAAAAGAAATTTCCAATTTTATATAAAAATAAAAAAAAATTACAAAATCCAATTATAAATGCAAGAGAAAAAGAAAATGTAAGACTTTTCCAAATTATCTTTATGAGTAATAAAAATTCCTTTATGCTAACATTTTTCTTTTTTTTTAAATATTCATAAGAATTATTAATAAACCTACGAAAAAGTACAATTTATCTGCAGTGCCAACTACACTAAAATGAGCTGTATCACTGATAAATATTAGTCAAAATTGATAACTCAAGTTGGAAAGCTAATAAAGCTTAGAACAGAATTATATAGTTTTGTGATAGTTGGAAATTACAAGTTAAAAAAATGTTAAAAATATTTAATACTCAAATATACTAAATTGTTGCACTACAACCCAAACCTAGCCTTGGCCTCTTCAATCTTTCTTCTTCAATGTTCACATTTTACTATACTGATTATTTTCTTTTCTATGTGCATGTGCACTACTGATATTATTCTCTCATCTTTGGCATTATTTTCCAACTGGCCATTTATACCATCTATAGGACATTTTTGGTAACAAACGATTTATTTTGTCACTAGACATTACCAGCCCACTATAACATGTTTCGCTTTATGAATGTAAAGGTGGTAAATTTCATTGTTGAAACTTGATCTCATATATACTAATTTGCTATGAAGTCTATTTTCTCAACTTAAGTAGTCTGCAACACAAAATAATTGGTTTTTATTTGAAATAAGGACATTAAAAATTATTACTAATACGATTTAGAATGGAATTTTTAACTTTTCTTACATATTTTTCTTCTACAAATACTTTCCCAAGAACAAAAAACTATATTTTTTTTATAATTAGAAAATTCTATTTAATTTTCTCTATTACATTTAATGAACATTAAAATAGCTAATTTTGGTAGAAATATTTCTTTCCAAATAATAATTACAAATTATTCAAGTTTCAACTGTTTTGCTTTATAAATTTTTCCGAGAATTTTTCAAAACAAATTGTCGTAAGTTACAAGTTACAATTATTAAATAGAAAGCATATTTTTACTATAAATTGCGAAGATTTTCTTTTTTCTATTAATTTCTATTAATTCTTTTATGAAATATATGAGAAAACATAAAAGAGATTTCAAATTCAATTAAAATGTATATAATTAATATCATAAATTTATTTTTTAATCAGCAACTGGGAATTCATTACTTCTGAATATTACAATGAATTCTTGTCGCTAAAATATATTGGGATGAAGTTAAAATGTTGAACTGGTCATATATAGAAAATATTTTCAAAGGATCCGTCTCTTCATATGAACAATATTCATAGCGGCGGTCGCTACTAGTCGTTTTGATCTTTATAAACACAAATAAATGTTAAACAATTATTCTTTAATAAATCAGAGATTGTTAAAATAAATTTTTATTCGATTTATAGCAATTCCGAGTCAAATTGGACTTTTTCCAAATCAAATTTGTCTTTTTTTTTCTTCAAATAAATGTTTTTCAATTTATAGCTGGAGAGTACAATTTAATTAATGACAAAACAAGAAGTGTTAAATATAATTATGTCCCAGATTGCAATAAAAAAAGATGTTTCTATAGTCATAACATAATATGGAGTAAGGTTGCAAGACAAGTCCTTTTTATGAAATTCTGATCATTTTGGTATTTTTAGGCAATAAAACCATTTTTTCTAGACTCATCACTTTTGTAAAGACTTGCAAATTGTTGACCACTTCTTTACTTCAGTTATAAATTGTTGACACAGGTTTACTTCAGTGCGAAAACTATGTGAAACCACTATGGCCCAGGTTTAACCTTTATTAGTAATTGATATTAATATTTTAGACATTTTAAATGAATATAAATCCAGGTCCTAATTATAATTCTAAAATATATAGTTTTGACAAATATATTAACTACATAATTATAAGCTATTATTATTAAATTGAAATGTAAAACGCTTTAAAAAGACTAGTTGGACAATGCAAATGTTATATATAAATATTTAAGATTAGATCTTCAGAGCAAAAATATGATATAAAAATTGCGTATAATTACAATTTTTAATTAATTCAATCAATATCACGAAAAATATAATTTTGAAATTCAATAACATTCTAGACAAAATTTTATTAATAATTAATTAGTTGTATATTGCTGTAATTTGTAATTATTGAATGTTAGAATTTAGAATTAGACTATCCATTCTTGTCAAACTTAGTCTTAAACAAAAACTCACATTATAAAAAAATTATTAAATCTTAAAATATTATTTGTCTTTCACTACACTAACTTTTTATCTACAGAGTCGACCGAAAGTCACAAGTGTAAAAATTGAATTGTTTTAAGGTTTATTATTTAATTAGTTAGATTAAATTTTAAGTATGATAAATAATGTCTGATGGTAGATGACTATGTACAACAAGGCTGTTAAAACGGCTTTTTGTATAACAGTATGTAACGCATCGCCCTGATTTCAGCTTCGATATTTGACTTTAGCTGCTATACAGTCGAGGCTTGATTTCATACACTCGCTCTTTGAGGAAACTCCATAAGAAATAATTAGGGTCCTGCTAAGCTGTTAAGCCCATTACAGTTTTCTGATGATATCAATCCCACCATGTTGCGCAATTTAGGAGGTGCAATTAGGGACGCTGAGGAAGTTAGCGGTTTGCAATACTACCACTAAATCGAATATTATGTGTATTGACATACCCATTAAGATAGCAATGCTCTTCATTCATTACTCATAATTTCGGTACGTTAGCAATATTGATCGACTATATGAAAAGTAAAATTCTAGAATTAAGATCCGCTGCTTGTTAGTTAAATATTGTATTTCGGTGTAATAAACAAAAAAGTTGTTTAACACACGTTCGTCACTTTTGGCCTACGGTGTATAAACATTTAATCTATCTCGACATTAAATTGTTGATTCAGCACTCAACTAACTTAGAATTAATTATTAATATTAATATGTATTTTTAAAATCTCAACAAAAATAAATTCAATTCTATTTAATTTTGTAATAAAACCGTAAAATTACTTACCGTCAACAAAAATCACGTTTCGACATCTGTAAGTATTATAATCCCTTTACGGTAATAAATCTAATAAATTCTTAAATATCATAATGAACAGTATTTTCATTCCGTATCATTTTATTGTATAATTAGGATCCTTGTAAATTGATCATAATGTTTTAGTTCGGTTCCTTTTCTATGTTTTCTGCGGTCGGTCATTCACTAAAATTTTAAAGGTTATTTGTAAGATTTGTGTAACTTGTAAATTTATTTACTTTTGTCTGATTCTAATGTTTTATCTTCAAATATTTATTTATTTTTTCGTCATATGTATATTAATATAGCCATATAGATATAACTATAAACGTGTAAAGTCTGATTTTAATGAGTTGGTTTTTTCGTTTCTTGTCGGCGATAAAGCTGCAGATACATAATTATATTTCTTATAAAAGTTGTTAATGTTCGAAAATACAATTTGATAAAGAAGTAAACTCTGTAGGATATTTTACATCAATCATTTACAATTTACAGATTGCTAAAAGCATTTAATTATTAGGAAAGTAGAGGCTGTGGAACGCTTACTTGCATTTCAGAACAACAAATAAAAACAAAATTATATAAAGTATAATTAATATCGAATTATGGAAATGTTACGGACGTTGTTAAAGATATATTAGATTTACAGTACGCTGGAAAAGCTTTAAGTTTTATATAAAAAAAAATTGAATATTTTTCACATGACAAAATTATGTAAATATTATTTATACTAACCCAAACAAGCAACGAAACTGACTCATTAAAATCAGGCTTTAAATTTACAAAGTTTCATTTATTTGCTGTTCTTTTTTTGATTTTTGGGAATTTCCAAAAACGCGTACCATTAGCGCACGATCAAATTAAAAAACAATTCAATTTTGTGTTCCTGATGGATGGGAAATTTTTGTTAATGTTCCTGATGGGATTCTTAAAAAACAATCTGTTAATGTTTATTTATCTTAACATCAATGTTTTTTTTTGTTATTTTTTTTTTTTTTTTGTTTTTGTAATATGCACTCATAATTTTTATGTTTAGTTTGTATATGCATCCATCGGGCGTTGCAATAATAAAAAAAGAACAATGTTATTCCCTTGCGGCTTATATGGCAGAGGAGGTTGCCCTTTTATAAAAAATCGATTCTAACGATTCGAAACTAAATAATACCTTTGTTCAAATTTGAAAATCTGAAGACGTTGAAAATCTTTGATGATTGGTAAAAGATTATTTATAATATATAACAAAACTAAACAATAATAAGAAGCAATTTTAATTGTTCCTCTTTTTGGTTGTTATTGTTTGGAAATTTTCGATATATCTAAGTAGATGCTTGTCAAAGTACACTTTAGAGGTGTTACCCAAAAATACCTAATTTTAATAATTTTTTATATTGGATAACATTTAATGGCATTTCTATCATAATTAGAATTATTACCGAAGATGATAAATGATTTTTTTTAAGAGTTATTTTAAGAAAAATATTTTCGATAATTTTTATATTATACTCGTAGCTTCCAAAAATTTACTTTTCATTGTTAATTTCGTAAATTATTACAATTTTGTTAATGGATAATTTTTATTATAGATTAAAAATGTTAAGTGATTTGTTATTTTGTAATATATAATTATATTAAATTTTGTTACAATTTTACAATTATTGGTTTTCAATCAGACCGTATAACTATAATATTAGTCTGAAACGGAAGCTGGGAGGTTACGATGTTACGAATATTAAGCTCATCCAAATGGTATTTATTAGTGCAGATATTATGAATATAATAGAACTAAAAAATTAGTTATAATCAAAATGATATTTGCAAATTACGTCATAATTTTGTAAGTTTTAAACACGCTATGACACCTGAATAGTTAATCAAATATCAAATATAGATTATATTTTATATATTTACTGAATTGAACTCTTTACAAAACTACTTATTTATGATAACAATTTATGTCAAATTATATACAAATTTATCACAATTCATATGAATACAAATATTGTTCTGGCAGCAAATGGTTTTCCCAAATCAATTTAGCGATATGGTCTCATGTTTATTATAAAATTAATTGCAAAATTATAAAAATTCCGTCCATTTATCTAAAAACTATGTTAAACTAATAAAAAAATACAAAAATTCTCCAATTAAATATGACTTAATTATTTAAACAACTGAATAAACTAAAATTAATCTTCTAAATATACAAAATTCCAACACTTATGTTTAATGAATCATAATAATTAATAAGAACTTAATTTATATTTACATTAATTATACTAAAAATGATTATTCACAATTTGATTTTGACATGGAAAAAAATAATAATAATAATATATTTTATGAAATATAATCATTCCCAGCAGCAATCTTCATGATCTTGCACATCACAAAATTCACATAAAATTCTTGGTTAAACAAACCAAATTTTATAATGTGTCAACTCTAAAAATATAATTTTTTTCAACCATCTAAATATACTTAATAATAATAACAATATTTTTTTTTTTATTCTGAACTTTCTTTTCAATTTAACCGCATAATATTTCGCTGTCAGATCCCAATTTTTTTTTTAAATGAAGCAACAAATTCTTTCATGACGTTCTCAAAAACATAGTCCAAAAACAAAAAAAACATAAAGTTATTTATGACATACCCCATATAAGAGTCTTAATATGGGATGATGAAATATTTATACAATCTTAGATATAATATTTGAATTGAGTACATGCTTCTTCAATAAAACATGTTTCAAAAATTCCACTAATAAATATACAATTTTTCGATTTCAACAACTTTGAAATAAAATCACTGATCATTAAAAGATCACTTGACAAGATCATTAGTTAATTTATGAATTTACATATTGAAATGACAGCAAACAACCACTTTGATCATAATTTTGGTAGCATAGAAGTGTCCACAAACAAAAATCTTTCACAATTTAAGACGCGACGCCGTATTTATAAATTCGAAAAAATATCATTGAATTATTCATAAAAATATGAATTATAGTTTTTCAATAATTCAGAGACCGCCTTGCGATCTGTCAATTCTTTTTTTTTTCTTTATTATCAACCTTCTTTCTATGGAAATATGGAAATTTGTCACCCAAATCAAATATGCATTGACTAAAAGATACATCAAAATAATATGACAAAAATATGAATGATGATGATAACTATTTGGAAGAAATACCATTAATCTGACACACCTTTTTAAAGATCAATTATTTTATATATTGTCACGACAGTCTATACCACGGTATTCTAGAAATTGTTGAGGTGACATTTTTTTTTATTTTACTGGCATATATTATTTAAATATATTTAATATAATTCTATATTTGAACTTGACTTTAAATAAATAATATATTAATAAAAAATGATGTATAAAGTTGATTGAATATACAATATCAAAAATTTAGGTTAATGTTATAGTCAAATTTCATAATAACTACAAGATTGAAACAATGTTATTACACAGGGCACAGCATTTATGTTAATATTACTGTTTGCTTTTAATATTTTTGATTGCAAATTACAATTCCAAACTTACTAAAAAATTATAAAATATATTGGTAATTCTAAAAGAAATAAAATTAAAAAACTAGTCCGGAATATCCGGGACTAATTCCCCATTTTCCCAATGCTATTTCTCTTGTTTACATTTGTTCAGCCCTATTCTTCTATAATTTCTCAATTTAATGGGTCATTTTCTTAACACTAGGTAGGTCGAGTGGCGAGCTCCAGACAAACTGTCCAGGACTTTGCTACCACATATTTTTGTAAACCCTATTACATTGCATGAAAATATTTCAGATCCAAATTGATGCGTTAAGTAAACTTACAGATTCTGTATGCTGTTTACTGACTAAATCATTTAATTTGTTATGGTATTAGTTACCAAGAGAATAATCAGTGGTTTTTTTAATATTTTCCTAGACCTATTCAGCTATTTCACGATTTAATGCCGCCAAACATTTACCAGCCTAATGTAGACTGTTAATATTAGTAATACTCATAACATCCGCCGTTTAAATCTATGTAAATATCTTATATATGTTATACTGGATAATTTCCATAATTTACCATTTTAGATGGTTTTTGTGTTGGGTAAGTGCATGATGATTTAACTTAGCATTTTCAAATTTAAAGTATAAATTAATCTAATAAATTTTCAATTAACTAAAGGAAACTATTAATTCATAAAATACAAATTAAAATTTTCTTATATTAAATTTTCTGATAATCTCCAACAAATTACAACCAATTTGTAATTATTTTCATCATAATTACTTCATAATTATAGAATTACCCATTGAACAAGGTATATTCAAATAAAAGACTGGCTTATCAGCATTTATGGAAATTAAACGACAAGAGTATAATAATTTTTCAGTCTATAATAATATTTTTAAATACTAAAGCTGCCCATACATTGTAAAACATTTTATCAATGTGTTGATAACTTAGTCAGTTTGTATGGCTTGTGGGAAAGCTTAGAACACGTTAACAAACATTTTGAAGGTTGACAAATCGATTAAAGTATTATTAAAATATTGTTAATTAAGATGGTTGATAGTTGTCACAAAATGACGTTTGTTGGTTTGTTCACGTTTTATGTCAAAAAACATATTTATTTTATATGTTTATGTTATCAATATTTTTTATTGATTGAAATAATATTATTTTTCACTCAATTTTTATTATAAATATTTTTGACATTTGACAGTTGACACTATCCAGAAAAAAACGATAATTTTAGTTATTTTTTTTTACAATAAAAAAAATTAGATTTTAGACGGTTGTCTATTACAATTACAAACCAAGTTCAAAAGTGTATGAAAATTTATAACGTGTTTGTACAATGTATTGCCAACATAATACATCAAGATCTCAAATCTCTTCATATATTCCATAGTATAATCATCGTTCCGGTCCGCACACATTATTAGTTAGTTTTGAGAAAATTAAAATAACGAAAAAAATTTGCTGTCGTTTTTAAATTTTTTTTGGGTTGAAATGATCGCGCTGTCGTAAGATCAATTCAGTTGAATTTAAGGCTTCACAACGTTTTGATCGTCTCTCTAAAGAAAATACGAATATCTAGAAGTATACAATTTTCATTTTTTTACAACAATTTTTTTTAAAATTAGAAATTTTATTTATATTTTTGATAAATATACCAATCGTAAAGAAAACCACTCGCTGTATATTTTCAAATTTTCGTGTTTAGCGTGCGAATAAATGAAGACGTGTGTTCGCGGTTAAGTGTGCCATTAAAAATTATAATTAAGTGCTAAATAAATAAAAAATAAAATGTTTTATAGATTGTGCAAAAATAATTCATTTTCACGCGCGATTAAATGATTTGTTTAAAAAATTTTTGAAAATATAGAATATTTTATTTTAAGCGCTTGCGTCAATTTTGCATTTAATCTAAAAATAAAGTGAGTCACAGACGGTTTATTTATTTTTTTATTCGCAATATATCATTATCCCAGTCCCAGCTGTCTGGCGCAAATAATAATAAAAAAAAGTTGTTTCAGTGTTTTTGTATAATTTTGAAATTAATTTTTTTGTGATATTGTATAAATTATTTCTTCCAACATATATTAAAAAAAAGTGGCTTCTGTGTTGTGTAGCCCACCCGTCTAGTTCATGCCCGGTATCTTTTTTATGATTTGCACATTTTTTTTAGCGGACATCCCAGCGTTGTTTAAGAGCCAACAACACAGACACAAAAAAAATGAGTGAAGAATTTAAGTCTAATTTATATTAAATTGAATAATTTATTATTATTGTTTACCATCTGTTGGTAATAATTTTACGGATAGCCATAGTGCCGCCAATGATCATCGTAACAGTAGCGTTTGTGATCGTTAAAGTTTTTTTTTTTAACAGAAGATCAAAGAAATAATATTTGGATTTTTTATTTTATTTTTTAAATTTTAAATAAAAATTTAAATTTAAAACCATTTAACATTTAAATAATTTAAGAGAAAAATAAATTTTTTAACAAAAATATTTTATGAGTGAAATTTTTTGCAATGATTTTTTAGTGATTTTGTGGAATTATAAAGATAATGAGAGTTTGCTACTGTATTTTTAACAGCCCTAAAATTGGGTCACAACATACAGAAGTTAATTTACTTGAAAAAAAAAAAATTAAAATCAATACTTTCACAAAAATAAAAGTAACATTGACATTTTTAAGATAATTTTCAATCTTTTGATATAAACAAATTATCTACAGACCTGAGGTACTCTATAATTTATGAAGTAATTTTAATTTTTTTTTTAAATTCAGTTATTTTAAATTTTTGTAATAAAAAATGTGATTATTATTATTATTGTTACTGTCCATTTCTGGAGACTATAAATATCCTTTTAATATGATAATTTCAATAGAAATTTCATCCTCTTGGTAAATTTAAATAAACGTTTTTGCCAGCACTAAAATTTGCAATAACATAAAAATACCGCAAAAAAAAAAACATATTTGAATTTACTTTTTTTTTAAATTACTTCAATTGTGTCCTTTAAAAGGGCATTAACTGGCAATAGTTTTTATTACACACTAGTCTAAACGTTAAAAACTATTTAGTTATAACAATGACAATAATAAAATTTAATAAATTTCGGATATTTTCTGTGATTTTAATAATATTAAATAATTGGAATGAAATTGTTTTAAGTACATATCATAATAATAACAATCAAAATTTCAATAATACTCAAATATCAGCAAATCGTTTGCGGCATCACAACAATCATCATCATAATCATCATCAAAGAATTCAACACCAACAACAGCAATTCAATTACCATCAACAACATGAAAACAATCATCAAAACCATGGGCAACAAAATTTATATAATCGTAATCGAGAATTAGATGATCGGAAATCACATTTAAACCATCACAGGCAAAATTCATGGACATCAAAACATAATAAAATTGATGAAGCCTTACAGACATTTCGTAGTTCAAGTACAACAACTACAAATCGTCCATTCAATTACAATCGCAATCAAAATAATAATTGGCATAATTATCGACGTGGTGTTGAATTGAAAAAATATCATCCAACAATTCAACGAATAGATGAAATCAATGATCGTCACGTTGTTCATATAACAAATATAACTGATTATTATCATCCGAAAAGGTTAACAATGTTAAAAGTTAACGACAGTGACTTACAACAATCATGGTTAAAACCAGATTTACACAAAAATTCTTCTATAATACAAAATAATTTTAGAACAACAACATTTTCACCATTTCATAGAAAATACACAACAATTTCATCAAGATTTTATGAAATATCATCACCAAGAAAAAGTACTAGTAAAATTAAAAATGACAATAATAATAATAGAGGCGTTCATCGAAATAATGATGATGATTATTATTATTATTATGATGATGATGACGATGCCGATGATGATAATGAGGAAGTTGAATTAAATGATGATGATGATGAAGACGAGAATATTAATAATTTCGATATAACATATCAGAAACGAAATAATCGTGGTACTAATCATAAATTTTTGGATAGATTTGCGGATGATTATCAATTTGTAAGTAATTTGAGTTTAATATTTAATTAATAAATTGTTTTTTAGTAGATATTATTATAGAACTATAAAATTTATAAAGTTTTTTCTAGATTCTAATTTGTAAATGTCCAAATTTTAGTTAAATGTCTGTGATTATATTAATTATATCAGAATTTGAAGGCACTTACCCTATTACTATCATTCATTTAGTTTTAAAAAAAAATATTAATCGCACATTTTTAATATCGGATTTAAATAACCGTCGCAGCAGTTTTGTCCTGTCGATGCAGCAACAATTATGATTATGATTATATGATTATGATTATATGATCAGTTATGATTATGACACTGAAATTATGTTCTTCATTTGATTTGGAAATTCTATAATTCTATCAGTAGTTAGAACAGTACTGCACTATTATAATGAATAAAAATAAAAACTTTGTTATCTTTAGTAGGACAATTTCGGTATATAATAAAAATATTATAAAATATTGAAAATATCTTCTATTTCATCTATAATATTATCGAGAATCGTCTGTAGTCTAAGACATGATTGTATTTTAATGTCTGCCTATGCACTGTACTAATAATCTATTAAAATTATACAAGGAAATTATTATATATTTTGTTTAGCTGACGAGGAATTAATTAATAATTTCTTCAAACCATCGTAAATTGACCACCAACGTTGGTTTCGATCCTGTACAGTTTTTTTTTTATGAAATAAGTCATTAGATCAAAATCATAGTTTAGAAGACTTCAGACATACATTGTATATAATAAAGCAATTAAAGTTATCACGTAATATTCAATTTAAAAATATGATTTAACATAAAATATTCTTACTTGGTTTTCCATCTGTTCATTCTATCAAGGCCACCACCAATTATATTTAAAATATCTATCTTAAAAAAAGGTGAAACTATCATGTGTGAAATAATTGATATTGTGCGTGATAATAACATATTATCAATAATAAAAAAGATCTTAACGGTTGCATTTAATTCACTGCACATTTCTATATCCGCCGCATGTAATTATATACAAAATTATTTTTAAAAAAAAATTATTTAAAAAAAAAATTATTTTCTTTCGACCAGTGTTAATGAACCTCCCTGAAAGTAACAATTTTTCAAAATTATAATGTAAATTTCGTACTGGAATTCTGTCTATGTCAAATAAAAATTCTTTGTATAAACAATTTAAAATCAGGTCTAGAATATGGATACAAAATATTGTTTAATTAATTTCTATAATGAAAATGCCCCAAACAAACACCATAAGAATCATCATCATCATGACATATCATAAAAGGCGCCTTTTAATTAAAATAAACAATTTTTGATTATTTTTTTGATTATGCGCGATTGTTATATTTTATAAAATAAATATTTATATTAAATTTAAAGTAATATAAGAACGGAAATAATTTCTTTTATATATACGAAAATATCCAAAAGATTTTATAAAAAAAATTGTTTCATTTACAAATCCATTGTTGTGATGGCATGGCAACATTTCTCCAATAAGACCAGATCGATAATAAATATTTAAATGGTAAATATATTATTAATGATTGCTATTATTCTAAAAATAATGAATATTGTTATGTTATAATGAAAAAGACTAGCACATTGAAAAATAGTCGTATGTCATTAACACTAAATATAGAACGTCCATATTGACATTTATTTCCATATTGAATATGATCCATATTGAATATGATTTATTTGCAATCAAACATTTATTTATCAAAATGGACATACAAAAAATTTAAACTATCAATTAAGTTATAAATTTACCTGGAACATTCCAATGCTACTAAGCCATATTATAACTTCCGCTATTGGTCCTACAATTTAATACGTTGCGCCGCAGATTCTGTGCATGATCTACTCTTCTTCTTACTCTCATGTATGTCAACATCTTGAGACCACACTGTGCAGAAGCGGTTTATTCCTATATATTCTTGAAAACTAATCCTCTTAATTGCAAGAATCGTTCATAATCACATGGACAAAATCGGTGATTTTGAACAAGTGACTTTCAATCAATAATTTCTTCCCGTAATAGCAAAGCGAAAAGAATTGTTTATAAGTCAATAAAATTAATTTTGTGGAACATATTTTTCTCCCCACAACCCAGTATTTTCATAAAAAATCATAATTTCAAATCTACAAATTCTGCTCATACTCATTGAACCAAATTTGTAATAATAAGTTAATAATTACTGTTGCTCCTCAGAAAGATATTTGACCTCCTCATGGTAAAACATATAATTCCCATTTTTCCAAAAAACATCAATAAAAACATTTAATTTACAGAATCAGTTAATAAATATATTTAATAATTTTCAATTTTACTTTCAGGATGAACCAATAAATCGAATTAATTCAAATAAAACTGAAACATTAACTGAACAAAAATGGCGTGAATTAGGAACAGCTGAAGCTGTTGAAATATCCAGACGAAAGAGTTTAAACGAAAGTAAATATAAATTTAATTTAAAAAATTTAAGAATTTCTATGAAAAGTGAAAGTTTTGTGTGTTCAAAATAAATAAAAATTCTATGAAATTTGGAATTCTTTTTTTAATTTAATTATCTATAAAACAAATTAATCATTTTTGCAAAAGATTTAATTAAATCTGACACTGACAGAAAAACATAAAAATTAAATTAATTTTTTTATTTTTGTTATTTTTGTTAGTAATGAAAAGAGGCTGGGGGTGGGGAAAGCTAATTGATAAAAATGTAGGCGTAAAACATTTTGTTACTTTAATTTAATAAATTCCATGTTGAAAATGTAATTAATTTTATTTTATTTAATATTTTTTTTGGTAGGAAGAAGATTACATAATTTATTAGCTAACTGAAAAATTGATTTATAGTTTTGTTATAATGTACGGTTTTGAATATTTTAAAAAATAAATAAAAAAAAAATCAATTTTATTTAGAACATTTATTATGTAAAAACTATTTTAGATACAAGAATTTTGTGGTTGTTAAAATTTTATAGCATAATTTTATAAATGTTTCTTAAAATATTGAGAAATAAGAAAATTTATAGTAGAATCTTTTATAAATCGACAGACATAGAAATGTAAATTGTGTCAGAAAAATGAGATATACAAATTTTAAATTCATAAAATACTATATTAAATTTATTTAAAAAATTTGTATAAGCTAATATCATAAAAAAATTACCCTAAAATCTTTATTTTTTTTAAATATGAAAATTGCAATTTTTCAAATAAATAACTCAAATTAGAACGAAGAAATATTCTAAATCTAATTCAAATTAAATGAAATATTATATTTAATATATACTAAGAATAATTATAAATAAATCTTTGTTTATAAACAAAATTCCGCAGCTGAAAATGTAGGTTATCAGATGAAAGGTTATCAAATAAAATCATAGGTTATAAGAAGGGAACTTCCCAGAAATTTTACAATTATTATTATTTTTTGTATTAATTTAATCAGTGTTTTAAAATAAACATAAATTAAACTTTGATTTGCAAAAATATTGAAAGAAAATAACTCAAATTTTTGTCTATATGTACTCAAAATTTTATATTGCTTCGCTTTTGTTTCCTATTGAAGTGAAATAGAGAAAAATAAAATGAAAATTTGCAATAAAAAGAAAATTGTATATTACAAATGTTTATAGTTTTATGTATCTATGTTAATAACATTTATAAATTTTGTATTAATTTATATTATTTTCACATTTCATTTTTTTATATTATAGTACTAATTATGATAATTAATAATTTTTAATTTCTTTATTATACCTGAAAACGTACGATAATAATGAATTAGTTATCACTCCTTTATAATATGCTTCTCACGTATTCACATTTAATTGACAAACCTTTTAATTTTTATCAAATTATTGTTTATTTCTTTAATTACCTACTTAACTCATTCAAATAGGAATACAAATTATTGTACAATTGAACCAATAACTTTTAATTATTACTATAAATATTAAGACAGACCTACATTTCCATCGGTCATTGCATTAATATATAAACAGATCTGCAACATTTAATATTCAGCAACATGTTTCCATCATGATATACACCAAAATGCTGCTTAATTTGGTGAATGTGCTAATTACAAGAAAACTAAGGAATGAATTAAAACCAATAAGAATTATAATGAACATTTAAGTCTGTCCATTATCATCTATTCACAAAAATGTGGCGTTGCACTATTGGTGCGCTAAGTTACACTCTGGTTTAACAAACAGTAACAGTCGTAGATTTACTTTAATTAGGCAGCATTTTTTAAGTAGAAAATAAAAATATAATAAAAAAATATATGAAATATTGCAATTAAAGGTTTGACGTGCACGTGACATATGTATATATGTATGTACAAGAACTGATGAACTAAATAACCTTCCTTTTTATAAATTCAAGGTCCAAATGGGTCAAATGATTGTGAACACAATAACAAGAATATTTTTATGTTAGTTAGAAAACAAACATTTCAAATTAGTCACAACAGATTTAATTTTTGGTAATATTCTTTCCATTTAAGTTCAATTACAATAAAAAATATAATTGAATTACATCATAAAATTAGTACAAGTTTCAAAATATAAAAACAAGATCCGTGTAATAAAAACAAAAAAAAATCATTATACAGAAAACCTGAACCTATTTGATAGAAATTTCATAAAAATTATTATGGCCACGTGCTGTATTCATCAATACTTTTATATTCCATTCAGAATTTCTAAGATCAATACAAATAACTGCAAAAAATAACATACCTAATGAAAATTCAATGAATTTTCTGTCTTACAGATAAAAAAAATAAGTTCATAAAAGTCTGTTGTAAATCACAACAACAACAAAAAAAAGCTGATCTTGTTATGACCAAATTTGTAAGGAAGCGCCACTTTACTATATTGACAGAACAATTTATTTAAACATTACACTTTTATGTTAAAGCCAATTTCTGTTTTAATTCATGAACAGAAATTATATTTCCATTTTTGGAAAATAATATAATCGTTAACGTCATTAATAATTCGAATAATTGACTTCCTATATTATATAATTCTTTAATATACTTCGAAGTTAATTGCTAATATGATCGTTTTATAATTTGTAACATAAGAAATTATATGAAATTGTGTTTAAATGCTGTATGATTAATGCAACTAACTCAGCTATTCAATTCATCCAAAATGATTTTAGTACAATTTAAAATTCCAAAATAATTCATAGAAAATTATGTATTATAATAATACAGGGTTTCTCCGGAACGGCTTACTACTTTGTTTGATTTTGATTTACATGAATTTTGACAGTTGATATTTGACAGTCCTGAAGTATAGGAATGGAAAAATATTTGATAAACTAACTTGAATTATTGTGACGACTAGAAAATTACAATTAATTTTATGTGGAATTAATGTGTCATTAATTTCCAGTTAAATTGATACGTTAATAAACAAAATAGTCGGTTCTGAGAAATATAAAATCATCAAACTCAATATTCACCTTTGCATCCACTA
The DNA here is from genome assembly GCA_963920725.1 of Rhamphomyia laevipes. Classification (NCBI taxonomy): domain Eukaryota; kingdom Metazoa; phylum Arthropoda; class Insecta; order Diptera; family Empididae; genus Rhamphomyia; species Rhamphomyia laevipes. Next base: position 21,545,526 of record OY987258.1, on the reverse strand, counting down.
AAATTGAAAGAATATGGTCTGAAATCATTGGCCCTTAAGATGACTGTGGCGGTACGGTAACTGTCACTGGATAACTTTTTGAAACCAGAAATGGATGATTTAGGCTTGGTTAACAAGCAATTCCAACAAAATGGTGTAAAATCACATACAGCAAATGCCACAGTCTCATTACTAGATCTGTTTCCACAACAATTATCTCAAGAAAATTGTGATTTCCATTGACCTCCACTGTCACTGTGGAATTAACAGCCTCAGAATTATTTAGGATATCTAAAGAGAAAGGTTTATTCTAATACAAACTTAAACAATAAATTTGTGACGAAATTTACCGAATTACCATTTGAAATGAAGAAAAATGTTATAAAAAGAACCACCATTTGTGAAATTAACATAGCCTCCAGAAAATTATACAAAAATAGAGCAGTAAGCCTTCCCGGTTAACACCCTGTACAAAGTTGCCAGTACAAAATAAAAAAGAAAAGCTATTAATAATTTGTATAAATTATTTATATAAACATTTTTATGATGTCTGTTAACACAAATTCTAATTTTTTTCTCTATCAACAAAACAAGAATTTTTAATAATAATTTCTTCCTGATTCACTCCCAAAAATTAACCCCAAAAACATTCTAACGCTATAACGCCGCGAAGCCTTTAAGCTTAAAAAATCTTTTCGAATAAATTTTATAAAAAATAATTTTCTTAAACCGCAATATTTTTGAACACATTAAACTATTATAAAATATTTTATAATAATTTTTTATGGTTGGTTAGGCGTTTCGCATATTTCGCATAAATTTATTTGTATATCTCTATTATATGAAAGAATAAAATCATAAATTTTATAGTTTATTATATATACATAAATATGCTATTGGCACTCTACATAATAAAGTTATTAAATATGTAAGATTTCTTTATATTATTTTCTCAACACCATTTAAAAAGAAAATTTTAAAAATATATTTTTATTAATTCATTATTATAAAATGTAAACATGATTTTTAAAATAATTTTCCAATTTCCCAAGTAATAAATGCGTTGTTGGGTGGTACAGAATTCTATGCCCTAAGGAATTCGGTAAATGCTAAAAGAAAGATTAAATTATTCAAATCGTGAGCCATTAAATTTATTTAAAAAAAAAAAATTATACAGAAATGAATTGAAATAATATTGAGATGGAAAATATTTAGAATTGAATTCTAACTAAATTTAAAAACTAATTTATATTTGAAATTCTAAATTTTCAATATTATCTGTAAAAGTAACCAAATATATTCCCGATATTGATATATCAAAATAATTGAGGGGTAAGCAACTGAAGATCGTCTCAACCCTTTTACTTTAATCCGTAAAGTTCATCATAATAAAATTGTGTTCTAAGTTCCAATTGCAATTTAGGGTTAGCCAATATGTAAAAGATAAAACAATCCTAGAACAAGTCTAGAGTATTCTGAGTGATATTGCTACTGGAAACAGCTACACCACAATAAAAGCTATATTCATTTACTAACCGCACGCATTACAAAGTAATCGGTGTCATGTGATTACGCTTTCAAAATGCGGAGATCCGATGTTAATATTTGTCACTATAAGCTGTTACTAAAGCAGCTGTACTAGTACTGGATTGGTCAATGACGAATAATTAGAAGGGTTGTCATAATAAGCCAAATAGTTGCAGTGATTAGTACAATGTATAGCTCACCCTTACTCTACTATTGCTTATAGCAAGATTAATGTGAAATGATTGTAAATGTTCTGTGCTACTGTTCCTACATCATACAAAATGTTTCGGTTCTTATTTTATTAATAAGTTAAATGTTGGATGATGGATGCATAAGTTTAGAAGTGAATCGAATATATCGGTTAAGATTGCATGTAATATGAGAATCATTAGTGTATTGAAAGACTTATGATGTTGTACAATCTAACCAAAATCTATTAAAATGCCATACATAATCAAACAATTTTATTTTTAAATAGCCTGTTTCATTACATTTAGTTACAATAAAATTATTAATATCATGATTAATTAAAATTTTCATTAAATTTTATAAGAATTTTACATAAAATATTATATTATATTTTAATAATTATCTAGGTTAAAATGTCGAATGTAGAATTATTTCTTCCGCATTTCAAAAACCTTTTAACGAAAATTACTAAAACTTTAAATACTTTACAAATGCAAACTTAATATTGCTACAATAATTTTAAGCAAATTTTACTTATTCCTTTTAAAATATTATTAAATATATATAAATTGTTTTATAATACTCGAACTCGATGTAATAATTCTTGAATATTGTATTTTATTTTTGATATAAGAATTTGCACAGTACAAAAACTTTATCTTTACTCTAACAAAATGGATACATTAAATATTTTATATTTTACCATACTTAAAAAATATAACCAATAAAATTTTAAATATTTCAAATTTCTTCTTCTAAATAAATAGAATATTTTTGAACCTTTGATCTGAGAAAGTACAGGGCATTTAATTATTTTGGTTCTGGGAAATTTGAATATTTCGATCTGTATATGACCACATAGTAAAGTAACTCGTAAGAGTAAGAAAATTAATTTGTCAGAATGTTTCGAACTGAAAACTAAATATATTTTTAGATAGAGTTATAAAAAATTGAATATTTCATTTAATAGTTAATTCTTGGCAATATCAAATTTCAATACTTTGGCACCGAAATTCATATTGAATATAAAAATGTATTTAAGATATTCTTCATGATTAAAATGGAAATACATTGTAAAATTCAACTGTAAACCAGTGGAACTTGCTATTAATTTGTGTAGATTTAAATTTTTAAACTTTTAATTAATCTACATTTGATTAATTTAAAACAAATCGAAATTTTTCTATAGAAAACCCATAAGGTTTTCTTGTTAAATATCGTAATATGGGAAATCCTTACATCAGGACAAATTTTTTTAAAGAAAATACCAAAAATAACCACAACATAAAATGAATTTTATTTTCATGTTTTTTATATAATTTTAATATGAATTTGACAGCTTCTAACGACGAGCTATGGAATATATTTTTAATTTGGTTTAGAATTATTTAGAAATTTCTAGTTATTTTATGCAGAGATATTTTTCATAGAAATTTTTTTTTTTTTATAGAATATTTTAATAATTAAATTGGCCAAAACGAAACCGAATTTGATCATAATTTAATTAAGTAATTCATGAAACTTAACTAATAACTCAAACAATATTTTCATTAAAAGATTATGTATATAATTTACAAATTAAAAATAAAGTTTGAAGAAAATAATTTTAAATTATTGTAATTAAATCTTAAAATTATAATAATTATTTTAATTTATTTAATAAAGTTATTAATATTATAATTGTTTATGAATATTAATGTACAGATAATTAACCATCCTCATCTTTAGAACTCAACAGTTCATTTAAACAGTTTTCAATTTCTATATCATTCATCTGCAAAGAACTTAACTTTCAGAATTCTCTGTCACACAGAATTCAGAATTCACTATCACTGAATACACAAAAATATCTTACCGCAGCAAACATTAATAACCAACTGCACTTGATATGTGCAAATTACTTATAAACATGAAAATATATGATGATACTAAGTAATATTACCGAAGTTTTTCGATTGGTCTCCAATGTAAAAGCAAACACTTGTAATAACATTTTAAATAATTATTATCAGACATTTTTATATTAGCATATTAATTACATTAAGCCAAAGTTGCCAGCTGACATATCCGTTCGCTATCAAATTCAAATTTAAACTGACCAACCAACCCATTATCCAGCAACATACAAGACCTCCGTATTCGCATATAAACATGATCATCTGCAACACAATATTTTAAGTAAACATATTGCTCCAAATGTCACAATGCAGAATGCTTCAATAAAATGTATCAAAATAATTTATAATTTAATTTTTTAAAGTTTTTAAATAATTTAATTAAAATTATTTATACTTTAACAGTATTATTACTTCGTTTTTCTAATTTAATTTTAATTAAAATAAAAATATTAATTTAAATTTGATTTTGTTTTCAATTTTTTTTTATTATTTTTTTTTTAGCTCAACTTGTATCAGCTCATATAACTAGAGTTCACCTGGAAGCAATGTGTAAATATCCTCGACCAAAAATAATTCAAATTAATGAAGCATCGAAGCGTTATGTACCACATTGTACTGTATTGTATCGTTGTGGTGATGATACCGGATGTTGTCATTCAGATACACATAAATGTGTTGCCAAAAAAACAACAACTATTGACCTATATTTCTATGTAAGTTTTATATCAATTTTGTGAGTATGAAATATATCATAATATTTTTGCGGAAAAAATGAAATAACTTTTCAGAAAATGTTGTAACAACAAAATGAAAACCAAAAATAGACCAAAACAAAGTAAAAAAAAAAAACTTAAAATAAAAATAATGAAAAATTAAAATTCCTTTCGCTAAAATGCATTTTTCTATCTCTCGTATACATAATAAATTTTCTTACTATATAGATACATTTATGTCCAATGTTTTATATTTAACTTTGTTAGCAATCCCTATTTTCAGGATATAGATATGGTCACTGTACCGACTCTCTATATTCCCAAAATACAAAATATAACAAGAAAAACTCATTTTCATTCATGAAACAAACCATTTATAAGTAAACGAAATTTTTTTTAAGCTAATTTTTTATGTGTACGAAACTTTAAGTAGAATTTTACAGACTTTACTTCAATCGATATCAGCGAAATGTTCGAAAAAAAGTTGAACAGAAATTATTTGAAATTTAAAGTGTTTAACATAATAATAAGAAAATTATAAGAATTCCGAGCTATAAGTTTCTGTAAGATAATGGCTTTCTATTGAGACATTCGGTGTCAACAATTTTTCTTTAAACATCATAATTAAATATATTGTAAATTTTAATTACTGGTTTTCATTATTTGGTGGGTTTGGTGGGTTTGAGAATGGGGGATGGAAGCGGCCAAACCATACGGTACGTTGTAACCCCTTTTGAAACCTCACCCATTTTCACCACATCCCACTTCCTTTATAAAGTTTGTCAGATTATCAGGTTTTTCCTTCCTTAATTCTATTAAATGTCCTGCAAAATAAAAATCAAAAAATTTTAATCTTTTATTGCACAGAGAAGTACAGTGACATAAAAGATATTTAATTGTCTCGGCATCTTCAGCGCAGCCTCTACAAGCGGTTTTCGTTGTCAGACCTATTCACATGCCATGCTTACGTAATAGTAAATGTCCCGTGAGTATTTCTGTGTACAGTCTGAGCATGGGTTTGGTCATATTCAGAATACATACTTCTCCAAAAGTTTAGCATTGGGGTTGCTCCAGAACAGTTTTGTCTGGAGACAACTATTCAGCGTAACCCATTCTAATCTATTTTGTTCTGCTAGTCATAGTTTGAGCAGTATTTTAATCTGGGTATTTTAATCTGGATTGGCTGGGGTATCCAGATTGGGTGGAAAAATGGGAGACTGATATCCATCGCGCCACTTCTAGCCATATTTAGCTGGACATAATAAATCATTGAACATTACCGCCAATTAACATTTAGTTAATCCATTTCATTAATTCTTTTATTTAAACTGATTCTGAGTGTTCCCTATAATTTATACATCGGTTAATATGCGATGAAATGTTCTTTTCGAATAATGAAATTTTGTTTAAATTAATTTGTATCCATGTATTTTCTGTTACTGCGGTGTGCATCATTTACTAAAAGGATTTATTCTGTAAGTTTTGGTGTCCGTGCGCTACTTTAACAATTCTATTTATACATCGCATTTATTTTATAAAGAAATAATATAAATATATATATAAAATTAAACAGATAAAATCTAACTGACCAGTCTAGATTTTTTTTTTGTGGTTTGTTTTTACTATATTTAAATAATTTTATGCAGTTAATTTGGTTCTCGAAAATGTTTATTGTGACTTGAAGTGTTATAAAATTTAAAAAATATTTTAAAGCTGTTAATATCTATTAATATGAAAATAGAAAATTAAATAGTTCATCAAGAGCATTGGCCTCCTTCAAAATACCTTTCCGAATGGTGCGATACTTTTCAATTTCTCAAACTAATTTTTCGAATGTTATTTAGCACATTGTCGAACCATCGATTTGTAGACTTCCTGGCGGATTTCAACTGAAAATTTAGCAAATATCACGATTTTACTCTGCTCTAACTACATATATCCCAGCCAACTGGAATTGATTCTATAGATTTTATGCTTGCATTCATTGTTAGTACGAATTTTATAAAGATCTATCTTGGTTACGTATTGGTCTGAATATCTTTCATCTTTCTTGACACTTTTCTTTCGAAACATATTGTTTTATTTCATCAGATTTTTCAGCGTCCATGTTTCAGATACGTTATCTATTGTATGCTATAATTCTTTCACAAATATTTATGCGATAATTATTATAATTGGAATTATATAACTAAAAATTAATTCCGGATTTCCTTTCTGAAATGGTAGTTAATTTTCGTTAATAATTAATAATTAATTTGAAACAATTTTTTGTTTCAAATAAATGTAGTAAAATATAAAATTTATTAATACAAATTTTCGTATTATAATTTTTTAACAATTATATTTATATAATGAAGACATTTTGAAAACCTATCCAATAACATTTTAATCAAATTTTAGGACCAGTCTAAATTAATGAACTAAAAAATAACAATCTATTTTTTTAATTAACCTTGAACTAAGTTACCTGCTTAGGAGCATTGCTGAAAAATGTTGAGATTAATTCTTTGTTATAGTCTATTTAAAAAATGAAGTATAAAATTATATACAAGACACGAACTAGTATAAATATCATGATAATTTCCGGGACCTTTTATATAAACAGAATTCAAAGTTCAACTATTTAAGTTCAAATGTCAACGATTCATAGTTAAATAATAATTTAAAAAAAAAACTTCATTTCATCTGCAATTATTTTAAAATTCTTTTATACATTTCAGTATCCATCATTATGTAGCATTTAATCTACATCTACATAAATACAGTAACTCTGTATAGTTATAGTATATAGAAAATGAATCCTTTCATAGAATTAATTCGATAATTAAAAAAATTACAATACAATTTAATTGTAAAAGATTTACATTTCAATTCTCTGCAGTATAAATTCATCCACAGAGTTTCTATTTGGAAATTCACAATTAGTCCGTCTTTCTTTTTACATCGACAATTTTCCATTACTATTTGCCATATCCTTTTTTAACTTTAACTTTTATAATTGCAGCATTTATATTTGTATTTCCTTTTCTTTTTTCAACCATCAATTTTGACTTTTTTCTGTTAAGAGTTTTTGCCATTCTTTCAATTTTTAAGGAAATCCTCAAGAGTTAAATTAAAATTAAATACAAAATAATTATATATATTTGATGGATCGCGGCTGTAATAGCGGAGGCGATTTATCAACTAAGGATAATATTTTTTAATGGACATCCAAATTGTTAGTGCAGAAAATATTTTTATTTATTTTCCAGATTAAATTTATCTTTTTCTATCATTGCAATTTGCTTTTCTGTTTCTGATTGAAGACCTTGAATCCTTAGCAACTTTTAATCATTATTTTATAATGTATAAATAAATAATGGGAGATTGATTGCCGGATCAATCGCTAATCTAATCAATTCTGTAATTCTTTTAAATATTTAAATTCGATTTTTTTTTTTTTTGCAAATTTAAGGATTTTGTACTAGTACGAAGTGCATTCCTAAAAAGGATTATTATAAAGTCAGTCCAATAATCTCATTAGAAATTTTGTTGTTATTTTTTTTTTTTTTTTGTTGAATGTACTATCCAAGGTAAAAATAATTTTATAATTATTACATCACGTCCGTATTAAGAAAATATAAATAAAAATTTGTTTTATCTATTAAATTAATGTAATTATTTAAATAAATAATTAATAATTACAATTTTTAAATTGATAAAATCGGATTTATATCTTTGCATAATTACTATAAAAAATAATCACAGAAATAGCAATAAAGTCTACAGATTTCATATAGAGAGAACAACTTTTGAAATGGCAATGCTTTTTGCAAATAAATATTGTATAGTTTTCAAGGTTTATTTGTTTTTAAATTCGGGTCAGTCATTAATTTAAATATTATTACTTGAAATATTTGAAAACATAACCAGCACAAAATTCTTTAATAGGTGACCCGACACGATCTCAAAGCGTCGGTGGACAATTTATAATCACAATCAGTGTTCATTACAACTTAGTAAAAGTCAACTAATACTTTTTATGAATATTTAGTTAATAATTTAACACTGTGAATAAAATGGTAATTCGCCATCTATATAATACATTCGATCTGTACAGTTCATGTATGACTTGAAGTATAAGTTGTTTTGATGAATGACATAAATTTCAGCACAACATGACAAAATCAACCAAGCCCAAAAAATTATTTTTAAATGTTTATTAATGGCACAATTAGGATGAAAAATATTGTTAATTTAAATAAATACCTTTCATAAATTGAAAGTCAATTATTATAAATAATTGTAAAATGGTCTTTAGTATTATTTAACATTTATTTTGCGATTTAATCAAAAGATAAGGACACTTTATCGACTGTGACCGCCAAAGTTTAATTGTAAAAATATCTTAATTCACAGATTATTTAAATATTTTATTCGATTTGTCTAATAATTCCAATTATATTGGACACTTCTTGTTTTTAAATTACAATTTATGTTGATTTTTATTTAACTTTCCTGTCTGATGGATATATAAAAATCATTCAATCATGTCAAAAAGAAGTCAACCTCACCTTAAATTATTTCATAAATTAAATGGCAAAAGCAGTGCCGGTTTTGATGTAACTAAACATAAATTACAAGTATACAGATTCATTTTATATAAGAATATTATTAAATCAGTAATTTAACAACTAAATTATAATTTAATTAATATTATTACTCCTATCTACCAACTGTCACATAAATTAATTATATTTATAAATAAAATTTTAGAAGGGTCTACACGGTTTGTACAGTTTCCACAAGTCTACACAGTTTGCTGGTCAAATAAATACTGAAATCCAACCCTAACAGCCATCACCCATCCTATCAGCAGTATATAAAATGGCGTGCTAACTTAGTGGTCTGTTTAATAGATGAGTCAGATTTTATACCAAAAAACTCTTCAAAGATTTAGCTTCATTTCGCACTATTGGATCATAATTATTGGTAGAAAATGTGCTCTGTTTTTTATTTGTCATTTCTTTACTACTGCTGATATCTGTTTTAGCAAGACCCATTTTATTTAGGTCGTATTACAAAGGACCGTGTGCTTTCATGAGACCTGACACGGTTCTGATATCCGTTTCTGATATCCGAGTTTTATTATATCTTCAACTTTAATATTTTGTAGTTTTATTATTGTTTTTTAGATTGAGAGTCCTGGTAGTCTGATCCAGTAGTTATTGTGGTCTTGTTCAATCCATCTGCGTAACATAAGGTTGGGATGTCTGCTAGATTTACCGCAGAACGCCTCTAGTTCAATGAGTCTTATACTTGATCCAGTTTGATCAAGGCGGTCGACTTTTTCATTTCATTCAATCTTCAAATATCATGGCACCCCTATTATGGTTACTTTATTCCTTTTAGGCATAAAAATTAAGTTTTCATGATGCTCCAAGACTAATTTTGATCCTTCTTTGTAGGAAAATAAAGCTTTAAGAGCTCCAATTCGTGTATAAATTTAAGCATTAATTATTTTCTCTTTTCAATTTTCTACTACAAAAAAAAATAAGTGAAAATATTTTTAGAAAATGGTTGAATTTATAAATAATAACGATCATAAAACTATAGATATAAATAAAAGCATTAACAATTTATATTTTTATTTTTTAATTTTATTTATTAAATTCACCAAATATATAGAATTTTAGTTAAGAATTTCCATACTATAATTTCAAAAATTCTTAAACTTGATTTAATATTTGAAAAATAGACCGAACACCAAAACTTGCGCCATCTTTTGTAAAAAGAAGTTCGTATTTATAAAATGCTGGTAAAATATAACTTGGTATATTATCATCATGCATTTGGCAATTATTAGCATAATAATTGCCAGCTTTAGCTGGCGGTATAAATTCACCCTCGAATTGTGGAAGATTGGAACATTCACTAACCCAACGCATTATACGATCGTGATAAAATATCATAAAATCTTTGAATGTAATTCTTCCTAATGCGGCTAGATGTGGCAGTTTCTGATATTGAGTACTTGCGTATGGAGCAGTGTACAAATTTTGTTCAACCTATAGGAAAGATAATATATTTAAAAGTAAACTTTAACAAATATTTACAACTTACAAAAATACCACTATCATAATAAAGATCTTCTTTTAGTGTTAAATTTGCGGTTACACCAAAAACTCCACGTGAAATTCTTTTATGTCCAAGATCACCAACAATCAAATTACTGGTTACATTAAATGTTTCGTACACTATCACATCACATGTTAAACGTCCAGCCTAAGTAGACCAACAAAAAAAAATTGAATTAAAATAAAAATTTGATAATAAATTTTAATAATTCCATTTATTTTTGTGACATACAACTATTGGTACTGAACAGAAATCGCCATGGAAAATAGTTAAAAAAATACAGAAAACTTTGAAATTCATTACTTTTAAATTTTTTAAATGAACTTTAACACTGATTCTGTGAAACTGTTGAAATTGTTAGTTCAATGAAGCTATTTATTTGAATTTCTAATAAAAATAATTGATATTTGAAGTATTTATTAATTACTATAAGCTAATTAAAATTTGAAACTATTTTAATAATATAATTGTAATAAAAACAAAATATTTCATGTTTAAAAAAGGTAATGGACAAAATATTCAGAATTATCGCAATTTCTTATTTGAATATCAATTGTTATAATTTTTGATTCGTGTTTTAATTACTAATAATTATTTTAAATATTTTTAATTTTTATTTGTTTAATTAAAAAATTCATAGCAAATGAAATTAATGCAATGGTAATAAATAATAAATTAAACATGAATTTTATTTTGGTTTTGTTAATATTGTAAAAAACTTTATTAATAAAAGATTTTTGTGAAATATTTAGCAATTAACTAAACACTAAACTCACAATAACTACAAAAAAAAAGTTAAAAAATTGTTTGAGAATATTTCAATTAGGCTATTAATTCAGTGCCACAATAAACATATATAAGACATTGTACGATAATATTTGTATGTTCGAAAAACTGTGCAATGCATTAATGTCCGAAATTTATTCGGGCGTTTATTCTAACCCATAAGGATCATTTCATAACGCCCTTCATCATTGTCAAGAATAATCAACAACATAACCATTCGAAGTTTTGAAAATCAGTATTATAAAAAGAATTTTTATGAAAATAAATTTGTTTGATTATTTGATTTAAAAATTCAGAAATGGTGATGGTTTTTTTGTCCAATTTCTTATGATGTTACGTCTTTTTATTATATTATTATGATGTTACATTTTATTATGATGTTACGTCTTTTGTTAGATTGTTTTGGTCCTGCGTATTAAGACTGTCCTTCTACAGCAGCAATGAAATTAATAGAATTTTTGAAATCCTCTTCCGCAGTAAGACATTAGTAAATTTGTAAAAGTTGCCATTTTTTGTAAAAAGTGTACATTTAAGTGGGTATTATCGCACAAATAAAATTTGTGCTGTAATTCTCACGTTTTGTCGCCATTATGACCCATATGGGGCATTCAATTAAATAATACTCCAATTTTTTGTTTTAAAACTCATCATCTTTACAGAAATTGGCCAAATAGCCGTGATATATATAAAAATGACAATCAGCAAAACTGAAATTTTGCTGATAAAATTATTTTACATTTTATTGAATTAAAAACGCGGAAAATTTTAAGAATTATAGTATGATAGAGAATTATCAGTAAAGATGTGACTGATTTCACTGATTTACCATTTCAATAAATAATTAATATTAATTTTAATTTTATTTGTTTTATTTTTCATTACTGATATAGGCAATACCATTAGGCATGAAAGATCCCGTAGTTGAAACATTATCATTTATTAATCATACAGAATGTCATTGCGTAGAAAAATACAAATCATCAAAATTAACTAGAAATCATATGCTCTTGTCAACTGTAATAGGTAACCATTTAAGTAATGAAGAAGATGAAAATAATAATAGTACTGTCAAAAAAGTAAATTCAAATTATTGTCGATGTACAAGACATTTTGATATTTTCGAAGAAGAATCTGATGATATTACCGATTATCAAAATGATGAACCAATTATTGAGTCACGGAAAAAATGTCGATGTGATTGTTTAACAAGTAATGCAGTTTGTCAGAGACTGAAAAAGGGACTAGAAGGTTTTTTCGCGGACGATCAAAAGTAAGTGTTGTAATAACATAATATTTGTAATTAAGGATTATTTAAATAATGTTCGAGAGTAATTTTAAAGATTAATGAATATTTTAATATATTCGTTGGATAATTATCATTAAAATCGAGACATAGGTATAAAGGTATATAATTTTAATTCAAATTTTTTGTTTTAATCTTTCTATATACGATATTAATATGGAAATTATTTTCGTCAGCACTCTATAAAAATTCTTAATTATAAAAATAGATTTTTATTGTTGCTAAAATTTTATGTTGCTTTATATAGAGCCTTCATGATAGGCTGAATTTTTTTATATAAATTTATTAAAAACAGGATGTCTTAAAAATGAATACTGTTAAAATACTAAAATCTTGGTACTGAAGTTGTTTTGGTACTTTCGAATATTAATAATTCTTGTTCGGAAACATCGGTATGCAGATGATACCCAAAATGAAATATATAAAAAAATACTTAATGATAAATAAATTCGAATAAAAATCGAAAAATCATAGAAATATTCAAAAAAAAATTGAAGACGTATCGAATTGGAATTCCGTTCTTTGGAAAACGATCAATCGGAAAAAAACTAATGTGAATTTAAAAAATGTTATCCATTATATCAAAAATGTTCAGTGATTTTATTATTGTTTTTGCGACATTTGTAAATATTTTATTTTTTTGTTCAAATTTTGCAAAAATTGATTTATCTTCAACAATCCAGCAATAGTTATGAATTCGCCGATACACGTGCAGATTATGTTAAATATAGTAGAAAATTACTAAACTCAAAATTGGTGTCCTAAAACCAATAAAAATGTTCTAATTGAAATTAAAAATATTGTATATAAAACGGATAAAATATATGCGTACCAATACCAAGTGGTACAAATTAAACTTTTACCAGATGGCATAAAAATTAAAAAGTTTGAAATCAGCTGGATCTGAGTATCGGAAACGAACTATCTGAAACCAAAAACCTAATATTTTTTTTATATCCATGTTATAGCCAGTTATCATCACCCTGTTATTATCATATAATTTCTCTACTTTACCCTTAACGACACACTATGATATTAAACACCAAAATGAAACAATTCCGTCAAAAACCTTCATAATTATTATTATGTAAAAATTGTCTACACTTTTATTTATGTCTACCAAAGCTCTTTTACATATAGTATCACAAAAACAAAAATCTGCATCAACATTACCTTTAGAACTCAAAATCCTTTACGTACTTAACTCATAATCGTAATTTTTTTTTTGCTTTAGAGAATATTAAATCACATAATATATTTACGGAAAGATTTTTTTTTTTGTAAATGTGATGACAATGATTCTTTCAATGATGAAAATCCATTCCATAAGATAATGTCATCCGTTTTTTTTTTTATTGAAATGAAGGCTGCTAAAGTAAACGATGCAGATAAATTTCTGTCTTCTGTAAATATTAAATTTTTGTAATAATAATAATAAAAAAAAAAAAACAAGGATTTTTTTTTTTAAATATTTTTTATAAGGTTTTTTATAATGAACGTGGTTTGCTTAATTTTTCTCATAAAGGAGTTTCATTGAAATCGCAATTTTATCCTGGGTGCATTAAATTTATTTAACATCGGACTAATATCATATTACTAATATTATTTGCGCTGGAAAAGTTTGTAATTTTAAATATATAAACTAAAATTCATTAAAGTATTTTTAATTGTGATATATTTGTACTAAACTTTAATTTTTCGAGAATGTTGAATGATAAAAAGTGGCATTTTATGATAATCAGCAAGCCCAGTTGCTAAGTTATTAGATTTTTTAACAAAATAAAATAAAAATTTACAAATTATATGGACAGGCACAGTAATAATCATACTAGCCAAGACACTGTTGTACATAAATCATTGTTGAACTTTTCAACTTTTTCAAACAGAATTGTCTCTACTTTCAAATATTTATTAATTCATAGTATTCAGAAATTTTAGTTTTTATATAAAAAATAATAAAAATTTTAATAATCCAAACGAAAACGATAATATTTTTTAATAATAAAATTATTTTTATTTACAGGTGTATAACAAATGAACGCTGTACAACACCGTCTTGTGGTTTTGGTGATTATTCAACGGCAACAGGAAGGTGTCCACGCAGTAAAGAGAAACGAACAATTAACCGAAGAAATTATCATTTTAATTAACATTAAAAATATATAAAATTATATTTAATTTTGAAATAATATTTAATTTATAATCATAAGAAAAAAGGTCGACTTTTAGAATTATCAACTATAGAAAGAACTTATTTTTAATACAATTCTAATTTTCACTTTCTTAGAATTTATGTCCGATTTAAACTTAAGTCTATACACTAAAATAATAAAATTTAACTTATAAAATTATTTAATATTTAAATTACAATCTAATAAATTACAATTTTATATAAAATTTTCAATATATTTATGTATATTTGAAAAAAAAAAGAACTAGTCAAGCTATCATACTTAACTAATTATAATTATTATTATTGTAGTAATAATATAAAAATATTTTTCAGTATTAATAATTAATTTTAAGATTTTTAAAAGTTATATTTAAAACTGAATAAATTCAGAATTATTTGCATTTATAAATTAATTCAAATACTCCACTAAAAATCGATGGGAATTTATTTCTATTACCGAGAATTAAAACCACTAAAAATTTAATGAAATTTATAACACGTAAAATTGAGTAAATTCTGCGTAAAAACATAAACCACGAAAATAAATTTACATGGAAATTATACTTCAACAATAAGTGGCGTAATTGAGACAGGGGGCGATTTAGGTTCTTTTTTATACGCCAAAGAAAGGTACGTATAAAAATTGATTAATATTAATCGATTGCTAACGAATACTGTAGCAAACAAACTTGGAATCACGATAAATGAAAACCGGACAATACACAGAAGTAAAAAATAATAAAATATGGTAAAAAAAATTGTTGAAATTAATATTAGTGGTATCTGATTCAAATTTCGCGTAACTGCATATTTTCCAAAATTTAGTCAGAAAATATAAAATCGTATACTGCACATAGACTATCCTATTTGGTTGTACGACTAGTTGGAAAACAGAGCCATACACTATACAACTTCTTATACAACCAGTTACACACAAGAATCATCTCAACAACTGTCAAAAAAGTGTTTTAATAAAAGTTTGATGGAAAAATAATTTTAATTTAATATATTAAATTTCATATTTGAAAAATACAAACTTAATATAAATTTTATAGAATAATGACATTTTTGATAATTAAATGTTGTTGACATAAAACACCAAGAAACGTCATTTTGGTTGAACAACTTCCCCATTCATTATACAACCTAAACCCCACAACAATCAAATCAACCATAAAAAACGTTGTGCACCCCACAAGCGATAAAACTTGCAACATTATAAGTTGTACAACCAAATTAGATAGTGTGTGGCCTGCATTAACAAAAAACAAATTTATGGTAAAAATTTTACTTTACCATATTCGTAAGAAGATTCTTATATTTTAAACATCGCCCCGGTACAATAATCTTTACGATTACATCACTGGAAATAATTCCACTGAAATTGATGTGGATTTATTTATAAATATTATAAATTTAAATAATTTAGTTAGTTTTAATTGTAATATTTTTTCTTGAAATAAATAATAATTTAATTTTAATAATATTTACATATTTAAAATCATTTAAAATAAATATTTACATGTAATATGTCAAATATATTTTAGATATATAAGTAAATTTTACATATTATAATACGATTAATATTTTAAATCTATTTTTATTTTAATTATAAATATTACAATACGAAAAGTTAATTAAAGAATTTAACAATTTATTATAATATAATATTTAAATTGATGCCATAATAAAAATATGTTTATTTTTATTTTATTTTTTTTGGTAAAATATTGTTTAATTATAAATTTAAAATAATGTAAAAAAAATATAAAATATTTTATTTAAATTACTATATTTTATATAATATTTTTTTTAAAAAAAAATAATTTATTTAGATAATAAATAAATATATTTCATAACAATTTTTTGTCTTGTTAATTCCACTCTATTGCACTAAAAAAAATATTGATAGTTACTGTGGAAGCTCAGAATATTTGGTAACGTCCAGACCTATGATTTCGTGAGGAGAGGACTCAGAAATGCCTTACCCAGGTGTGGCTACAGACTCGTAATCGTAAACGATGTATTCCGCATTTTCTTCATCATCTTGTTTAATTGATACATAATCGGGCAGTGACTTATGAGTAGGCCAATTATTATAGGTAGCTCGGTATTGGTAAGTGTGATTACTAGTTTAGCTCCATTTTTTAGAAATCTAAGAATCGTTTCCTTTTTCATATTCCTTCCCTTCATAGTTTCTCTTTTTGTGTCGAACGTTAAATAACTGAAAGAAACAAGTCGCACAAATCATAATTCCCACAAATTTAATTCGTTTGTGTTTCCCTCGAAATGTACCACTCAAATGAGTCATAACGTTATGGTATTATAACTCATTTACCAATAACGTTATGGTATTATAACTCATTTGTCGGTTTTAAAAATGGTTGTAAATAAATTTCACTGTGATAAGCTCATAAAACACGCGGAAGTGCCTCAAACTGATTCATTAAAAATATTTCTAATTATCAATAATTTCAGACAAATGAAATTCTCCAGTTTATTTTATTTTAGTGTATATTATAATCTAATTATAAAAATCCATAAAGTTCGTAAATTTAAAATTTGTACAATTATTAAAATTATACAAACATAAAATATTATGTTATTTATTTTTATATTCTTTTTCTCATTTTGAAATTTAAATCCATCTTTTTATTGTAATTATATTTATATTTATGAGTTATATAAATTTTATAAGAAACCTAGTTAAATCGCAAATATTTTTAATGTAATATGAAACTTATGGAGGTGATATAAATATAAATGAAATTTTATTATATAATTTAAATTATAATTAAAAATGAACTATTTATAAAGTTATAATTACCTTACCATCAAATTATAATTGTACTTATTCCAGATAAATTTCTCTTTTGATTCATAATAATTTTCCATGTTAAAAATCACTAAAATGTATTTTATATTTATAAATATAACTTGTTGAAACTGGCCCTTAAGGAATAAGACAGATTAAGATCCATACTGAATATTTCAATCTATCATGTCGTTGTTCGCAGAACAAAGAAACCATAACTCACCACTTAAACCAACCAACCAATAAAATTACTGTATAGTATTATAGAAATCATTTTAAATATGATATAAATAATTATTTTCTGATAGTAAATATAATATTATTGTTAAAGAAACTATCAAATGGTAAAAATAAAACGATAAAACAAACTTCTAAGTTAAAGTAAAGATTGCATACTTTTAGGAAATATAATTTTATTTTTAGATAATGTCCATTTTTATAAAGTTAAGTGAAGTTAAGTGTTTACTGCTATAATTACTGGTCACTAAATTAATTACAAGTAGGAAACAAATCGCATTAACTATGAAAATTATTTTTCTGAATTTTTCAGAACACGCAAATTCATTAGTTAGTTACGTTTATTCAAGGAGAATTTGAAATATCTGAATAATGAACATCCGCATACCTAAATTATTTTAGTAACAAATTGAAATCAATTATTCAAATCAGTATTGTTAACACCTGAACACGTCGGCACTGGTTGCTGGCCAAATAAGTAATGACACATCAACTTAACAGACAGGCAGAACATACCACCCACACGGTGTGCTCATCGTATTAGTACAACCATCCAATGATAACCGGTTATACTTATGTTACATTTATTTATTTATTACCTTCAAAAGATGCCAGGTCACATTGCACACATCCATTCGACTGATGAAAGACAAATATAAACTTACTAAACAACCACATACATGTCTTGTATGCAATAATCTAGTCTAGACCAAAAACAATATTTCGTCCGATTTACACACCAAGTCTCAAGTTCATGTAAATGAATGTAGTAATAGCTTAAGATAATGAGCAACAAAATTTAATAAATGAATTTCATGGTCGCTATTAGAAGTATAACAACTTGTGTTTTTCTAAAACAATAATAATAATTTTATGAAAAGTAATTATTTAATAAAAATCAACAAAAATATTGAAATGTAATTTCTATTTTTCAATCCCGGATCTGATGCATCACAACCTTTTGAACCTTTTTTTAATCATCGGAGAATAATTAAGTTTTTTTACAGCAAAAATTAGTTAGAATTTGAACAAGGAAATTTCTCTATTAAATTGAACATAAATTTATAATAATTTTATATTTTCTTATTGAAATAATTTTCTTCATGGGCGTTTCGGTACAATTTACTATACCAAAAGTAACAAAGAATTTTATTTTTGCTGTGAAGGTGGGACCATTTGCCAATTCTATATAAATTTTCATAGACTTAACATTAGTGATCACATCAAGAAAATAAAATTATAAAATTATTTAACATCCAATTTATTTAATAAAAATGACAAACGTTTTTTTATGTTTAAAAAAAGTGGAGGTGTTTAATGATAAAATTATTTTGTACCTTTTATCCATAAATTTTTCAAATAAATCTTAGATTCCGTGCCTTATAAACAAATCTAATAGGTCTAATAAATTAATAAAATATAATAAAGTTATTTTTTTCAATTATATTTATTATTAATAATGGTAAAGTAATTATGAAATTGACATATTTTTAACATAAACTTTCATTACATAATTATAAATTAGATGTACCGTATTTTATTCAATATTTTGTAATACATTTATTTACATATTTATTATAAGATTAATAGTTTTAATTATCGTAATCTTAAAGATATTATTATTCGAGTAAATCTTAAATCTAATTTTGCCTGAGGTGATGACCAGTGAAGTGTATTTTCATTAGTTTCTTATGAAAATACATAAATTGCATAATGCTGACAGAGAAATTACATTACATATATTTTTGTACATACTCAAGATTACCATCAGAGAAGCCTATTAGTCATTTTGAGAATACTTAACACAAATTACTTACACTATACAAAAATGTATAATTTTTATTAAAACAATGTAATAAATTTTTTAAAACAACATTTCAGTTTGCTTAAGGTAAAAGTTTTACATTGACACAAAAGTGAAAGGGATTTCTTAAAATGGACCACATCTGAGTATTTTAAAATCTGTAATAGATTGTAATGGAATTACACAATTTGATTTCTTTAAAATTAATATATATATAAGTTAACCAAGTTAAAACTATAATTTTGAATTATCATGTACAAGGTTTTTACCTCTTTATAAATAATGTAAATTCCAAGAAGAAGTTCAGTAAATACATAAAACTCTTAACTATGGGAGCAGATAACTTGTCAGAGTTAGGTTCAACAGTAATTTTTAAATGTCCTTGTCTATAGCTATACTATTCTAACACAAAATTACCACTTTTTCAGGAGAGCATAAATATTGTTTTATTTCAGTTCTATTTAAAAGTCTATAAAAAATTTGTATTTATTAGAAAAATAATTTATTTCTGCATCGTTTCAATTTAAAATATTACATACTAATTAACAAATAACTAATTATTTATAATTAAAAAAACTAAATTAGAATAAATAAATTTAGTTACATTTGTATTGTAACTAAACTGAAGTCATTGTGTTCTAACGTGACTTAGAATACTAGGTAATTTTTATCAGATTGAGTTACAATAAAAATCTGATATCGTGCATCATTTCCAACTGAAGATTCAATACTTTTCACTTAAGAGATTTTATTTTAGAGGTTGATGTTGATCTATTGCAAATCAACTTACGATAATAATATTGTATTACTTTGCAATCAATATTAAGATCGAATATGATATATTTGAGGTAGAATACTTAAGCATAAAATCAAATAACGCCTAGTCCTAGTAGTTGAACTCGACTTGAAATAGAATGGTAAACTTTAGAAATTATTAAGTAAAGCTAGAAATTTTAATGTGCTTTTCAGGTATGAGTTAATAGAAATCAAAGAGCTATGTCTTTTCTTCTCAAAGCCCGAAAGGTGCACCTTAGTATGGGGCACTCAAAAACACCACAGTATTCTAACTTGGCTTCGCATACTATGGACCGGGGACATCGTTATGCCCTATAGTGTTTTTATATTAAAAATACATTTGTAAAGCATTACATCTTTTAAGACACCCAAAATGTATTTTATATAGTTAAAATTTTTACTAAGGACCCACTGAAACTGTCGACTTTAAATTTTATAGGTACAAACTACAAAACTAATATGTCATAATAATAACATTCTATAAAACATATAATCATATAATTATTTAGAAACTATAAAATTGCCTATCTAAGAACCACACTGAAGGTACAGACTGTGTGTAAAATGTCATTTAAATCTGGTGACAATTACTGTATGATGTAGAGTAAAGCATTGAACTTTTGAAATATAATTGGTGATTTTAACATAAATCCAATCAACAACCGACTTCAAATTTTACATATAACTAACTACATAAGCAAAATCTCATGTGAACCATTTAGTACACATGAAATTGGAATTTTTCAAATCCCGAAGCTACTAACCTTTACCAATCAACTTCATCCAAATTTTAGATATGAAATCTTTTAGAAATTTTGTAGTCGAACAAAAAAAGACGATTTTCTAAGTCTAAATAAACGTGAAATACCCAGTGAAAGTATTAATCTCATTACATTGTTATTCTAATAGCGCTCTTTAATTAACATTAATTTTATAAATTTAAATATATAATTAACAATAATTATTATTCTAATAACAAAATTTATACAATAACACAAATTTCTATAATCAATATTTATTTTTGCATCAATATTTTATATTAAATATAATTAACGAAATGAATTAAAATAAA
The DNA here is from genome assembly GCA_963920725.1 of Rhamphomyia laevipes. Lineage (NCBI taxonomy): Eukaryota > Metazoa > Arthropoda > Insecta > Diptera > Empididae > Rhamphomyia > Rhamphomyia laevipes. The sequence continues at coordinate 21,524,118 of OY987258.1, read as the reverse complement.
GTTTCAAGAAAAATGTACGAAATTGACGTCAAATGCAAAAATAATTATTGTTATAAAAATGATAAGAGACAGAGTCAAGACTAACAATCAATTCTACAAAACTATATCGTTTCCAGCTGATGTTATTTATAAATTATTTGTAAACCGATTTAAAAATACAGCTGGTATCATTTTATGAAACTATAATTCTCAAAATTAACGTTCATTAACATTTCTATCCACAAACTTTATTTTCCCAGCTTAATAAATAAAAGTTAATTAGGAAAGTTAATAAAATATATTTGATTAAGCTACAAACTAATTGGTATTTATCGATTCTCTAAAATAAACATAAAACCAAAATTCTATAGAACTTTTTTAGTATTTATCTTTTGTTGCCATTTTTACAGTCTTATCAGCTAGCTAGCACCAATATATTTCAGAGTATTCAAATTGTTATTTACTACTTAAAATGGTATAAACTCATGTTCATTAAAATGTAAGGGGACTCCCAATACTTCAACAACTAATAACAATTTGAACACTCTGAAATATAGTGGTGACCAGATTGTATAAATTACAAAGCCGCAAATTATATCTCTGCGAAACATTTTAAAATAAATAAATTCGTATATAAATAGAATTAGAAATGTAGAATTTCTCATCAGTTCGTAGTCAGTAATCGAAATAGAAGTTAGCTAAAATAAAAAATGTCAGAAATTATCAGTAAAATTGTCATACATTTATTTTTATTATTTAGTTTTATAAAATATGGTAATTTATCACCAGTGCCAGTTGATAGCAACTGTAATCATGATGAAAAACGAAATATGAACATTGAAATATTAAACAGCAATGTAACAATTATCTATGGTGGTGAACAATATTTAAATGCATCAAATCCTGGTGATAATAATGTATTAATTGATACAAGATTTGATGAAACTAAAAATGGTGAAAATTTAAAATTAAATTATCTTGTAATATTATAAATTGTTTTTTTGATTGTTTTATCTAGCGAGTATGGCTGGATACAGTACAACTGGACAACTAAAATATCTTAAATATTACCCAACAACATCGACGAATTGCTTCAGTTACGTAATCAAAGCTAAAAATCAAACTCATATTGGTTTATTTAGTAGTAATGTTGGACAAAAAACAAATCCATGGATTGAAATTGTTATTGGTGGATTACCAGATGGTTTAGGTAATATATTTCGACGTAATGGCGTTGATGTTACTGGTACATATAATCAACAACAAAATTCATTAAATGAATATGAATATCGTGGGTTTTGGATAAGTTGGTTAAATGGTCACTATCAAGTTGGTGTTAAAGGTGAAAGACCATTTATGTCATGGCACGATCCAAATCAATTCAAAATCAATTATATTGGTGTTGATACTTGTTGTGGTACAACTGGACATGTTATTTTACAAGGTATTATAATGATATTCGGATTTTAGTTTATTTAAATATTTAATTTATATTTTTGGTTTTTGTATATATAGAACCAAGTTGTCCAGGTATAATTTAGACCGCTTTACACTTTCGATGATTACATATTGTTTGATCACACAAACTTATTATAAATTTTTAACTAAATAATAATATATGATAATAAAATATTTAAATTATTTTTACAAATAATTAGCTTCTTTTAATTTTTAAAAGTTTTGTGTCATTCTTAATAATTAAATGGTAAGTATAATTAGGATCATATTAAACTTAAAATAATTTTTTGTTAGATAAAATGTTTTGTATTTTCTGGTGATTTTTTCAATGGTTCGGTGTTTATCACTAAAACTCACCGGTTATTTAACACTAAATGAAACTGGTACCCTTTCATCGGCAGTGGTAAGTATTTTTACCACCAAAAAAATAAATTGCTTTAGAATAGAAATAAATTAAATAAATATTTTAAATATATTTTTTCCAAGCGACATCTTTAAACGAGTAGGTTTAGTTATGGTAATGGTAATAGTTTAATAAAGTACGTAATTTTCACACTAGGGCTTCGCTATTAAATAAAGCTTTGAACAAAATCAAAGTTTGACGATTTTAATGTGATGAAAAGTATGAAATTTTAGTTATTTTTATAAAATTTGATATTTTTTTTGTTATATAGAAGAAATTAAAGTTATTTATATTACAAATTAATGTTGTTATTATTATTTTAAGCTTTATGTTACCCATTATATTATCATACATTTAAAAATTTCATTCAGTTCAAGATAAAATATTTACAATTCATATTATTTAATTCAAAATATTTACAATTCATATTGTTTCTATTTGATCCCATTTCCCATCTTAAAGTTTTGAAACATTCTTCGAAGACGAATGCCAAAAATGATGGCGATAGTGGGTCTAAACAATGGTATATTTTTTTACATTCAAGCAGAATTTGAAGCTACAGATTTGAACTCTTTAGATTTTTTCAATAATATAAATGAAGGTGGCCCAACAACACGTTTTGAAGATGAACGAAAAAATGAAATTGTTATGCAATAACGCTGTAGGACGTAATCATTTGGTGAAGAAATATATGAGGATTCAGATTTAGAAGACTAGTTTAAATATATTCCAAATGTAATGAAACAAATATCATTATTTGATTATGAATCTATTTCAGCAGTATTTTGTAATTGTTATAGCAATTATTATATCAATATTTTGTTATACAAGTATATTATTCAGTAGCAGACTTAGTGGCAGAATGTAATTCCTCCATTCTGGTCATTATATCAAATTCTTCCAACTCTTATCGGCGAATTCGTGACGTTTTTGAAAACGGTTCGAATTGGAATTGGATTAACGTTCCTGTGAAAATGTACAACTGGGGAAAACGAAAGTTAATTTAAAAAATGTATATCTCTGAAAATAAATTATAATGTTTACCAATAATTAGAGTGATTTTATTATTATTATTTATGTTTTCGTGATATTCCCAAATTTATTTTTGTGTATAAAAAAGAAAGAAAATTTATGGAAGAAGAGGACATTTATTAGAGATTGTTTAAATCTTCTAGAACCGCCAAATTAAAAATAAGTTTAATATATTTAAAACATTTTTACATAATACCAAATTAATATTTTTTATAGATTTAAAAAAATGTTTCGCTGTGTTCTTGATAACATTTCAATTTTATATAAAGTTGAAGAAATAGATTTAGGAGTTATAGAAAAAGAATGTAATGTATTGGAATATCAAGTAAAACGCACCATTTGAGATCTAATATATAAGACTTCTGTCTGTATTTTATTATTCATTCAATTTGATATATTTTAATATGATAAGAGTGAGAGTGGTTATATATAATTTACATACACAAATATGACTTATTATTATTATTAATACTTGTACAATGCTCTACAAAGAAGAAGATGATAAATTTAATGATGATAACGAAGATAGCGAAATTCAAAATATTGCCAAAGAAATGAGATATTTTATAGCGTGTTGTTTTAAAAAACATGATTTCATAAAAAAAAATATAATAACAAATCTAAATTTAATACAAATATAAAAATGTATTATTAATTTTAAATTCAAATAAAACATTGAATTAAACATTTATTATTTTAAATAAATTGAAAATTAAAATTTAGTAATACTTATAAAATTATATTGATGAATAACCAACCTATTATAAATCATCTTGTTCTATTCTGAAGGCCCTCGTATTTATGATCCTTGTGCATTTTGTTTTAGAAGATCATTTAGTATACCATTCATTGTCCCTTTGTTCTTTCACGGTCTACTTTAATAGTTACAAATCCATTAGCTTAACCCTTAACCCTTGTTGTCTTCCATATATAAAATTAATTTCTCTAATCAAAATTTATATTAAATGCGATCAATATAAGTCACCACGTTGAATAAATGAATAATAATATTGGCAAGAATATGTACGAAATTTTGTATTGTAATATTACTACAAAAACTTATTATGATAATCATAATCATAACCAATAAAAATGATAAGACAAAATCTAGACTAAAACTCAATTCTACAAAACTATCGTTTCCAGCTGGTGTTATTTATAAATTATTAGTAAGCCGATTGAAAAATCCAGCTGGTATCATTTTATGAAAGTATAATTCTCAAAATTAACGTCATTAACATTTCTATCCACATCCACAAACTTTATTTTCCCAGCTTAATAAATAAAAGTTAATTAGGAAAGTTAATAAAATATATTTGATTAAGCTACAAACTAATTGGTATTTATATCGATTCTCTAAAATAAACATAATACCAAAATTCTATAGAACTTTTTTAGTATTTATCTTTTGTTGCCATTTTTACAGTCTTATCAGCTAGCTAGCACCAATATATTTCAGAGTGTTCAAATTGTTATTTACCACTTAAACTGGTATAAACTCATGTACATTAAAATGTAAGGGGACTCCCAATACTTCAACAACTAATAACATAATTAGAACACTCTGAAATATATTGGTGACCAGATTGTATAAAAATAAATTACAAAGCCGCAAATTATATCTCTGCGAAACATATTAAAATAAAAAAATTCGTTTTTAAATAGAATTAGAAATGTAGAATTTCTCATCAGTTCGTAGTCAGTAATCGAAATAGAAGTTAGCTAAAATAAAAAATGTCAGAAATTATCAGTAAAATTGTCATACATTTATTTTTATTATTTAGTTTTATAAAATATGGTAATTTATCACCAGTGCCAGTTGATAGCAACTGTAATCATGATGAAAAACGAAATATGAACATTGAAATATCAAATAGCAATGTAGCCATTATCTATGGTAATACTAATGTATCAAATCCTGGTAATAATAATGTATTAATTAATACAAGATTTGATGAAACTGAAAATGGTAAACATTTGCTATTAAATTATCTTGTAATATTATAAATTGTTTTGTATAGAGAGTATGGCTGAATACACTACAACTGGACAATTAAAATATCTAAGATTTTACCCAACAATATCGACGAATTGCTTCAGTTATAAAATCAAAGCTAAAAATCAAACTCATATTGGTTTATTTAGTAGTAATGTTGGACAAAAAACAAATCCATGGATTGAAATTGTTATTGGTGGATTACCAGATGGTTTAGGTAATATATTTCGACGTAATGGCGTTGATGTTAGTGGTACATATAATCAACAACAAAATTCGTTAAATGGAAATGAATATCGTGGATTTTGGATAAGTTGGTCAAATGGTCATTATCAAGTTGGTGTTAAAGGTGAAAGACCATTTATGTCATGGCACGATCCAAATCAATTCAAAATCAATTATATTGGTGTTGATACTTGTTGTGGTACAACTGGACATGTTATTTTAGAAGGTATTATAATGATATTCGGATTTTAGTTTAATTAAATATTTAATTTATATTTTTTTTTATTTTTTTTTATATATAGAACCAAGTTGTCCAGGTATAATTTAGACCGATTTACACTTTCGATGATTACATATTGTTTGATCACACAGACTTATTATAAATTTTTAACTAAATAATAATATATGATAATAAAATATTTAAATTATTTTTACAAATAATTAGCTTCTTTTAATTTTTAAAAGTTTTGTGTCATTATTTATAATTAAATGGTAAGTATAATTAGGATCATATTAAACTTAAAATAAATTTTTGTTAGATAAAATTGTTTTGTATTTTCTGGAGATTTTTCCAATGGTTCGCTGTTTATCACTAAAACTAACCGGTTATTTAACACTAAATGGAACTGGTACCCTTTCATAGACGGTGGAAAGTATTTTTACCACCAAAAAAATAAATTGCTTTAGAAATAAATTAAATAAATATTTCAAATTTTTTTTTTTCATGCGACATCTGTAAATGAGTAGGTTTAGGTTATGTATGACATTAATTTAACGAAGTACATAATTTTAACGCTAGGGCTTCGCTATTCAAAAGCTTTGAATAAAATTCAAAGTTTTACGATTTTTAATTTGATGAAAAGTGTGAAAGGTGTGAAATTTTCATAGAAATTAATATAATGGACAGAATGTCCAATACATTTTGTTCTAATATAAAGTGAAGCCAGCATTGAGACGCTCTTGGAGGGATATTTGAAAATAATGTTGGTAACAAAATTCCCATTCTATAATTATTTATTATTTCAAATGAATTTATTTCTACAAATTTTACAAATTATGAATGAAATTTTAAATTTAGGAACATTTAATAAAATTAAAAATGGTAAGTAGTGGTATACGATTTTGAGATTGAATACGTGCAACATTCTTCAATCCAAATTCAGCATTTTTTATTAATTAAATATGCAAATTGGTTGAATTTAATTTAAAAAAAAATTGTAATTAATCTGAAAACCTTCTATTTAATCTGATAATGGTGAAAATATTTACAACGAAATATTACTTTATATTATCCATGTTTTCTATATAAAAAAAATTGTGAACCTACATAAAATTTTATAAAAATATTTGATACCGACATTTTTAATAAGTAATAATGCAAAAAATGGTTTTAAGAAACCAATTTCAGATTTTAATTATGAAACTTTTGAATGTTGTCTGTACACTATAACAAATTTAAAATTTGAAAATGGCAAAAATTGGAAATTTTATTATGTTTATCTTACTTTTTATGTTGTAGCATAAAAATCATATTCAATGCTGGTTTCACTTTTGAGATATTACAAATTAATTTTTTTTTAAATATATTTACAAAATTTTAAATTAATAGTTCTAATTGTTTACAACGCCTTAATTAAACTATATTTATATTTACTCCAAGCTTTACTAGAAAATTTGAAAATAAGTAAATTTGATTTGTCTAAGCCTTTCCAGATGTTTTTTTCATATATTTTTTTCATATAATCAGAATTTGAAGCAACAGATTTGAATTCTTTCCATTTTTTTCAATAATGTAAATGAAGGTGGCCCAACAACACCTTTTGAAGATGAACGAACAAATGAAATTGTTATGTCATAAATATGTACGACGGAATTATTTGGTGAAGAAATATACGAGGATTCATTATATAAAGTTCTTCCAACTCTTATCAAGACGTATATCTGGGAATTTTGAAACGTTTTTGAAAACGTATCGAATTGGATTAAATTTCGTTTGCAAATGTGCAACTGGGGAAAACGAAAGTTAATTTAAAAAATGTATCTCTGAAAATAAATTATAATGTTTGTCAATAATTAGAGTGATTTTTTTATTATTATTATGATTTGGTCACATTCCTAAATTTATTTTTATGTATTTTATCGCGAATTCTTTTAAAAACATAATTTAATAAAATAAAAATATAATAACAAATCTAAATTTAATACAAATATAAAAATGTATTATTAATTTTAAATTCAAATAAAACATTGAATTAAACATTGCTTTTTTAAATAAATTTCAATATTTTTATTATTTTAATATAAATTGAAAATTAAAATTTAGTAATATATACTTATATCAAAATAAAAATTATATTGATCAATAACTATACCTTTTTCTATTCTGAAAGGTCCTCGTATTGGTGGCCCTTGTGCATTTAGAAGATGATTTCATTTAGTATATCTTCAATTGCACCTTTGTTTTCTCACGGTCTTCTTTAATAGCTAAATATCCATTAAGTAAACCCTTGTTGTCTTCCATATATAAAATCAATTTCTCTAATCAAAATTTATATTAAGTGCGATAAATATAATTCACCTTCACCACGTTGAATAAATGAAGATGTATGAAATTTTCGTCAAATGCAAAACTAATTATTGTTATATACTACAAAAACTTATTATGATAATGATAACCAATAAAAATGATAAGAGACAGTCAAGACTAACAATCAATTCTACAAAACTATATCTTTTCCAACTGGTGTTAATTATGAATTATAAGTAATCCGATTTAAAAATCCAGCTGGTATCATTTTACGAAAGTATAATTCTCAAAATTAACGTTCATTAACATTTCTATCCACAAACTTTATTTTCCCAGCTTAATAAATAAAAGTTAATTAGGAAAGTTAATAAAATATATTTGATTAAGCTACAAACTAATTGGTATTTATCGATTCTCTAAAATAAACATAAAACCAAAATTCTATAGAACTTTTTTAGTATTTATCTTTTGTTGCCATTTTTACAGTCTTATCAGCTAGCTAGCACCAATATATTTCAGAGTGTTCAAATTGTTATTTACTACTTAAACTGGTATAAACTCATGTACATTAAAATGTAAGGGGACTCCCAATACTTCAACAACTAATAACAATTTGAACACTCTGAAATATATTGGTGACCAGATTGTATAAATTACAAAGCCGCAAATTATGTCTCTGCGAATCATATTAAAATAAATAAATTCGTATATAAATAGAATTAGAAAAATAGAATTTCTCATCAGTTCGTAGTCAATAATCGAAATAGAAGTTAGCTAAAATAAAAAATGTCAGAAATTATCAGTGAAATTCTCATACATTTATTTTTATTATTTGGTTTTATAAAATATGGTAATTTATCACCAGTACCAGTTGATAACAATTGTAGCCATGATGAAAAACGAAATATGAATATTGAAATATTAAACAGCAATGTAACAATTATCTATGGTGGTGAAAAATATTTAAATGCATCAAATCCTGGTGATAATAATTTACTAATTGATATAAGAGTTAATGAAACTAGAAATGGTGAACATTTAAAATTAAATTATCTTGTAATATAATAAATTATTTTGTAGAGAGTATGACTGGATACACTACAACTGGACAATTAAAATATCTTAGATTTTACCCAACAACATCTACGAATTGCTTCAGTTACAAAATCAAAGCAAAAAATCAAACTCATATTGGTTTATTTAGTAGTAATGTTGGACAAAAAACAAATCCATGGATTGAAATTGTTATTGGTGGATTACCAGATGGTTTAGGTAATATATTTCGACGTAATGGCGTTGGTGTTACTGGTACATATAATCAACAACAAAATTCGTTAAATGAATACGAATATCGTGGATTTTGGATAAGTTGGTCAAATGGTCATTATCAAGTTGGGGTTAAAGGTGAAAGACCATTTATGTCATGGCACGATCCAAATCAATTCAAAATCAATTATATTGGTGTTGACACATGTTGTGGTACCACTGGACATGTTATTTTAGAAGGTATTATAATGATATTCGGATTTTAGTTTAATTAAATATTTAATTTATATTTTTGGTTTTTGTATATATAGAACCAAGTTGTCCAGATATGATTTAGACCGCTTTACACTTTCGATGATTACATATTATATGATCATGATCAGATATGTAGATTTATTATAAATTTTCACTAAATAATAATATACGATATTACAATATTATATTTACAAATAATTAATTTGCTTTAGTGTTTGAAAGATTTGTGTCATTCATTCTAAATTAAGTGGTAAGTATAATTGTGATTTTCAATTGATCGCTTTATATTTCATCGAAATTTGTCTAAGTTTGCATAAAAAGTCGATGATAAATCTTCTTTTTTCAATTTACTGTAGAAGGTCATACAGCATTTATCGAAGAAATAAATGATTATACCAATAAAATTATTAGATAATGATATAAAAATTGATTCATTGCTCCACAATGAATTCAGTATCGGTCAAATAAAAATCGAGTAAATGAAATTTATATCCATATAATTGTTACACCTCGGTCTATGTTAATTCAATGTATACAAATTTATTGAATACTTGTGTATATAGTCTAGATCTAGAGCAATATTCTACAACCTGTGCTCTGATGACACTTAGTTTCTCTTCCATAAACTATATATTATTCTAGGCTTTACTTTGAAAATTTAAGAAACAAACTTGAAAATCAGTAAATTTGAATAATCTAAGCCTTCAGATATTGAAAGAATAGTGAATTTTCAATCAAGCAGATTTTGAAGCTACAGAATTGAACTCTTTACATTTTTTCAACAATATAAATGAGGGTTCCAAATATAATAAATGTGATTTTGAACCAATCCCAGCAGTATTTTTGTTGACTATCTAAGCAATATTTTTATTGAGGTTATATTTAATCATTTAGTGGCAGAAAGTAATTCCTTCAACTCTGATAAGTATATCAAGTTCTTACAACTCTTATCAGTACTCAGTAGTATATTAACTATCATTCTTTCGAAAATATCTAACAAGAATGATTCAAAACCAGTTCAAATAAATTTTAGAATAAGATTGGCAATTGGTAATTTAATCTTCACGAAAACATCACGGTAGAACAACTTTCTATCTGTATATTAAAAAACAAGGAATTATCGAAGATGTTTGTCCTACAGATGATGGTAAAAAAGATCCCTATTCAGGGACATATAAAATATATTATTTTTTTAATAAATGTATACTGGAAGAGGCTGTGGTAACAATATTTACCATCGCTTGTACTATACTTTAAATACCATAGAGACCCAAATTTTGGTATTGTATTACCTATAAAAAAAAAATCTTACGTTGACACATTATTCATAAGCCCGCGATATATTGAGTACAAAATACTTCATTGAATTACAAAGTAATGCACGGTACTTCATTGAATTACCAAAAACTTAGTTAGTAATTATAAGTTTTTCATTGAAGTACCAAGTAATTTAAAATACTTCAAACTTCAAAGTAATTCACAAAAAAAAGTGAAGTACTGGAATGCAGTAAAGTTGTGCATTACTTTTGGAGTATTCGATATAATGAATTACGAAGTACCAATATAATAATTATGTACTCCAAATTTTTAAGTATAAATTACTTTTAAAAAAATAATGCAGTATATGTATTTAACAACTATGCAGTATATTTTATGCTCTTCTTCAATCAATCTACATAAAGCCAATCAAATACTTTTGGCCAGGATTTTAAGGGTTTCCAGACAATACCAGACTAATTTTGAGCCCTGTGTGTATGAGGATATAGACTTAAGGACTGCCTGCCTATCACAGAGGATGTAGCTAATGGTGTTGCGATGACTTCTCATTAGGGTTTTCCGTTTCCTGAATACAAAGCTCTAAAGCCACCATCTCAGCTTGGAAGACTGTTGCCTTACGTTCTTTGATAATAACTTTTGAAAGGAAATTCAAAGTTATATTTGGTAGACATAGAGTCCGATAGGAATGAGGTTAGCACCTCTATTTCGGGGTTCTTTAGAATTTGTAGGTGTCCCGTAAGTAAGTTGAGCTACTAACAAATAATTTAACAATTAATAATGCAGAAAATTTTAATAAGAATATATGCCAGATGAATAAAACATTTTTATTTTTAATCAATAAAATTAATTATTAAATATTTATAAATTAACGAATAGTTTTATATTTATTTAAATGCATCTGTGCAAATATAATTATTCCATTAAATTCAATTCATCAAAATTGTTTTCTTAAATTCGACATAGCGTTTCTTATAAAATAGTACAAAATAATAATTCGACCGCAATAAAATTGTATAAAAAGGACAGAAATTAAAATTCATTAATTCATAGTCAATAATATAGTGAGAAGTACGGACACGTAACCTAATAAGAAAATGTTGATTAAGAGTATTATAATCACTGGCAGTTTGTTGATATTATCAAGCTTAAATTTCTGTGAAGCGTGTCATATTGGTAACTGTAATGATAATTCCGGCGATAATATTAACATTAAGGACAGCAATGTATCCATTTCAATTGTAACAAATTGTTGTAATGATAAACATGGTAAAATAAATTAATTAATATAAATTAACAATAATTTATAAATATTTTTCCTCATCATTCTTACAGAGAGTAATGAAGGTTATGGAACAAGTGGCCAACAATTATATAAAAATCATTTTCCAGCATCACAAATAAATTGTTTTAGTTTTAGAATTAAATCTAAAAATCAAACTCATATTGGTTTATTTAGTAATGATAATCCACCAAAAACAAATCCATGGATTGAAATTGTAGTTGGTGGTGTACCAGATGGCTTGGGTAATATAGTTCGTAAAAATGGTGCCGATAGTAAATCTAATCAAAAACAAAATTCATTAAATGAATATGAATATCGTGGATTTTGGGTTAGTTGGACTAATGGTAATATTAATGTTGGATATAGAGGACAGCCACCATTTATCACATGGCAAGATCCACAGCCATTTAAAGTTAATTATGTTGATGTTGATACATGCTGTGGTACAATAGGACATGTTATAGTAGAAGGTAATTCTTCTTTAATTTTTCAGAAAATTTTAAAATTAATTTAATTATTAATTTAGAACCACGTTGTCCAGGAATCAACTTATAAATGAATCATAAAAAAATATAATTTTAAGGCGTAAAATAATTAACATATTATAAATTATTTATTGAATAAATTGGGCTTGCAAACAACTAAATTAGTTATAGTTTTTATATATGTACAGGAATTATAATTCACAGAGTAGCTACAAATTATAGCTCACAGGTCACAGCCATTTAATTCTGACAGAACAACTAGTTTAGAAGAGTTAATCAGCAATATTTGGTTCTGATGCTGAGAGCACCAGATGCAATTAATCCATCCCTGACTAGCATGGACTGATCTAAAATCTTGTATGAAATAAAATATTTTATAAATTTAAATAAATGATTATAATGAAACAATATATTAATAATGCAAATAAAATAATTTATTTCAAAACTACGTAAAAGTGTATTAAGTTTAAATAAATAATTAAATAATTAACATTTAATGAAAACACAAAAATATCATAATTAAGTTGATAAACTCAATAATAAAGCTGTGCCTCGTTTAACCCAAAATTCAGAACTTTCTAAACCAGCTTTTAAATCAACTGCAATTATATAAGCACCTGAACGTTTTGGAAAATAATATGATGGACATTGATATAAACCACGGGTTTTTTTCTTTAAATTTTCAACTGGTTTAAAATGTATAATTGGCATTGCTGATACCAATTCCATTGGTTGCGGTTCGACTAAAGTTTGTCCTTTACGATTCCAACCAGCACCTTCTAAATATAAACCCTTAACATAAACACCAGTTTCTTTTGTTATACGTACAACTGCTGATTCTTCCTCAACAAATACATGAAATTCCCATGACAATTCATCAATTGGTGTTTGTGTAAAACGGGCTGTTGTTTGTAAAACAGCTGTTAAAAATCCAGTTGGAAATGTATAAGCAGCTAACCAAAATAATGGTGGTGGTGTTAAGGTTTTAGCCCAATGCGAAAAATGTTCAATACGAAATACTAAATCTCTAGCCCATGCTGATAATGGTTTCATTGATGCATAAGCTAATAAAAACAAAACAAAAAAAAGTTAATTTATTACATATAATTCCTCTTTTATATACATTACTTTTTAACCAAACTGCTGGTACACGGCCATCATGAACAGCACTAAAAACTTCTTCTAATTCTGAACTCATTACAACTAAACCTTTAATACCTTTCTGTAAATCTCTTAAAAATAATTTAATATTTTTTAATAGACGATTATATCTGTCCATTTCCTGTAACAGAACAACTTGTAATGGTGTTTTATTTAAACCAATTAATTTAGCTGTTTGATCATAATCCATTTCAAATGGTATTTTTATTTCAATATCAATAGCTAATCGTAAAACTTTATCTTCTTTTGTTTCACCAACAGATTTTGTATCTTGTTTTTGCATTGATAATAAAGTTTCAAATATATAACGTGATTCTGTAATTAATGATGCTATATCAGCATTTGGATGTTGACCAAATGCTTCAGGTCTATCAACAGTTGGAAATAATTGTATAAAATCAACATATGATTTTGCATCACCATCTCTTGGTATTACATATTGTAATAATGATGACAATCTATATATAAAATAAATATTAAAAAAAAATTTAATAATAATTATAAAAATTATTTATATTTACTTAAATAATGGTACTGTCAATGCACTATCATTAAAATATGTATTAATGTATGTCATTAATAATCTACGATCCCAATCATCTGTAACATGACCACCATAATTAACACCAGCTATTAAATATTTTAATGCACCCCATGGTGTTTCATCATATTCATTTAAATATAATGTTAATAATATTTCAGATACTTCAAAATCAGAATCATTAAAACTATATATAACATTCCATCCTAATTCTAAGAATTTTTTACGTTCCAATAATATTGTATGAAAATAACATAATGAAAATATTAATTTTTTATATTTTGATAAATTGGTTGGATCCGCAAATCTTTGGAAATTAATATCGGTTATATTACGATATAATCTTATCATATTAGCACGTATACCACGTGGTGGTTCTGTTGTCATTTTAATACCAGTTTGTAATATTGATATTGGAAATTCAGGATGTGGACTAGATGATAACCATAAACGAAATCTAGGATGGATTTTCGATGTTTGCATTGTTTCAATAATTTTATCTAATGTTGGCATCCAACTTAATGATAAATGACAATTTGCTAAAAATATCCAATTACCATCTTTGGCACCTTTCATTAATAATTTTGTAGCAATTGGTGCTTGTCCTTGTCCTAAACTCAATGAAAATAATTTCGATGACATACCAACTTGTTCGGCTAATGTTAATAATGATGATGTTGGATCAACACCAGATGATAATACAAATATTAATGGGGTTTGTGCAACAGATTCATCAACAGCTACTTTTAAATCTAATACTGGTGGTTCAACGAATTTTGAACCTAATATACTAACAATAAATGATGTCAAACAAAATGACATACGATCAGCACGTAAACAACGTACAACACACATTTTTTGAAAATCTGTTAATGTTGTATTCCAATCACCAATTAATGGTGTTGTTTCTGGTGATGTTGTTGAATACCATTCTGTATGTGTTAAAAAAAAAGAAATAAAAATCAAAAATTATTGATTTTTTAGGAAATGGTTAATAAAAATTTATTACATACCAAACCATGGTTTTGGTGTTTGTTCAAATGATTCAATTAAACCATGAAAACCAGCTATTTTATCTAATACTGTTATGTTATCCCAAGCTTGTTCTGTGATCCAATCTATAAAATATCATCAGGTTATAATATCATTTAAAATTGTTTTATTTATATTAGAATTCGACAACCGCTAATAATTAAATTTACCGCTGTAGATTAGTTTTTGTAATTATTTTAATTGGAAACCTTAATAAGTAGAAATTGTGGAGAAGAGGAGTAAATACTAGAACCCCAAATCTGTTACTGCCCTGCGGTAAACTATAAAAGAATTAAACGCACGGAGTGTTGTTTTTTACCGACATGAAAATGGTGGGCTGATTGAGACTGTCCAAACTAATTGTGTTCATGTGCTACAATGTATAGCCATTATGCGGATTGTACAACGGATACTGGTACTGGATTTTTATTTCTCGCTCTACTTAATATTAATTTAAAGTTTCGGGTTTCACGTTTACCTCAAGATTACGTGAAATTTACAAAAAAAAAAACGAGATTTTGAAAGACGTTATTTACTTTATGTTAAGCTGTCCGTACTTAATTCAGGTGTTGCTAACATTATTTGACATAGTAAATGTCCATTAATGGATGCGATATCCTTAGAAGCAATTGACCGGGTTCTAGAAGCCATTAACCGAATAGTCGGGTTCTAGTGATGGCAAGACATTCACATTCACATAAAATATGTTCAGCAGTCTCGTCATCTTCGTTACATAATCTGCATCGCGATGACTGTGTTGGTCTATCTATTTTGTTGAAGCTCCGCGTTTAAAGCCACAACAATTTTGTATCAAATATTAAAATAAATTCAAAAATGAGCAGAAAAACCGCGCTACACATCTGTTGGTCCGAACATGTTATTGAACGAAATTAAGATTAATCAAAAATATTGTTATTTGACAAATTATTAGAAAATATAAAAATGAAATAGTTATATATTTCGCACTTATTGGTAGCCAGTATAATGTCACTCTGTTGTGGGTTCCGGGCCATAGGAATATCCCAGGGAACGAATATTCTGATGATTAACAAAGGGCTCCAATTTGGATGCATCACTCGCAGAACAAATTGACCCGCCATTAAACACCGAAAAAAGAGACATCCACTTCCACTTCCTATCCTTGGCCAATCTAAAATGGAAGAACCTAATCACGTGTAGAACGGCCAGAAAAACATGACCGTCTTATGTAAGAAGAAAAACGAACATATATTTCGGCAGCCGCATTATTCGTCCATCAATATTTTAAATTTATTGCACAATAATTTCTCAAGTGCTTAAAAATTCACTACACGACTACATCGAATAGTAGTTTTGCTGCGGGGCAATTTTTCTTTATAAAAATATTAAATTACATAATAAAATCTTACCTGACCATGGATTAGCTGTTTGTCCTTGTTTATCTAATACAATACCACCTTTTAATAGAAATTCATATTCTTCCATATTAATTTTTTCAGCAGCTTGTAAAACTTTCACACACATATGCGTCGAAAATAATAATTTATGAATTTCAAATAGACCACGGCAAGTATTCTTATAAACAGCATACGTATGATAATCATTAATATTTGTTATACGTTGTTGTAATATTGGATTTTTCATGCTACGTTCCATTGATTGTGAAAATAATAATATATATGCACTTAATGAAAATTGATACATTGGATCAATTTTTGACATATCCATTAATACAAAAAATAATATAGCTGAACGTTCAGCAGCTGGCTGATAACCTTCACGTGCCATATCAATTTCAATTTCTGTAACTTCAGCAATACTTAATGATTCTTTAACCGTAACTGATGTTTTCTTTGATTTATCTAATGTATTAAATAATTCTTCATTTTCTAATAATGAACCACGTGATTCATTCAATAAACGTAATATTTCATTTTCTAAATCAATTAAAGTACGTTTATTTTTCGCAATAGTTACAACTAAATTATCTTTTTGTTCTTCCAAAATTGGTTTTTCTTTACGTACAATTAAACCTAATAACTGAGCTTTTAAGCCATCTTCTTTAATTGCAAAATTAACTAATGTGGTTTTTGATGATATTTCTGGTGGATAATGTGGATTTGTTAATTTCGTTGTTACATAAAAACGAAATTTATCATTATATGATAAAAATTTATCATTAAATTTAATTAATTTTTGACCACCTTGTATTGAAAATGAACGACTTAATATTGGATTTATAGCTGGATCTAAATGTTCTGTAACATTTTGTAATAATACTGGTGTACCATTTTGTAATGCTTTTTCTAATGACATTATATAATCATATTGCTCAAAATCAATTATAATTAATTCACCTTTTTCTAAATTACGTATCCATGTATGTGCTTGTGTTTGTGGATCAATTATTAATGGCCATCGACGACCCATTGTTACAATAACACCATTTTCTGTACTAAATTCATCTGATGGTAAACCTTGTATATTCCATTCACGTATTGTAACTGGATCACTTAAAAATAATGTTACTTTTAAATCTTCTGTATGTGGGATTTTATGTTTTTCAATTTCAGTTTGCCATTGTTCCATTAATTGGATACGATATTTTGTATCAAATGGTCCTAAATATGATGCAAATGCTGTACTAATTAAACAATCACCAGGTAAATTTAAAAACTGTTTATCTAAAAATATAACAGTATCGATCCAACGTTGCTGTTCACCACCTAAACTATCAACAAGTATAATTGCACGTTCTAATTGAAGTCTATATATGGAAGAATTAAAAAATTGTTAAATAGAACTTTAAAAAAAAAAAATCCATAAAACTTACTCTAATTTTCGTGCTTTTGCTTTCAAGTTTTCTAAATTTTTTGATTTTTCAGCAAAATCTGCTTGTAATGCATCTAATTGTTCAACGAGTCCCCGTAATTTAAGTTGTGCTTCTTCTAACATTTCTTGTTTCGCACGTAATGAACTTAATGCATCATCAAGTTTAGCTTGTTTTGGTGCCACAATACTATTATATATAGAAGTAAAGAGGAAATTATAAAAGTTCAAAAAGAAAATAATAAAATATTGTAATTTACCGAAAAACTTTTGCATAATTTTCTATAGCTAATGCCCATAACATTAACGATTTACAAGCTGATGATACAATACCAACTTTGTCTGGTTCTAATTCTGGATCTCTAGTATATACAACAATTCTTTTTAATGTTTTATCGGAGACATGATCACGATCAAAATTTTTTAAATCACTTAAAAAACTTTGTTCACCTAAAACTTTTTTAGCTACCTCCCATAATGGTGGTTTTTCTAATAATATCATAACACATTCCATTACTTTTTCAACTTTAACTGGTGGACGACCATATGATTTAACTTCAGATATATCTTTTTTACTTAATGCATCTAATGCCCGTATTGCTGCATCAACCATTGGCATAACTTCTTCTAAATCTTTTTGGGCAACTCCTGCCAATTGTTTACATTCAATTTCTTCAACAGCAATTATAGCACTTTTAGCTTCAACAGAAACTTTTTGTTCTTCGGCTTCACTTGATTGTGCCCGTATAATAACAATACGTTCTTCACAATCAATTGTTAAAATATTTACTTCTTCTTGATTTATTTCCAATTCACCTTGCATAATACCAACTTTTTCACGGGTCTCTTCAATTTTCAATAAACCATTACGTAATTTATTTGCTGCACTCGATATATCAAAACGTTTTTTATCTAAAATTTCTTGAAAACCAGACACTAATTGTAAATAATTAATTGGTGTAACATAATTACGACGTTTCAATTCGGCATACATAATTTCTGATACATTACCAACAGATGTATGTATTATTGAAAATACATATGCTGTTGCAACTTTTAATTTAACTTCAATATCAACATTACTTTCACGTCTTGGTTGCAATGAATCCTCATTACCAGCAATACCAACATATAATGTACAATCTTGTAAAAATTTCTGTGCTACTTCTAATAATGCTTCTTGTGGCCATTCCCGGAACCAATTACTTGTTGTTGCATTTATTAATCCGGGATATTGTCGTATATATGCCCGAAAATCTTCACCAATTGGACTAAAACATAATACAACATGTAAATTTGTCCGTACAGTTTGTATAAAATATACATAAAGTGATTCAGTTGTTAATAAAATATGTTCTTTTTTAGCTCTCGGTTCTAATTCTGATTTTAAGTCTTCAAATTCTTCAGTTTTAAATAAATTCGCTTCACCAGTACTTAATATATTATTAATAATTTCTAAAAATGTATTTTCAACAATTTGTTCACTAGTAAATATAAATGCTGTAGCCTTGTTTTTAACACCAGTTTGTTTATATAAAACTTTTAAATCTTCACGAAATTCAGCTGTTTTATATTTTTTGGTAACTTCAACTTTAAATATAAATAATTCAGCTAAATAGCTAGCTAAACGTGTTAATACTTGACGTCCCGAACCACCCATACCAATATTAAACATATGTCCTCTTGGTTGTGATATAACCCGTACAATTCTTGTAATATGTTCAATAGCTTCTTTAAATAATACTAAATCAAGACGTGTCATACCAGGTGAATTATTATAATCATCCATTTGGATAAATAAGAATTTTCGTAAATCATCCATATTTTGTAAATCTTCATAATAAACACCACTTATAAAATCACCAAATATTGGTGATTTTTTCGTGGGACATAATTGATGAAATGTACTTTCAAAAAATTTCCCCAATGTTTCATTTATTTGATTTGTAAACCAATTTTGATCACTGTCATTAACTAAACGATCAGCAAATACCCGAAAACATTCATGTATCCATAAACGTAACATTGCCTGTGTTGTTTGTTGTGATTCCGGTGAACTTCGTAATAAACCTTGATATACTTTCGATATATCACGTAAATTAAATAAATAATGTGTTTTAGCTGGTGTCGGTAACATTTTCAATGTTACATTATTATATAAAAATATTGATGCTGCTGTCATTGGTTTCCACATGCCACGTATCTCATGTGCAAAATCACTAATTTTTTGCCTTAACATTGTACCAAAAATTCGTGTTATTGTTGAATCACTTGGAAATGTCATATTTATAATACTAAAACGACTTTGATTACGTTGTGATATTACTTGTCTACCACCACCTGGTGGACCCATTGCAACCATTAATAATACATTTTTAACATAGATTCGTTGTTGTGTACGACGATTATACCAAAATTTATAATCAAGCCATTGACGTATTAATTCTAATGGTGGCTGTGAACCATACACTTCTTTAGCTGGCATATTAAAATCATCCATAAAACAAATCATTTTTTTACCACCAATTGGTACATAAATAACTTTAGTACGTTTTTCAGTTTTCAATTCAATTGATTCTTGTAGACCAGCTGCTGTTGTCTAAAAATTTGTTTGTACAAAAAAATAAATTAATAAATTAAAATATTTTGGTAAAAATTAATTAATTTACCTGAGCAGAAATATTTATATTTAATATTGTATATTTTTCTTTATTTGAATTTTCTGTAACACTAATTGCTGTTGATGTTTTACCGGTACCAACACCACCAACTAACATCACAGGATTTTCAGCTGCTATCAATGCTGATACTAAATATTCATATCGTATAGTATCAACAGTTGGAACAATAATTTTATAAAACGGAGCTCTAAACATAAAATTGGAATAAATTTCATTAATAAAACAAAAAAAAATTAATTTATAATTATTATTATTTTACTCTTTATTGTAATGCCATGTATCTGACAGTTTTTCTTCCCATGGTAAAAATGATTTTTGTGATGGATTAACATAATAATCATAAACAGTATCTTTAATTGGAAAAACACCTTCAATTTCACGAATAAATGCATCAATTCTAATACGTCCATCTTCGTCGACAGTTGCACACAATGACCATACCAAACAAAAACAAAACCATAATTTTGTCATTGTTTCTAATATTTCTGGATTATCTTCACCAAGAAGACCATTTTCTTTCGTTGTAAAACATTGTAATAAATTACACAATGACGTTATTAAATTTAATTCATTTGTAACAATAATTTCTTTACAACGTAACCGTTTAAAATCTAATATTTTTTCAATCCATTTATCAAATAAACCTTCCAATAATGTTATATATTCTTTTGATTTTTGTTTTTGTAACCATGATCGTACAAATGGCCGCCAACCAAAATCATTATAATCATTATAAACAATACCACAACGTGATACTGTTGCTGGTGATGCTACAGCTAAATCAGCTGCTTCAAATAATAATGATACTTGAGCTGGCATTGTTATTCTTTCACTATTAACTAATGTCAATATTTTATTATCATCCATAACAGAATTCATATTTTCAATCCATACAGCATCAACTGGTCCATCAAATAATATCCATTTTAATGTTGGATTTTCATCTGAACATATTGTACGCATTATAGCACTTAATACACCATCTAACCATTCACCAGTTGCTAAATTATATTCACCATATATTTCAGCCATATTTAATGCTTTTGGATTCATTGGATAAACAACAACATTCTCATAACCTTTTTTATTAGCGGCTTTCATACGATTAAATGTACCTTGTAATGTACCCCATGTTGCTGATTTTGCTGTACCAGTATCACCAATTAACATCGATGAATGTCTAGAATTTTTTGTTTCAAATAATTCAATTACTTTTTTAACATATGGTTTTAATGGTTGTAAACCAGCTTCGCGGAAATCTTTTTCAATTGTATCTTGAAAATCACTATAATCAATAATTGGTAATGTTGTACCAGGAAATATATCAGACATAATACCATTAAATAATGGTAAATCATTTGTTGTTAATCTAGCTATATTCATATCTCTCATAGCTAAATAAACAATTTCTTCTTCATTGACACCAGGTAATTGACGTCTTTTTAAACCAGCATATCGTAATAATGCTACCATTGAACGTAAACCAAAATCATAATGATATTGTTTTGATAATTGTTGTTTAGCTAATTCATATAATGTAAATACTTTTCTAGCTAAATTTTTTGTATTTTGAAAACCATCACTAAATAATAAATTCTCAGCAATAATAGCATTATCTGGTACCATCATTGATATTGGCCGAAACATTGATTTTAAATTATCTGGTAATTCTGTACGACCAGCATAACCTGGATTCATTGTTATAAATAAACCAATTGTTGGTTTTAAAATAATATCCTGTCCTTCAAATACGAAATGTTTTAAACCAGCCGCTAATGCTGTAAATATTGATAAAATTTGTTGTGCCACAACTGATAATACTTCAATATTTATACGATTAAATTCATCAAAACAACCCCAAGCACCACTTTGTGCTAAACCCGAATAATTTTTACCAATTGATTTAAAATCTAAACCTTCAGAACAATTTGTTACAATTACCCACATACCTAATGCTTTACCTAAATCTTTAACAGTTTCAGTTTTACCAGTACCAGCTGGTCCTTTTGGACTACCACCACGATATAAATGTAATGCTGTTGTTAATGTTATATAACAGCGATCTGTTAATGGTGTTATAACTAATCGTCCCGAATTACCAGTATATTCATAATTATACATATGTTCGGTATTTGTTTGCCGAATAATACAATCTTCACGTTCACGATCCCAATAAAAACGTAACTGTGAGAACCATTCAAAATGTCCAATATCTTTACAATTTGCTTTATACATCCGCTCAATAACATCACGACCATGAATTTCAACTGTTATCATTGTATTAACTTTAATTCGTAATAATTTTGGTAATTCTTTACGACTCATTTCTGATAATTTACCCAACACTTTCATTTGTTTCTTTTTCAATTTCTTTAATGGTTTTTTACCATCAATTATTTTACAATGTATTAAACTTCTTGTACAATCTGTTGTCCATTGAATTTCTGAACTTGTTATACATAATTGTCCGGGCCACATTTTTAACCATTTTTCACGATTCGATAACATTTTCTTTAATGAATTTCGTGTTTGTTTTAATTTAATTCTTAAGCAAGCTAACATTTTTTGTTCAACAGTACTTAACCATAATTCGGATGCACCTTCACACCACATTGGTTCAATAAATTCAACATATTCACCATCATCTGAATACATACCAATACCTTGATAACGTGTCTTTTTAACAACAATTTTTTTTAATTCCAATTTATATAAATTATCAAATAATTTTTTTAAATGTGTTTGTACTAAATCTGGACGTCGGGCATTACCTAATATTTCTAATAAATCATCATTTGAAATGAAATAAAATCGGGGAAATAATTGACGTTTTGATTCTAAATAAATTTCTAATGCACGTTGGATTTTTTCTAAACGTGAATCCATTAAATTTAAACGATTTAAAACGAAATTTGGTGGTCGAAAATGTGTTGCTTTTACAGCTGTAACACCAGCATACATTTTTGATGTTATCATTTTCCATTCTTCAGTAATTTTCGTAAAACGATCATTTTCTAATGGTAATTGTTTTTTAATATCTTCACCACCAAATATATTTTCTAAATATAACCATTGGCGTTGTACAATTAAAGCTTGCTCTAATGTTTCTGATATATATGATAAGGTTTTTTCCCAATAATCAACTTCTTTAGCAAATGGTTCAACAAAACGTGTTGATTTCATTGCTGATATTTGTACTTGATGTTCTTCTAACATTTGGAAACAATCTTCAACATTTTTTATACGATAAATATTATCACGATGATAGCCCATTTCAAATGTCATTGTTTTCCATATTTCAGCAATATTTTTAATACCATTTTCAATTTGTAATTCCATTGTAGCAGCATTTGATATATCTTGAATTTCTTCAGAGAATGCTTGAAAATTCATTTCAATTATAGGACCTAATTTAAAATCTGGAGCATCTTGATCAAAGTCCCTAATTTAATTAAAAACAATATTTGTAATTAGAAGAACTTCTCTTTTTTGGAAACTATTTGTAGAAAAGATTATAATGTGAACAAGCTAAAAAAGGTAAAATTTTAGATCGAAATAAAAAATTTATTAAATTTAATTTTGAATTGTCTGGAAAGAGCCCGAATTTGTAACCGAATGTAGTCTATAAGAATATAAAAAAGCCGATACTGATATTTATCCAATATTTTTAAAGCCTATTGGACTAAAATGATTGATAGATATTTTAGCTTTCTATGATAGATTGGCTAAAATAGCTAAAATAATCAATTATATCTAATTTATATAGATTAAAATTGTTATAGTTATTTAAATATTTATTTAACTTACTTATTCATTAATGCTTTAACACGATTCCAATGTCTTTCTCTCATTGCTGTATTTTTTAGTGCTGTTATTAATGGTAATGTTCTACGAAATTCATCAACAACTCGTCGTTTTGCTTCTAATATTTCCCAATTTTTATCTTTATATTGTTTACATAAACGATTTAATTTTTTAAATAATGATACAGCAATATCTTCTAATTCATCAATAACAATATCCCAAAATTGTTGTGCTCTCCATTTATTCCATGCATCATCCCATTCTTTAACCAATTCCCATATATTTTCGAAAATTTTCAATTGTTTATCTAATTTTTTTAAATTTTGATCATCTGGTTGATTAACTTTAAAATAACTAAGATCATTAACTAAATTTTCTTCAAATTCATATAAATCATTAACACGATGACGTATCAATTCTAAATATCTTATAGCAACTTTAGTTGGCCTAGATATAATTAAGTGATGTATGAAAATAAAATATAAAATAAATAAAAATAAACTTATAAAGAAAAAACATAAAAAATAATATGTAAAAAATAAAATATAAAAAAAAAAAATTAAAAAAAAAAAAGTTTACGTTTTCGATGTAGTTGGAATTTTAAGCAAAACATCACTATAAAAATCTGATATTATTTCTGATAATTTTGATGCTTGTTGTAATAATTTCAATTTAAATTCTTCTTTTGTATTACCAAGTGATTCATCACATTCAATCATTTTTTTTATAAAATTACTCCATTCTGTTTCTAATGATGCTACCAAATCCCGTATATGTTTTGGTATTACAATTTCATATTTATCTAATACACGAAACAAATCTAAAATTGGTGGAAAAGTTGATTGTACAACTGGTATTTCTTCCAGTAATCTTTCCATATCTTTAATTGCTGTTTTCATTTCAGTTAATGATCTTGGAACAAATGCAGCTATTTTTAGACAATTCTTCATATAATCATAAACACCTAAAGATTTAAAGTAAAAAAAAAAATTAATTTTAGTATTTGCTTCCTTAGAAAAGGATAAATTTTGTGAAGGAACAAAAATTGATTCATTCGAACAGAAACTCTTAGTTAGATTCAATTTCAATAGTGATTTATCTCCAACAGTGTTTTGTAATTAATAGTGCTTTGTTATAAATTTTACAGGAACTTATAATGTATTTTATAGAATCTGAAATTTTGATAGGGACCCACTGAAACTGCCGACTCTTATATAGATTATATAACTATGTCTACCAAATTACATTGAAATTGGATAATAATTACTTTATTCTCTAGATCTAGAACATATGAAATGTGTTCTAGATCATATGAAATATGTTCTAGAACTCAACCTGTGTATCACCTCTAAGTCCAATGCAACTGTCAGTTATTTTAACTACTCTTAGTAATCAAAATGTCTGAAAACAATCAAGGAAATCCTTTACATCACTTTTTGAGTTTTTAGAATGCGATTTCGAAACGATTTTTAATGATTTGGAAACAGATTATATGCAAGAAATTTTTTTTTTTATGATTACAGGGAGAAATTAGTTATATAGTTTCTGACCGAAAAAATCATTTTTTTCTAACCCAAAACTCTAAATTAGAAAACTTACCAGTGATTTGTTCACTTGCAATTCTTTTCAATAATTCAATATAACGATTTTGCCATTCTTCAATATGTTCCAAAATTGCATTTTTTAATTTATTTGTATTTATAATTATAAATTCAACTGTACTAATTGTTTCTTGTAATGATACTTGATTACCAACTTCTGTATAACGTTCAATATTTGCATCAAATGTTGCTGCTACTGTACCAGATTCACTTTGTTCATATTCAATCATAAATGCATCTTTATCTAATTCCCAAACAGCTTTAAATTGTAACCAACTATATAAATATAAATTCAATTCACTCTTAACATGTGCTAATTCTGCATCAATTTTATCTTGTATATCAACACATTCAGCATTATTAACTATAATTTTTGAAAATGATAATAATTCCTCTTCAACAGGTAATTGAAATTTTTTCCAAAGTCTTGGAAATATATCAAATGATTTAACAATTGTTTGTTTCGAATTACACATAAAATTTATAACAGTTTGCATTTCAGGATTTAAGATTACCTAAAACAAATTAAAATTAAATTTAATATAATTTTCTTAATTTAAATATTTAATACCTTTCTGTCACTCATATCCAAATCCATTGTAAAAAGTGGTGATGGTCCAACTGTATCATCACCATATAATGCATCAAATATATTTTTTAATGAATTTTTAGCACATACAAGAAAACATTCTTCGAGCATATCATCAAATGTCCGAACATATTGTAGCCATTCTGTAGTCATCTGAAAAATTTACAAATGTCATTATTTTTTTGTTTAGAAATAACTATAAAATTTGAGATAAAAAATTTTGATTGAAAACAAAATGTTTATGTTAGGCTAGGTTAAGTTAAGAAGGGTGCGTGAAGATACAAAGTCAACACAATCACGAGAGATCTCGATGGATCAATTGTGGTCCCTATGCAAGGTTCAAGAACTAAGCACCAATCCTATCAAAAATTCTAGTTACCTTTATGAAGAGAATAGTTCTCCACAAAGGTAGTGTTGATAGTGACAACCAACCGTCCAGTAATTCACGTTCGAAGCATTGATACATGAAGCGAGCAACTCTTTCGCAGTCACACACTAGATGTTCTCGGTATCGGATAACCGGTATGATTCACCAAGGTCTAGGTCAAGCAAGTATACACCCGCTCCCTTTCCTGTTTCCATTTTCGACCCATCCGTATTACACAGCCACCTCAGAACTTGTCGTGAAACTATTGTAGTCCCAATCTTGCTATCTTAAAGGACAGGTAAAAATTGAAAGCTGGAGTTACATAATCAGTATGGTTACGTTAATATCCATTTGAAGAGGAGTAATATAATCAAGACCAATATTTTCAGAAATTTATATCTCAAATTTTCTATTTAGACATATATTCATGGACGCATTTACTAACAGGTACATGAAGGCAATTGCCTACGGGAGCTTAAATAGGACGATTAAATCAAAATTAAATATATTTAAGAAATATATATAGTTAAATCATATAATCAAAAAATAAATATTAAAAAAATAATTTAATTTTGTGTTCTAAGGGAAAGTATATTGACGCTTCATTAAAAATCTTCAGGATACTCTAAATCTATAGATGGTATTGATGTCTGTAAAGATTGGTACGAAAACTATATGCGGAAGTATTCAAACCATTACAATTATCAGAAGATGATACCGTATCAAAGTTAAAATTACAATCAATTGATTTGTCGATTGTTGTTGAACAATACATACAAATCATTGATTGAATTTCTTGATTAAACATAATTTTTCTTAAGAATTATAAGGCGCTGCAGTATTGATTGCCTAGAGTCGCCAAAAACTGAAATATATTTTATAATTTTTCCACTTACACTTTGTATTACTTGTTCAAAACCTTTATAAACTGCAACAATTAATTCAACAATTGTTTTATAAATTTCTGATATTTTATTTACAGTCCGATCACGATATACATTCATTCTATGTATTAATTCATTTAATAATATTACATTTTTTGATGTAAACTTTAATATTGGACTATCACAAATTTTTTCACATGCTCTACAAATATGAATATTAGCTCTTTTATATATATCAATAAATTCTTGTAATTGTAATGTATGTTTAACACAATCAGCAATATATGCATCACTTAATTCACCACCCCAATTTAATTTCAATACACCTGGTATAATTTTACGATTACAATTTTCAATTAATGATTTAAATAGTTTACGTTCAGTTGGTGTTAATGCTGATAATATACGATTATAATCTAAACAAACTGTTACAACTGAATTATATACAAATTTTAATGTATCAAATTTTATATAGATTTGCATAATATGAGCTGGTATTGTTAAACCTAATTGTTCAAAATATCTACTCTCTTCACATAATTCTAATATTGTACGATCAATATTACAATCTAATAAACCTTCATGTGTTGTACTCTTACGTAACAAAGTATTATCTAAACGACTCATAAATGTTGTACCAACTGATATAATCCAATCTTCAAATATTTTTGTGAAATTTTTCTCAAAATCAATTTTTAAACGTTCATATTCCATTTTTGCTGTATGTGATTGTGATACTTGTGGTAACCAAACTGCTTTAATTAAACGTTGATATAACCATGTAATACGTTGTAAACTAATACGTATTGCAATAGCACGTGATGCATATTTTGGTATCCATGCTTCACGTACTTTAGCCCTTTCAATCATTTTACGATCAGTATCTTCCATTTCTTTCATAAACATTAACCATACTTCAGATGTACGACGTATATATGCTTTACGTAATACTTTACGATATGTATGATAATTTAAATTAGCTAAAACTTCAATACCTTCTTCAACATTACAAATACATAAAAATACATTTGACATTAAACGTTCAATAATTTCTTCTAAACGATTAACTAAAGTACGATATTTAAGGACATCATCATACCTATTAGAAAAAGAAATAATTTCATAAAAAATATCAAGAAAAATATTATTATTTTTGTTACCATTGATTACTATGTACATTCAATATAATATCTTTTGATTGAATACGAATTTGTGTTAAACCATCAATAAATAATTTCTCAATTTCTGTACATGTTCTTTCAAATTCTTGTCCTCGTGTACCACCAAATTTTGGTTTAAATATTTTATCAGTTTCATCCATCCGGCCAAATACAATCATCGATTCACATAAATCAATTAAATCATGTAAACGTTCTATAAATGCATCAATATGATTAAATATCATTGCATTATCTAATTTCCAACCAATTTCTGGATTTCTTAATTCATGATTTTTTGCCATACGATCATATATAGCACGATACGATAAACAACAATCAATTGACATATCACACATTTTTATACCAAATCTTGGATTACCATCTAATATTTTATCAATATTGACTTGTTCACGACAAAATATTATTACTTGATTACTTAAATCCCGGAATAAACCCGTTATATATTCACTTGTATTATAAAAATTTGAATTTAACCATATAAAACGAAATAAATGTATAATTCTTGGTAATTGTTCTGGTATTCGGGCAGGTGATTCAGATGAATCTAAACCTTTGCATGGTATTACAAGTAATTGTAAATATTGTATATCTGATTTTGCTTGTGCCATTTCATTTTCACATTCAGCAGTTAATTCAGTAATTTGTTTAATATAAACAGATTGGGCACGTTTTAAAATTTCAATAATATTTAAGACATCGGTATGATTAAGTTGAACATGTAAACCTTGTAGTACTTCATCTATAAAAAAATATTAAAGTAATATTATATTGCCATATATGCAAGTAAATCGTGAGACATATCAGAGTTGTTGAGTAATGTATTATATTCGTACTGTATTAACGAAGCATTTACCGCATTACCAAATCATTCAAGTTGAATTAATTTACTGCATTACTTGTAATGGCGTACTTAAATAATTTCATTAATCATTACAGTACTGGTAATAGACTATTGCATTACCTCAAAAGTAATGAAATTTTTGAATTACTTTACTACTGCATTACAAATACTTCACATTTTTATGGTAAAGTACTTTTAAATATTTTGAAGTACTTTTTACTTCAAAGTATTTCAAAATACTTTGAAGTATTTGATACTTCAATAAAGTACCGTGCATTGCTTTGAAGAACTGGGAATTATTTTGAAGTAAAATGAATAAAATTAAGAATGTTATGGTATTTATATTTAATATTTTACAGCGGTGTGCAAAATAATAGCACAAAAGCACAGCACAATTCGTATATTCACTGAAAAAAACTTAAATAAAATAAATAGTTCAAAATACTTCAAAGTACTTCGCCATAAAAATGTGAAGTATTTGTAATGCAGTAAAGTAATACAAAAATTTCATTACTTTTGAGATAATGCATTACTCCATTACCAGTACTGGAATGAATAATTGAAAAATTTAAGTACAGAATTACTTTTTAGAAAATAATGCATAACATTCCACCATTACTCGGTAATAATAATTATTACTTTTTTCTGGTATACATATGATTTAGCGCTAAAAATATGTACTGAACTAAATTGGATTTTTGGTCGAAAATTAGTCTTGAAATCCAAAACCAATTGTAAAAACAATTTTGCATGCTACTTAAGTATTATGTTGCTAGAAGCAAAATTTTTAGCAATATAATACTTTTATGAAGCAATTATAATTTTGTAATACCATAAAGTAGTATCCATTATAAGTTATGATGTCAATTTTAGAAATGAATTATTTTCGAATCTATAAGTTCTTATTAAATTATTCCTAAAATGTCGCCATCTCAAGAATGGCATTTTTGTTTGGGTTTTGTACCACCTATAAAACTATGAATATATTTAATAAAACTTACATCTATATAACCAAAATTCATATTCATCAAATGCACATATTAAATCTAATGGTATTAATGGTTCCTTATCAGCTATACATAAACGTATTTGATTTGCCCATTGTACAGCAATATCTTCTAAATTTTTAACTAATTCACGATCCTTATGACATTTTTCAATATCCGATATATCTAATAAATTTGGTACAAATAATACAGTCATACCAGCCATTTTATAATGTAATGCCGTCAATGTTTGTAAAAATTTACTTAACGCTGTACATAATCTTGTTTTAATATTTTCACTCCAATCAATATAATGATAAAATATTGGTGCATATACTTTATTTATAACTTGTAATAATGTACCATCAATATCTTCATGTATACTACCAAATGTTACCTCATCATGAAAACCATCTACTGTAAACATATAATATGGTTCTCGTAAAAAATACATTAAATCATTTATTGGTGCTAATGGAAATGATAAGCATGCTGTGAGTTTATTGCCATCATAAAATATTGTTAAAATTAATTCATCTACTCTTAATAACCAACGTCGAATAACATCTAATGTTTGTTCTGTCCAATCGTTATGATTCATTGCAAATAATACGGTCATACGTTGGATAAATGTTACCAATTGTTCCAATTCTTCATCTGTATATTGTGGTACAGCAATTTCTGGTGTTTGTGGTTTTAATTCTTTAACAATATCTCCTGTAAGTATATATAAATTAATAATAAAAAAAAATGAATTTATTTAAAAAAATAAAATAATTAATATTATTTTTTTCTTAATTATATAGATTTAACTTACTTTCTTCTTCGGAATCGGTTACACTACTTAGCCGGCTAATCCCAACTTTAGCCATATTTTATGTAGTGTAATCGGAATATATTTTTTATTAATTTCTTGCCAAACAATTGAGGAGCAGACAACCTCCTCGATCCATGCCAATTAATATAATGAAATAAATAATAAATAATTTATTTTATTTTTAGTAGAAACATCAAAATTGATAAATTCTAGTTTACTATGGTTTCTAAGTGTTGGGGGCCTGAAAATATTAAAAAAAAAATATCCTTGGATACAGTGATTTTTAGTTATTTCTACTAAATAATAAAATCAATAAAAATGTAATTAAAAATTTGTTTTTCTTTGATAATTTTAGTTCTTATGGAAAGTTTTAGATAAACAAAAAATAAGGATTTACATAGTGGATTATAACTTATTAAAAGGAAAACAGTACGGCCTCAATTGTGATATGAATTTTCACAAAAGAAAGAATATAAAATATTAAATTTTTAATAAATTAATTTAATTCTCGGTATCAATACGGAATGTTTAAAAATTATTTAATCATATTACTAAAAATTATTATATTAAGATTTCTTTCAAAAAGTGTAATTAAGCAAAATATGTTAAGTAATAATTTTTTTTGAAGATTTATTATTAGATCATGCTAATTTTAGTACCGTACTATACGTGTAAATTATACTCTTAAAAGTGCCAAACTGCTTAAAAATTACTAAGGGATACCACATAAAATATACTCGGCTGAAAGAATATAATTACTACATCAATTTTAATTTACTAAATAATTATGTATTTGGATTAAATTCACTTTAAAATATAAATGTTCACAATAGAAATTAATTATTTTAAAAATAATGTAAATTTGAATATCTTGCCATCAGTAGAACTCGACTATTCGGTGAATGATTTCTATAACCCAAGGATATTTATCCAACCCTCCTAACGAACAAACACCCTAATGAATGTTCTAGCGTTTGCCAGGGAGCTATAATTGTTGAGGGCATTATACAATCAGTGTTTTGGCTGCGGTGGTTTTATAGATATTAGCTCTTTACGAAATCTAATCTTTGTTAGCAATAATTACTTTAAAATGGTAAAAAAAGAGATGCAAACCAGTTTTTGAATACAACCAAAAAAAAAACACTGAACTTCTCTTTTTTTGGCGAACCAAAAACAACCCAGTTTTAAAATGAATAAATTGCGAAAGCAAAACCATTTCCTATCAAAAAAATGCTAACCGAACCATAAACCAATATATTGTGGTTGGTTTATGGTTCCGCTCATGTTCCATTTTTTTATTATATCTGCTATTTAGGATATTTGAGAGTTTTTAAACGAATATTTGTATTCAAGTTATTACACAGAATTATAATGTGGCCGGACTTGAACTTGATAATACTTATACAAAAACCTACTTCCAATTACAGACTTTGCAATACTAAAAAAAACAAAAATAGAATTAAAACCGAACCATAAAAAACATAAATAAAAAAAGTTGTTGAACCAGAACCGTATCTAAACCAAATTTATGAACAGTAAAAAAAAAATTATTTATATTACAGTATGTAAAAAACGTATTCGTACACCTCACTTTTTACATTAAAATCATGCAAGATTCAAGATAATATAAATAATATACAAAAAATTATTCAATCTCTTAGAAAATCAATAAACTGATTCCATCCACCATTGAAATTAATTTGGCGGGTAATTATAATTAAAACACTATTTTTTTAAAAAAAAACAAGTTTCGATACCGGACAGAAATATAAAATAAATGTATCGTAGATGATAAACTGATTCCGTCCAGCATTGAGGTTGATTTGGCGGGTAATTGTAATTAAAACACTGAGCATGTTTTTTTAACTACGCGCGGGTTTTAATATCAGTAAGGAGAAATAACTTGTTTACTGATAGATAATATTTGATACATGAGTGGTGCACATCAGTCATCAGTCATCTGCTTGTTGAATAAAATAGATATGAAGACCGGATTTTACGACAGTTGTTATAAGGACATTGAAGCGGTTAGTTATATATGGTCAGTTTCCCGCACTCCAGCAGGAGAAGGTTTAAAATATTTTTGTTTGGATATATATATATATATATATATATATATATATATATATATATATATATATATATATATATTTAAAATTTAAAAAAAAACGCGCAAAATAATTTTGTTTTTAAATTAGTGTTTTAATTATAATTACCCGCCAAATTAATTTCAATAGTGGATGGAATCAGTTTATTGATTTTCTAAAAGATTGAATAATTTTTTGTATATTATATATTTATATTATCTTGAATCTTGCATGATTTTAATGTAAAAAGTGAGGTGTACGAATACGGTTTTTACATACTGTATGTGGGAATTAAACAACATTTGAAATAAATTCCAGTCAGGAAATTTTTCAATGTTGTCGAAACAAATTTTTAATCAGCATAATTGTTTAAAAAAATAATAAAATAAATTTATATTTAAAAAATATATTTCTATAAGATCAAAAATCTTTTTATTTCAATACCAAATATTTTATTTCAATAACAAGTCAGACGTGATTTATATATGATTTAGCTATTACAAAGTCATAATCTGAGTCAAACCATAAACATCATAAAGTATGATTTTTCATATTTGTTGTGAGTGCATATCCTTAATAAAATCAATTAGCAATCAGACTTATAAATCATATGATTCGTGCTATGTGCAAATTATGCTGTAATACGAATCTGATACGAATCAGATGTAATATCATTATCATAAATAACTTGATTAAGCCTACTTTTCTAAAGGGATATTACGAACTACTAAAATTATATAATAGTTTTCAATATTATGAACTCCTATAATTATGCAATAATTTTCAAAAAAAGTACTGCAATAGATCGTGTTTTTATTTTGACTGACAGAATAAAATAGGTATATTTTTAAAAATTCAATTACATAAATATAATTAGAGGAAAATAAATTTTGATCTTTGGTTATATGGTTTCTCGTTTCTATATTATTTGCAATGAAAATATTAAGGAAATCTAGACTGATACTATGATTTCAATAACCCATTTTTAAAATTGATATCTTATTTTATATAATTTAATATCTAGGAATACCAAGAAGGATGTAATATCTTAAATTCTTTTAAGTTAATGGAACTATCCAAAATTGCAGCTCATAAAAATTTTAATATAAATCAATAAATTTAAGAAATATGTTTATATATAATATATTATAAAATTATATTAAATAATATTATTGTGTACAATAAAAAATTAAACAAAATTTTAACTATAAATAAAGAAAATATAAATAAATTGACAACAAAATAAATCATTCTTAAAATCTAAGCAAAAACAAACAAAATAAATAATTTAAAAACTATATTACAATATTATAATTTTAATGTACTACTAATTGTGATCCACTATTACAACAATAATTTTGACAACTATCCGAACACGTTTTAGGACGCTTTTGGAAATTATACATATCATCATCAGAATATTCATCATTTGGTACTGTTACACATTTAACATTACGTGGACATTTCTAAAAAAATAATAATATAAAAAAAAGTATAAATATTTAATATGAAAATAATAAAATAATAAATATTTTTATTTTACCACAACAACTATAGCTGGAATACATTGATCATCTGAATCACAATCATTAGAACAAAGTGAATAATTTTTCATTTTAATATAAAGTCGTCTCATTATCCCCAATACTAAACACTTAAAAATAAAATATAGTAATTTGTTATTTTAATATATTTGTAAATTTACTAATTTAAGATTTACTTGTAAAAGAAATGCAACACTCAATATTACAAAAATAATTGTAATAAATGTACTAATATCGTATACAAAAAGATCTAAACAACCTCTAGTATTTATACCAGCAATATTTACAATTGGTAAATCACATACATTACTACCAGTATCTGGTGACGGTTCATTATTATCACTATTTAAACAATAACCACCAAGTTTACAACAACTATATGGTGTTGATGTTGTATTTTTGAAACAACTATATAAATAAAAATTGATTAGTAAAATTAACCATATAGTTTTATCAAATTCATACTCTCTTTTACGATCATTACATTCATATGTTCCCTGTAAATCAATATCATCATCATTTATTTGTAATAAATATTTTGACCAATCTTCATAACTATTTGCCCCACAACATTTACGATTTATTTGCATTGTATCCCATATTAAACGCCATTCATTATCTGTTGAATATTCACTAATACCATCTAATAATGATGTTTCAGCTAAATCTAATATAGCATCTAATGATCTATATAACATTAAGCACATTAAAAAACCATAAATAATTAATAAATAATTATATAAATTCCATATTGTTAATAATAATCCAAAATGCATTGTATATAAATCGCATATTAATTTTTTACTTAATATTAAACCAATTATAAATGATATTATTAATTGTATTCCAAATATTAACATAAAACATAATTCATCTTCCAATTGATTCTTTTCATTATTATAAAAATATTTTGATAAACTAATTTCATAATATAATGTTATAATAATTGCAAATAATCCAATTAAAATTTCAAAAATTGATAATATTATTAATATATAATAAGCGATTTTATTATTATTAATAATTGTTGATGTTGATAATAAATGTTGTTGTCCTTGTTCGATTTGTTTCTTGTCACAATCTTTTGGCATTTAAACATTTCATTTACAGAAAATTATATTATTTTTATTTTCAATAAAAAAACACATACACAAATATATTTATATATAAAATAAAGTTAATATTTTAAATATAATTGAATTAAAAAATATTTTTTAGGATATTTTTAATAATTGACAAATCAGTATAGTTTTTTGTATACATTTGAATCAAGGATATTATTTTTAAAAAATTTAGTAAAAAAAAATTATATATTTTAGATATTAAGTTTTATTAAATAAATATTTTATTTCTAGTAAATTAACTTAAATATTTTGAAATACATTCATTAGTTTGTAAATGATATATTTTAAGAAATTTACCTGTAACCATGTAATTTATAATTACTTCCAAACATTTATATTATCTTTGACAGCAAAGCGGCATTTCTGGTTTTGAACTCCTACACTAAACTTATCTGGTACTCTAACAGAGTCACACTACTCAATTTCGAAAAAGGATCCGAACAAACACCACGAGACACGGTAGAATTGGAAATATAAAAAATGTGAATAAATTCACATATACAAAAACACTCGAACTGTTCACAAGGTAACACACATGCCAAACAATTCATAAATATTCAATCAGCTCAACGGACGTGTAATCCCATCTAATACTAACAATAACTGGATTATTTACTAGACACAGTGTCCTGAAAAAAACTACTACATATAATGGGAGCTCCTAACAAAGTATGTAGAAGTGTGAATATGAAGAGGAATAGGTTGATCATATTTTGAGCCAATTATAAGCACTAGTTCGATCGACTTCGTCACCGTCAACACCGCTTTATGAATCCAATGAAATTGTCGTCGAACCTACTCAAATCTTTACTGTATTTCTTTGAAACTACTGGTTTCAATGAGGGGCGCATTCTAACTTAAGGATATATCACAATAGACCCACAATGTCCGCAGTGATTTGTAACAACGGGACCTAACCACCTAACTAATCTTTATCTAATGTAATCTAACTAGACTTCTTACAATATAAAAACATCACAAGAAAGTTATAATATAAATTAATACTGTAAATTATATACAACTTAAAAACTTACATGAATCACAACGTTAAAAGGACTCGAAATTTTAAATAAAATTCTGCAAAATTTCGTCTTCAAAAAGTGCTGTAAAATGTATTTAAGATATTACAATGTTATTGATCAAATATACCTGAATGTTGTGCCACTGCCATCTCTATTTACTGCAAAATGAAAATTGTACCCAAATCCCACAAAAGTAGGAGGTTTATATAATTAATACCTTTTCATAAAATTATATAACAGCTTCCTCTTTAGGACTTTTCTTATAAAATCTTAGTTTTATAGATATTTATATATTTAAAAATAAAAAATTAGACGAATAATATTCGGATTTGGAAAATTGAATTTAATCTTATACAAAAATTGATGGTCCATCAAATATTAGACGATCATTGATTGTATAAAAAGACTTCCAATTTTTAAATGTATTCCATTTTGAAAAATGATCAAATAAAAAATTATTTATTTAGTTATTATTATAATTATAATTATTTCGTATTTCATGTATTTGAAATTCAAAATGTCTTTTTTTTAATCGGTTATTTTCTGTATTTAAAATAATATTCCCATAAATTTGAAACTGTAAATGCAAAAAATTTATTCCAATAATTCAAAACTTGAGATTCAAAAATTTGAATAAATTAACTGTTTATAATTTTACTGTTATATAAATAAAATTATTTCAATGCAAATTAAACTATTAATTAGTTTTGGGAGTAAAAGTAAAGTAATTTTAACGGTCAAATTTTAAATATAATTAATTTAATCATTTGTATATATCGATTTTTTATAATTTATTTCGTTATTATTATATTAATATATATAATATTTAATATATAGGAATAATTTATTTGTTAATTTATCACTAGAAGATTAGCACAACTTAAAGTTCATCATGCAAATTGAAGGGACTAAATAAAACTGACCTGGTATTAAAAAATTTATTGATTTCAATTGAGAGAGAGAATACTTATAATTAATTAACTACAAAAGAATTATTGTTAATAATTTTAAACTTATTTTCTTTATTGTTTTAGTTTGCTTCTTAATATTTTAAATTAAAAAACTATATTATTTCAAATTATTTCTTAATGCTGCCCATACATTATACAACATAATTTTTACCAATGTGTTAACAACTTGAATGTTTCTATAATATGTTTATGTTATCAATATTTTTTGATTGATTGAAATTAAATTAATTATAATTTTCACCCAGAACTTTTATTAGAGAACATTTTACATTATCCGGGAAAAACAAAACTGACTTTCGACGGTTTTCTAATATCGGTTGTTGTATTGTATTTTTAACCAAATTGAAATTTATGTAATTATGGTTTACAACCCGTTTATCAACACGTGATTTTTACATTCTTTTAAGCAAATCACCCAATCATAAGCCTGAACTAAACTAGCCTGAATCTGAACAATAAAAGTAAGTTTAGTGTGGTTTTGATGGTGAATCGCCATCCGTATACTACTTCATCTTCAAACTTACTGAAAAGTATTGAAATCAATGTTTTAAGCCGATAACTACATTGAAGATTATTAATATTGATTTATAATATTTACTGTTGAAGTTCAAAGTTTCACCAAATACATATGACTATTGTTACTTTATTCGAAATATTTTATTGTAACTTAAAAACTAACAGCCCCTAGTAATAACATACATAAATATAAGACTATATTGCAAATCGAACTAGCTAACATGAGTTTGATTTCACAATCCGATAATGCGTTTATTTTATTTCCTTCTAAATATAATATAATTTCGTACCCTTGTTAGTCACATAAACAAGGAAGAGATCTAAATTTTTAACTGGCATCCATATCCAATACCCATAGGAGGATAGGAATAACTTTGAATATTCATATAATGATCTAGCAAAATTACGATATTAATAATTCCTCTACTACAATAGATTTTAAATTGGAGTAGATTTTAGATTTCTTATAGTGTTGCCAGATTCCTTATTTATGATAAATTCAGAATAGGCTGGATAGATAAAAAAACACCCTTTAAGCAATAAAACCAAATCCGCCTTGGACGAATCGACGGCGTACCGAAAACAAACCATCGTTTCAATTGTCATTACACGTTCATGTTTTTTTTGTTGGTTTTTTTTAGGAACCCATTTATAAAAAAAAAGATGCACATTTTTTATTCTATCAAGAAAGACGTGTTTTTATTAGGTTATGTTAAGTTAAATTAAAAAAAAATAATAAAATATAAATTATTTTATGAAATATCCCGTAAAATAATAATTTCCAGAAACTAAATTTTTTGAGCAGGATGATTATAAATTGTGGTATAATATTTTTATATACATATTTCAAATAAATTTAATTTTTAAAAATAAAAATATTTTTTTCTAATTAAAAATTTAATATTTTTTATTTATATGCATAAAATCAGTACGTAAAAGAACCGCATTGGCGATTTGCTAAAATGTAATATACGCGGCGTACTAATAATATAAAACATTACGTTATTTTAATTTCCTTAACCTTAGTCCTCATTCACACCAAGATTTTCTTTGTTAAAATTAACAAAACTATCGCTGTTCATGTAGTAGTAAATTTTTGAGAATGGATTAGTAATATATATTTGAAATTTCTGTCAATAATGTCAAAACAAAATTTGAAATGTATAACTTAAAATATTAAAGAAATTTTCATTGAAATTTTTTTTTGTGGACAAAAATAAAAATATCTGAAATTTCAATTGAATATTTTAAAAGTTTTTTCATTTTACATACATTCAAATTTAAACTTCTGTTTAAATTTTCTCCTCTTTTTGTCAAAATCGCAAATTTTTTTTTCTTCAAACTCAAAATAACAAATTATATTTTGTAAATATTAAAATAATTATTTGATTATTGATTTTCATTTGATATTATACTTCAAAATATTTGTCAAAAATATCAGCTGGTATAAAATTTCCCTTGGGAAATTCATTTTTTGCAGGGTTGGTACACAAAAACATTGTAAATAACAAAGCAAAATATGTATGATCGACAACTTTTCATTGTTAATAACTTTGTTAATTTTATAGTGTGCGTTAAAATTTTTTGTGTTTATACACAATAATTTTTATGTAGTAGTATGATTTTATACTATCCGTGTGAGATGTCAAAATAGTTTTGTTAATTTTAACAAAACAAAGTCCGGTGAGAACCTAGACTTATTCCAACATTTAGGTTCGCTGGCATATCGCTAAGGCAGCAAAGTCTTATATGAAGAAAACTCTTCGCCAGCTGTTTGAAAACGAACAGCGGCTTAGAGGGTAGAATTTTTATTGTTAAAAAAAACCAACAAAAAAAATATTCACATTCCGTTCACGAAATATTATTCATATTCACATTCTGCGAGCTGTCACATATTGTCAAATTATCAGTCTTTCTTTTTGTTTTAATATAATAATTAATTATTTAATTATTATTATTAAGTGTAGAAATATCTTTATTTTTTTTCCATATAATTAAAAATGAGTTATGCTGAGTTTTTCGGTTGTTTATTTTTGGCATTTGGTCCACCATTCGCAATGTTTATATTTACAATTGCTCATGATCCAGTTAGAATAATAATTCTTGTAGTTGCTACATTTTTTTGGCTTGTTTCGGTAATATTATCATCATTAGTTAGATTTGCTGTTGTACCATTAAGAGAATATTTAGCATTTGGATTAGTATTTTCAGTGTTCTTTCAGGTAATATTATCAAACAAAACTGTCCAATAAATTTAAATTCTAATTTTTATTTATCAATTCCGAAATTTTTTAGGAAGGATTCAGATATTTAATATATTTGATTTTACGTAAAAGTGAAAGAGGTTTAAAAGCTGTTGCAGATAATGCTAGAGTTACAGAAAATAAACATATATTAGCATATGTTACGGGTTTAGGTTTTGGTATTATGAGTGGGATATTTGCTTTAGCTAACGTCCTAGCTGATATGGTAAATCATAGTTAACTAATTTATTAATATTGATAATAAAAAATCTTTAATTTGTTTTTTAGTGGGGACCTGCAACAATGGGTTTAAAAGGTGGTAGTGAAATATATTTTATTACATCATCAGCACAAGTTCTTTCTATAATTTTATTACATACATTCTGGAGTGTGATATTCTTTAATGGCATAAATAATTCTAAATATATTGACGTATTATATGTTATATTAACTCATTTATTTGTATCATGTATGACATTATTTAATCAAAATGAATTATATAGTGCTAGTTTAATACCAAATTATTGTGTAACTATATTAACTGGTATATTTGCATTTAAATCTGCTGGTGGTAACTATTTGTCATTTAAAAAATTTATTACATGTCAATAGAATTTATCTATGTAATAATGCAATTAGGTTAGAAAATCATTAATCTTTTTTGTTGTAAGTGAAATGTGTTATTTTTATGAATGTAATGGAATCTAACTAAAGTTGAAAGTAAAATCATGAGATTAAAATCATTTTTGTAATAAATTATAGAGAACTAAATTGTTAAATTAACAAAAAAAAAAAATCAATAACTATTTTAATAATATTAGCGCTTAAGCACTAAATAAATTTATATATAATAAAAGTTTCGATATTATACATAATTATTTAAGATAATATAATTAATATTTTTTTTAAAGAAAGTATAAATAATGTAAAACGTTTAGTATTACATATGAAATGTTATGTACATATATATATATATATAAATATGTATTTGATATTTTTTTAATTATAAATTATAGACGTTTTTTTTTTTGCTAATACATATTCTTTTATATAAACGTAAACAAATAAAAATAAGTACGGAATTATATAGTTTGTGACTTTTCTTTATTTTAATAACTTAAAAGGCTACAAAAAATAAAAATTATAGTATGCTCAAAGCACACACATAAAGAAGATATGGTTTCTAACAGCCAAATTGTAATTTTGTAACATAAATAGTAAATACTTGAAGTACATATTACGATTACATTTAATAATCAACTCCTATTAATTAAATAATCAACTCCTTCCATATATTTCTTATACTCGTTGTATCAAAAGGGTTTTATTGATCGATATATTATGATTTTTAACAGCTAAAATTATTTTTAAATGGAGAAAGTATTTTTTTAAGCCAGTAAAAAGTAAATATTTAATTAGAGACGAAACTATTTGTAAATGAAATATTTTTTCAGAGACCTTGAGGAAATGAATCACTTGTAGTCTACAGTTTAGATTAAAAGGCAGCGCCCAATGGAATGAACAAACGAAGCATGTCAGCTTTTCTCAGATTTCCTGCTCTTTCCCCAATTTAATAAAAAGTACCCAATGCAATGTGAGTGATAATACACCCACAAATATTTATAAAACAACATGAAATTATTTAACAAAAAAAAAATGTTCAATATGTATAGAAAGTTTACTTTTTTTTCCAAATCAAAGAATTGAAAATATCTTTATTTACAATCTGCTAAATTCTAAAAGAATGAACATTAAAAAACAACAACAACAAACTTTTAATATTATTATTAATTTACATTTATTTTATATATGTATTGTAATTGTTGTTTGTTTTTAAATATCTAAAAATGTTCTATTATGTAGGTTAGTATATTTTTTTTCATCAGTTTATTTATTAATATAGTTTTATATAATAATTAATGCTTTAACAATTTTATTCAAAAAAAAAGAAAGAGTTCGTTTAAATTGTTTCTTTGTAATTATATATCTTAAATTGCTTAAGCTTTTTTTTTTGTTATAATTATTTTGTAACTTTTAATTATATATTTTTTTTTTTTTTTTTTTTTGTTAAAAAATTATTTGTTTATCAAGTCTCATCGGTATAATCTCGTAAAGTCTTTAAGTGCTAATGTCACAGCTTTTGTTGTTTCAGATCTGAAAAGAACGTTGTTTATAAAATTAAGTATCTGAATTAAAATAACAAATATAATAAATCAACAAATTATATATAAATTTTTACTATGAAAACAATTTTTACACAATA
The DNA here is from genome assembly GCA_963920725.1 of Rhamphomyia laevipes. NCBI lineage: Eukaryota > Metazoa > Arthropoda > Insecta > Diptera > Empididae > Rhamphomyia > Rhamphomyia laevipes. The sequence continues at coordinate 21,480,869 of OY987258.1, read as the reverse complement.
TTTGTATGCACTTGGCTTATATTCAAATTTTTGACTGCTTTCACAATTACATCTTAAAGGACATAATATTGGGATGTGAACTATATATAATCCAAATATGTATATGACCCTTAAGAAGTATTTGCAAAAGCAGACAACAAATTCAATATATCGCACTTTATTGGATAATTTTTATTGTTTTATTTGCTTAATAAAATAATAAATTTCAAAATTTAATTTCATAGGACAAAAAATATATAATATTAGTATATAAAACTTAATACGAATTATTTTCCCTTCTTACCTCAAAACTGTATTACTAAATTCATCTAATTGTTGTTGTGTAGCTGTTATACATCCACCACTATTCTTCTTTGGCAATGAATCTAATGCTATTTTTAAATATGCTTCCATATTTTCATTATCAACCAATTTCATTTCACTTATAACTTCAGCAACATCTGGTAACATATATGAATGTAAACAAAATACCGATGCATGTATTAAATTCATAAATAATGCTTCACCATTTTGTTGTATAAACATTTTAACTAATGGTTTTGTTATATCATAACGATATGTTGGCCTACCACATTTTAATAAATTAAAAAAGAATTTCATTACAGATGAATTAGCATCGCGATGATCTAATGTACATGCTAATAATGCACATTGTATTATTGGTGTTACTAATGGTGATTGTAAAAATGCAATTGGGCAGCATTCAATAAATCTTGAACATAAACGGAAAAAATCATCAACTGTATCCGGATTATTCTTTAAACCATTTTCAACTTGTAACATATTAAATGTTGGTTCAATAAATGATTTTAACATTTCTAATAAACCATCTGTACAATCATCATTTTTAGCAAATTCATCAACTAATATACTACCTAAATATAAAAAACAACTATGTTGATAAATACCATATAAACAAATCATTTGTTTAACTAATGGTTCTAATAAATGCGATGATTGTTTACTACCAACTGAACGAAAACCATAACGTAAATAACGACATACTCTTTCCATTATTCTTATATCATTTTGATATTTATCCATACAACGTGATATCAATGGCCATGATTCTGTTAATATTTGTACAATTGGATGTATTTCATTTGTTGATGATCCTAAATCTGGATTTGTATGACGTATTATAGCACAAGCCCGATCAATCCAATATGTTGGATCGGTACGTTCACCTTTTACAATTATTTGTGTTGTATTATTTGTTGTTGTTGTTTGTGTTGTTGGTGTATCAACTAATTGTGCTAATGGTGTAAATTGAAATGAACATATTTCATGTAAAGCATGTTGTATTTGTGGTGTTTGTAAACGTGATAATATTATTGATATTCCTTTTAATAATCCAATTGCTAATTCATTTGTTATTTCAAAACTATCTAAACTTCTAGCTATTTCAATTAAACCATTTAAATGACACGTCATATGTTGACGACAAGCAGCACAAATTGATGTTAATGATTGTGCAGCTGCAGATGCCAAACCATTTTTTTGTTGTAATGAATACAATAAAAAATTTAATACAGCTTGCAATGACTCGGGATGATTATCAATCCATTCACATAATTCACCTAATAACATTATTGATGTATATCGAAACGCAATATGAGTGTTTTCAGTTAAATTTAATATAGCTTCAACAACTTTTGGTACAATTTCACTTTCATCTCTACAAAAAAAAAAAATATTTTGGTTTTTTTATTTTCTTTGTAATTTAAAAATTTACGGTAATATATTTTTTGCGACATTTTCCATAATGAATAAAGCTGATTCACCACTTTCCCATGTTGCTGATTGTTCCTGAAGTATCATAAACATTTGTTTGAAACAATTACTAGAACCAACTATAAACACAACATCTTTTATTAATTCAGAAACTTTTCGTCGGAAATCCTATTAATATAAAATATATATTGTTACTTAACTTTAAAATTGTTGAATTCGTAATTTAAAATAGCTTACATTAAAACTATCTGCACTGTCAATAAGTCCTTCGTGATCTGCGTCCATTTGTGAGTGTCGAAATAGTGCACTCAGTAATCGTTCAATATGTGGTTTAAAAAGTCCAGTTAATTCATTATTATTTTTTTGATAAAGTTCTTCGCTTAATCGATACCATAAATTAAATGTTATTTCAGCAATTTCATAATCAAAATGACTAACACATGTTAATACCAAATCAAGTGATTTAATTGAATAATGCGGTTCAATATCATTAGATACCATTTTTTCCAAAAATGATTCACCTAAAAAAAAAATTGGAAATATGGGTAATAATTTAATAAAGAGCAAAGTAAAATTTATTGAAATACATAAAAAATGTTACTACTTTTGTCTTCAATATATTTATTATCTAGTTTCAGAGAATTCTTTGTATTATAAATTAAGTACTTTTCAAAATGTACGTTAAAAACATATTTTTTTTAAAACGAAAATTAACCGAATATAAAATAAATTATACAATTATAATTATAAGTAATAATAAATTCACTTACCAAGTGTAGTAAAAACTCTACAATAATTAATTGCCTTATCAATATCTTCATGTCCAACACTTGTATGGTAACAATTTTCTAATGCTAATATACCATGAAATATTTGTTCTTCTAATATAACATAATTTGATGCATATTGATTATTATTTGATTCAATACATTGTAATAATGTACACAAACAATCAGTAGCCGAATCATGTAGTTTTCTTGATGTATTTGGATCATTTAAAAGTTGAAATATTTTTTGTGCTATTGGATTTTCTGTAAAATTATTAAATGGTACTGCATGTATTGTTATCCATGCATTAAAACATCGTATTATTTTATTTAATAAATTAATTAAGTGTTCGTTTTCTTTATAGTATATTAAGCAATCATTTAAAAATTTCATAACAATTGGTGAACTTCTTTCTAATTGTTTATGGATTTCAGTGCGACGATTTGCACCTAAACGTAAATACCTAGAATCAATTTCTTCTGGTATTAATGTTAATATTTCTAACAATGCCCATACAGATTCAGGACGTTGTGACATCATTTCAATTATTGATATTATTGGATTTTCCCATGTTACCATTAATAATATTAAATCAGATATTGCCAAACATAATTGTGTTACAATAACTGGTTCAGTATCTATTGTAATTTGACCAATATGTATTAAAAGTGAATCACGTAGACTATCATGAGATGATATTGGTAATTCATGAAAAGAATTTTGTATTTTATTACGCATTGTTTGTGCAGCAAAATAACATGAATTTAAATCACGTTTTTGTTGTAATAATTCATCAGCTATTGTCCAAGAATATATCTAAAAAATAAACATTAGGTATAAAATTTAAATATATATTTTTTATAGGTTATGTTTAATGAACTTACCGATTTTTGAAAATCTTCTAACCATTTTGATGCCTTTTCTTTTTCTTTTGTGTTTGGATTATTGTAAAGTGTATAAATTCCTTGATACACAACGTCTGAAGTTGGTGCACTATCCATAATTTAGTTAAATTATATTAAAATGTTTTCGTTTTTATTGTTATGTATCAAAATTAACTATTTTGAAGTGAAATAAATCACAGATTATAAATATATGTTGTAGTTCGTTGCAATGCTTAATATTATTAAATATATATATGGAGATTTATTTGTCAAAATTTAAAATTAACTAATTTAGCTTGTTTTTTGTGAAAGACTAAAATTGATGTTACAACACTAGGCAATTTTAAAAAGAATAGAAATTTCTTTTTTCTGACAGTATATTGATATGTTTTTCTTGATGCGCTGCATTCGCCACTACAGCAAATTCGCTTACCCGGTTATTAAGTATTAACCAATTAGCACGATCGTAATATAATCTTGACCAAATAGACCAAGTATGCAAAATTTTGTTTTTTATAAAACAATAAATTTACAATCAAGGTTTTTGGTACACACAAATTAAAAAAACAATGTTACCAAAACGCAATATCAATTTTTATATACATATATATAATGTGTTAGTATATGATTGGTTAAAACAAAAAAAAAATTGCGGGACACAAAAATATACATATAATATACCAGAAAGCATCAGGTAATTAATGATAAAATCACAATAGTCATATTTAGTTTTAAAAACTTAAATTAGTTGTGAATACTCTTGTAGGATGCGTATATAGATAGCGAACGAAAGCGTACAAATAGCGAACCAGAACCCAGAATATACATATCAACGAATTAGAAATATATGGAAGGAGCACAAATTTTCTATCTCTTTCTGGTTCACACGATTTTTCATAAAATCGAAAAAGTGTTTATGAAGCCAAGAAATTGGTAGTTCTCTTTCTTAGCTCGTCGAATTGTCAAAAGAAATTTGGTTAAGCATTTCTAAACAAACGGTTGTGTTTTAAAAAAATTAGTGAAATTAAATATTATTGAATTAAAAAACATTAGTGTTAAATTAAATAATTAAAAAAAACTATGAAGAGACTAAAAATGAGTGAAAATTATAATTTATGTGTAAGGAAAAAGAGGTGTATTGTTCCAAACATATAAATATTGAAAAAATGGTTTCTATGCACAGGTATGTTAATTAGTTAATTATTTCACTGAATTTTTCCTAATAAATAATAAAATTATCTGAATATCTGTACAAAATTACTAAAACTATTTTTTTTTATTGATAATTTTACATTTTTCTTAAATTCAATACAGATAATTATGTTAGGTTAGATCAGCTAATATTTTGTATGCCAGGGTCGGCTTTTATTCAAAGAGTTATTTTTAAATTATTATTAAGTTAAAATAATTTATTTTGATTAATTGTAAATTTATTTGTTTTTTTTTTTATATATAGATTTCCACTTGATAAGGATGTTAAACAGAAGTGGATTTATAATATTAGTACTCAATATGGGACTCCAAATATTAGAGAAAGAAGTACAATATGTTCTGCACATTTTGAACCCAAGTACCTGAAAAGGCTTGGTCAAAATAAATATTTTTTAACATAAAATGCTATGCCAATCGCAAACGTAAGTAAATTTATTTATTTTTAAAAATATTTGTCTATATATTTATAAATTTTTATTTTTAAATTTCAGCAATACAATTATAATACAGAAAATATTGAAGATTTTGTTAAAATTGGTGCGGAAAATTATGGCGAAGAAGTATTTCCAGTTATTGCTAACTTAATCCAGTTCCCTAAATTAATTCATTTAATTTCATAAATTGTAGTAATTAAGTTTCATTATAGTTCTAAGTTTTATTAAGATTCTATTTTTTAACAAATATACAATTTCCAATAAAAATTCTAAAATAATATATTTAAATAAAACATTTACTTAAAACATAAAAAACTTATATTTAATTTCTTTAAAACTTATGAAATTCATGAAAATAATACAAATATTATAATAAATCAATTTAAATTATATATTTGCATATATTTCGGAGCCAGCCTCAATTGGACGAAAACTTAATCTGTCCCTGACATGTCAAATATAAAATTTGACAATTTGACGAGCTTAAGAAAGAGAGGAATATACCCAGCCAGGCTTCATTTATTTTACTTTATGCTCCTTCCATATATTTCTAATTCGTTGATACATATAGATAATTATTGATATTAATAATTGAAAAATATCGGTACCTTTAAATTTAGCTTAAGAAAAGCTAGTAAAATATTAATGACAAACAAAAGTTAAGATATATAGAAATATATGAAAGCAGATAAACTCGGCGCACTTGTGCCGCTGGTGCCGCCGGCGACGCAAAAATGTTGGTTGAATTTCAATTTTTTGCCGAGGTGCCGGTTTGTAATATCAGTTTTTTATATTGTTATTGTCAAATTGTCATAAAAAATGATTTGTGAACGAAGCAAGATGAATTTTGAAGACAAATTAATTGAAGCAGTAAAAACAAATGAAATTTTATATAACAATTTTATATGACATGAAATCTTATGTTTGGTTATGTTTTTGTAATCATGACGCTCTGCAGCTTTGAGTGTAACGTGTAACTACTCAAAAATCCTACAACCAGCACTGCCAACATTTGACATATCAAACCGGCAGATCGTCGAGAGCGGCGCGGCGACAGTATCGCTAGCATATGCTAGAGATTTGCCGGTCTAATATGTCAAATGATGGCAAAATATTTTGTTGATTTTTTTTTACAAAAATCATTTTTTTAAAAATGGGATTTGTTGAAGAATTAATAGAAATAATTCTATTTCTATACATCAACCAATATACTTTTAATTTAAATGACTTTAATTTTATTATTCATGACACTTCAATGCGGCGAGCCTATCTACACAAAGTCGTTACCAACATCTTTTGACATTCCAAATCCAGACCGACAACGGCACGAGCGGCATAATTGTCTGAAGCATTACTTATTGTGCTACTAAAACCAAGCATATATGTTTGCCCATTCTCCTACCCAGAGATACTTTATTGCAAATTCTTTATGGTGAAAAGAAATAAACGGAAGCAATCCCAGTAAGGAGTATTCCAATATCCTAATATCTACAAAATTCCGGAATATGAAGACCAACTTTGTGACTGTGTTTTAACAAATTCAACTTTAACCGTCGTAACCTTGGATTTCCAATTTTTATTCAATATTTCATAAACTTCTTAAAATAATATATAAATAAAATATTTCATAATATTTTTATAAATGCTTTATTTCAATTATATATTTATATAAATTTTTTACAGTTCTGTTTTTACTTCATCAAAAAAATATATATTATAATAGTAGTAAAATAACAAATTTAAATATATTTAAAAAAAAGTTTAGATAGATTCATTATACATTTTTTAATTATACAAAAAGGAATGGTGACGCTCTTTTTAAATATATATATATATATAATATTATTTATAACACAATAAATTTTGAAAATAACTATTTCTTTCTACCTACAATTTAAAAAATATTGAGGTACAAAATACAACAATAATACGATTATATCTATTTATTTTTTTTACACATTTACGTAATTTTAAATATTATATATATGAATTATTTTGAAAAAAAAAAAAAAAATCGATTTTATTTTATTTTTACAATTTCATATTTATCAAAAAAATGTTTGAATGCACAGCATAAAATGAATACCGTTTTTATATTAAATATTTATATATTTTTTTTTTAAACTTAATCAATTAAAAAAGAATATTTTAAATTTAAATGCAAACATAATGATAATTAGCAAATTTTATATAATAATTTTTAAAATAAGCTTTGTTTGAATAAACCAATATAGTGTAACAAGAAAAATATATGAATTTAAATTCATTTTTAAATGTATAAATAATAATAATAAAAAAAAATATATATATATGTATATTAAAGCTCACTTTTTTATATTATTATCCAAAGAAAGATTCTCTAAAGATAATAAGGATTGACGAAGAAATTCATATTGAGCTTTTGCATGTTTTATTTCAAGTTCAGCCATTTCAGTTAATCTTAAAGGAAATATCATTAAATTTTATAAAAAATAAATTATGAAAACAAATTTACCCTTTTTTAAATGCTTGTACTCGTCTATTACGAAAACCAACTAATTCTTCTTTGCCACAAGCTGACATTTTTTCAAATTTTTCACATGCTTGAGCTTGTGCATTTTCCGCCTAAAAAATTTTATTTCGAAATTTATATTTAATTATATTTTAATAGAATTTAAATATAACAGAAAAAAAAAAATTATATTTGATATCTAAATAAATGCAGTGTGTTTAAGAGAAGATTTATAAATTGTAATAATTATAAATACCTCTTGAACTTCTAAAGGCTGCATTAATAAAAAAGTTATATATTTTTATTTACAGAGTAGAAAAAAGCAAAAAATAAAGATTATAAAACAAAAATAAAACACAAGAATTTTAATTGTGTTCGATGATTTTAGTGTACAAATTTATTTTTAATTCATTTACCATTTTTTTTTTTTAAACTTACCGCATGTACATCTTTATTTTTTGAACGTGCTTTTTCAAGATTACGATTAGCTGCCTCATATGAAGCTAAACATCTTAAACGACGTACTAATAAGGCTTTTGCTGCATGACTATCTCTTTGATAATATCGTAAAGTGTCACCTAATTTTAAATCTTGATCACTTGAAACACGAGCTTCCATATTCTGATTAAAAAATAATTAAATTTAAAATTATTTTATAAAATATTATAAAAAAAAAAGAATCTTTTTTTACTTTAAGTTTTTCAAAAATATCTGCTGTTTTAGCTACAAATATTTCCATATTTCCATTTTCTAATGTTGATAATTGCATTAAACAATTAGCAATTTTTTGATGATCATCGGCAACATCTTTATGTTTATGTGTCATTCTTTCTGTACGTTGTGCTGCTTCTTTCAAATGTTGATGATATTCAGTTAAAAATTGTAATTCATTTTCAAAGAAATCATTAACGTCACGTACAGTTGCACCTAAATATAATTCATCTGTTGTTTTTCCTAAACTTTTAACTAAACCACCAAAAATATTCATTTTACCACGTGGTTTAGCACATAAATCTTGATCATATTCTAAAAATACTTTTAAATGTTGATCATTACGAAACACTGGATGATTAGCTAAACGTGTTAAAAATACTTCATGCATAGCAACAGTTTTTTTAAATGTAGCTAAATATTCGCTAAAAAAAATCAATTTTGATACCATATTTATAAACTTGGAATTGTTCAAAAATGATTATAAATAACTTACGCTTCGAGTTCTAATTTCATTTTTTTAAATTCTTCCTTGGTCATATTACCTTCACCTTCACCTAATCGTTGAAGTTTTTCACGAGATGCATCAAAATCAGGTCGTGGTGGTCGCGTGGCGGTATCTTAAATTAAGACAATTACATTTAAAGGTTTTTTTACTAAATTTTTTATATATGTATTACAATATATCCAGCATAATCTTCATTTTCTTCAAATCGATCATGTAACCAAACAAATTCTTCATGTTGCCGTACAACATACATATCTTGTTTAGCATATCCTGGCAATGTTGTTCGTGTATGTACAGTAAATTTAACTTTATCTTTTTCACTAAGTGCATCTGATATATCAACTAATAAACTATTATCAGCCATTGGCATAGCAGCGGTAGCTGATGTATTTAAAGATTGATTTGATGTTGCTGGTGGTAATGAAAATGGTTGTGGTGGTATTGCTGATTTTCCTAGATACGATTCTGGTTTTTCGATTGGACTACCAGTCGTTTCGGAAGGTGCTGATGATGTATCATTTAATGGACTAAAACCACTAGCACCATTATCATTTAAACCATCTAATGGTCCAGAATCATCAGTTCCATCCTAAAATATTCAAAAATTAAAATATTGAAAATTATGATAAAATATATTTCTTTTTTAGCACTGAAACAATAGCAATAACAATAAAGATAAGAAAATTATGATTTCCCGTTTGTAAACACCCAAACCAACCGCCCCTTTCATTTAATTAGCTTTTCTTTCTGGGTGATTTGCTTTATTAGTAAGCAAATTCCAAATGCTATGCGGGCGCAGTTTTATAATTAAGAATTTGTCTTGGATTTTTTGTTTATAGTTAAATATATAAAAAAAAAATAATAAAATTGTTTACCATCATTTTTTAATAATTTAAAATGCTTGGAATGTTTCTAAATTTTTTTTTTCTCCTTCCTTCTTTTTTTCTTTTTTGACTTTACAACACTGTCAGTGACAGTGACACCGCAGACCGCAACGAAAAAATAATTCCAATCCCAACAATTCCAACAACTAAAATATAGGTACTGTGATTATACGATATGATTTACTAGATTTTGTTATTGGCAATACCTAACAAGTAAATATAAACGTTGCAGATACAAAAAGTTACCGGATTCGTTTATTTTAAATATTTGGTTATTATTATTATAATTTCTATATATATTTTTATATTAGTTTTCAGTTTATTTTAATTTAGTTTTAAGTTTTATATTAAAATACAGGAATATTGAAAAAGATTTTTGTTTGGAGGTTGTAAAACTTCAAAAATATATTAATTTGTAGATAAGACTTATTACTTCAATTCAAATATTACTTTATTCATTTTTGAAATATAATAATAATCTATTCATATATAAAATTAAATATAATCTGTAGTATTATACATAATTGTTCAATTTAATTAACATTCAGTTAGTTCGCTTGAAAACTTTACAAAACAATCGTAAATTTTAACAAAGTTTGCATATCATAATATTATAATCTGACGTGACGGTACTGTATGCATTTTAAATTTACGTCATACTTTTTTGACAGCCAAAGATTAAATTTAAAAAAAAAATGTATTTGATAGAAAATCTTTAGGTTTTTGTTTAATGGTGTTACCAAAATAAACTGTATGTAAAGAGGGTTCAATTTTAATAGTTGACTATATATTTTCACAGAAATTTATCCAGAAATCATAATTATTATTTACAATTTATATTTCAAAATTTAACATTTTCTGCGTCAAATATTAATTATACTTAATAATTAGTGGTTTTTGTTTTTGAAGTACTTACATTTATAATTATATTTATAAACTTTTAATTTTTTTTACAAATGACTATTATTTATGGTTAACCCACTCACTACGTTTTTAGTGAATTATTTAATAATTATATTTTTTCGAAAAAATTTTGAAATTTGTTAAAATCATTATTTTTTAAAATAATTTATTTTAATATTTAAAGTTTTTAATTTACCTTAATTATTTACAAACAAAAATTTAAATTAAATACACTTATGTTACAATTTTCGATCCTAATGTTAAAAAGAATCAGTTACAGAAAAATATATCACTGATTCGATGATAAACGATACGTTTTCAAGATTACTAATATGTTTGGAATTTGTAATGATAATAATATAAATACGTTTCAAATTTAATTCGTAACATTTTCAAAAATACACAAATTCTATGCTGGATTCAATCAAATTCAAGTTTATTTTACCTTGTAAAAATTTTTTATATTTCTAGTATTTAAAAAATTGATAAAATCATCGTCACATTCAGTATTTAGAAATTTATTTTTAAAATAATTTAAACTTTCCATTATTTAAATATTTTTTTAAAATAATTAACTCAATTTTGTTAAATAATGATTATAATGCAGTTCAATATTAATTATTGAATTTTGTAGATTTCTTTCACTACTACTGATATTGTCAACTTTTTTCACTGTACTAAAACAAAGTGAATTTTCTTACAATAAATCAAAATTTTTACAAATAAAATAAATAAAAAAAAAAAAATATCCTAAATATAATAACCACAAATGTTTATTTAAATTTTTAAAACATTGTTTTAGTTTATTTAAAATAACAGGGTGTCAAATATAATTAAATCAAGATGATTTGTATAAAGAAATAAATATAATATCTTCACGTTTCAAACTTTCTTTTTCGATTTATTTTTCTATTTATTTTCGTATAGAAATTTTAATAATATATAAATATGTACCTTATATAATTATCCTAGATTTCACATAGGTTCAGGGTAATGAACAGGCGGATCTATTTGACGAGCCAGAGCCAGGTGTTTTATCGCTAATAGTGTCACTTAAGTTCGGTGTCACTTCTGTTCACTTCTGTTGTGTAAGCCTAAGAGCAACAGAAAGAGATGAAGCATGGAAAGAGCGTCTAGAATATACTTATAGTCTTCTTTTTCAGGCACTCTGGTGTAAGAGAATAAATACACAAATTTAGAGTCAGAGGATTCTCTGTCAGCAGAGGTAGGTAGAACCGGAAGCATATTAGAGCATAAAAACAGATGTATTTTATAAACATATTTCGTTTACTCTGTTACTCTCTAATATTACTGATACCCACAGAAGAGTTAAACTAATCAAAAGTTATTATGAATTTTTGAAGTTATTATGAATTTTTGAAGTGAAGTGTAACTCATTTCCAACGCTCGCTAGCTTATGATAAGGGGAAAACAACAAAATTACTTCACATATATAAATGCAGCGCTAATCACACGACACTTAATGCTACGGGATCACGATCCGAGCTAATCAGAGTTTTTCACATATAGTATAGGTGTTGATAAACAGTACACAATTAAATACTTTCATGACCAATACTAATTTAAAACTCATGGATAATTATCAATGATGAAACCATATACTTTCAGGAACTAATCATTTACTTACTAGTTACAAAAGTACTGGATAGATAATTTTCATATCAAATTTCGTATCCAACACTGATGTCATAATTTTTTTTATTGTAACGGTTTGCTACTAAATTTTAAATTAAATACATGTAACATTTGATGCACCCAGTAGCACCCAGTACTATGATGTACTATATTAATATAGTTTTCTCATACACGCAAGTCTTTTAATTTTTTTTTTTAAACAAAAAATCGTTCTCTGCTGTCTGGCTCTCATAAGTTCATTTCAGTTTCAGTATCAGTCGAAACTTCAACCGTTGTGGTCATAAAATTATAGTTGTGTCAGTTTGTCTTAAATTTAATATTTCTGTTTAAAGAAATTTTGTTTATATATGGTTCAGCAGGTGTTTTTTTTTCTTCGGTTTTGTAAAAATATAAATAATTATTAATATATACATCCTGCATCCTTAAATATACATGATAAAAATCAATCTATAACAAATAAGAAAAAAAAAAAAAATCATAGAAAAATTTATTGTATATGTTAAAAGAAAGATTCTTATCGATCGATTTAAATTATCAAAAATACTGAATTTTATAATAGATAATTTTATTAAACGGGTTTTTTTTTTAATCTCTAGTCAAATTAAAGTTATTCTTTTGATAACAATACAAAAAAAAGAAAAGTGTAAAGATGTCAGCTCCAGATTCTGAATTAAATAATATTTTAAATCGCCGACAGAAAATCAACGAAGCTTTAGAAAATGGTCAAGAAATAAAACATACTTTTAAAGTTGTTAATGTTTTTACCGAATTTCATGAGTTTAGTCGGAAACAAATTAAAGATTATCAAGTTACTTTTAATACGTAAGTAAACTATATAACAAAATTTTAATAATTAAGAAGAAAAATCAATAAAATATGATTTACTTTTTTACTTCAACCTTTTTGCGTCTCAAGGTCAGGTTAACAATAATTGTATAATTGAAAATTGAAAATTAATAATTATAGAAATTTTACTAATTTCCATTGAATCTGAAATGAATATTAAGAAATTGCGTTTTTATTGATTCTTTTCCTAATCCTAGAATAAAAACTCTTTGAAAAATTGAATGGAAAGCCTAAACCCTAAACCTAAACGAAGATATTAAGCAATTACAGTTTAAGATACAGTTTATGATTATAAATGGAAGGAACAATTAAATAACAGAAGATTTTAAATAAGAAAAGATTTACTTGAAATATTTCAAATTATATTAAAAAGAAGAAATGTTTATGGGATCAGTGCTGAATAACCAAACAATTTATGAATAGTCCTTGGAAATGCATTTTACGGTACCATATCCATAAACATTTTAATGTTGCCAAGAGTTGCTAGACTATCATAAATCAATCTGATGAAATTTCTAAGGAAAATATAAAACTGGTGATTTATGATGCGCCAGATATTCGAACTCAATTTTGAGATAAATATAACTTTACTATCTTGGAAAATCTTATGCAGAAGTTTTTTATGTTTTTTTTCTTCTATATATTGATTTTCTTTCTTATGATTATTGTAAAGAATTTTTGGTATCATAAAATTACGTTGTAAAGATAGATAATTCCAAAAATAACTAAAATTGTATGAGTGTAGGTGGTGGGTTTATTGAATTTTTTTTTATTAATGAAAGTTAGCCTTCATCTATTTGGTAATATTGCAAAATTCTTCAAAATTTTATATTATAAATTAGATATTTATTTCAATATTCATTTTTTTCCTAGTAAAATCTATTGCAGATATTTTTTATTTTCCTTTTTAATGTTGACTTCAAGTGCAATCTAAAAAATATTTATGTTGTACTTTTTACCTTTTTTTTCTTCTCCTTTTTGCATGATCATTAAAACCAGTTTTATTAAACTTTATTGGCTGAAAGTGAGTCTGTTTCATGAATTATTTTATGTGGATTTATGTTTTTTTCGTTTTTTTTTTTTTATAAAATAGTAAAATATAAGAAAATATTGTATTTTTGATGATGTACAACTGCATCAGACTGATAGCAAGTGTAATGTATATTCGTAGTATTTATATGTTTTGCTGACGACAAATGTCTGTGAATAAAATTTGAAATTGAATTAACGTTATATAAAAAATGGTTCAAGCGTTTATTAAATATATATAATAAACAAACAATTTTATATACTTGAATTTCAGTATTTGAAAATAATTCTTCTGTTTTATGGAAAAAAATATGGTTTTCAGTTAATGTATGCCTCTCGTAAAGAGATTATGTTGAATTCATAAACATAAATAAAACCTCAGATATTTTATGAGACCGGCCAACCATTTAAGCTAAAAAGGATCATTTAAGAGACAGAGAAAATAATTTAGAGGCAATACTAAAATTTTTAGTGTTTCCCAATTTATCTGAATTTTTTTTCCAAATACATAAACTCAAATCTTTTGCTTGAACATTTTAATTTTTATTTATCTTTTGGATTTTTTGATTTTTTGTATTGAAGCTGTTTATTTTATTCAAACAAATACATTTAGAATGATTTCTTTTTTGCTCTCCAGCTAATTTGATTTTAAACATGCTAAAAATAATATTAAAGAATTTTAAAATATTCAAATTTTATAAAAAAAAACATAATTCGTTGCGCAATTTTTATCTTTGTATATTTTAATATAATATTTTCATTCCATATTAGAGACATTGCCACATTGCCAGGAGGATGTAATTTGATCATTTAAAATCGCGCGCAAAAACAATATACCAAATATTTTTGGAGTTTGGATAAATAAAAATTGGAAAATATTGTTTTGACTTTAACAGATTTTTTTTTGTATATATAATCTGTCGAATATATAACTAAGATCGATAAACTTAATAAATTTGTTCATATAGATCGATATCGAGAGCTCGTAACTAATTTCAGTTAGCGAATTATATCCTTAAGTAAAGTAAAACTATATGCTTTGACTTAACTGAAAAGGAAATTCTAGTATAGCAGCTTCCAGACTCTAAACTTAGACACAGAAATAATGTAGAAGTCATTGCTACTTGAATTTAATGAAGTCTTTATAAAAAATAGTCGCATAAAAATTATTAAACATTGTAGTGTAATTATTAAACAAATTATTTCCTCATTATGCTTCTTATTGAACTTAGTATTAGGTTTAAAGGTTGATTACGTTTTTATAATGACATGCGTACGATTCTGTAGCTTCGATTTGGTTGCAAAAAAATTTAAAATGAGCTGATTTATATGAATCTAATTTTAAGTCAATTCAGTTGCTGAATTGACATAAACTTAAACCTTTGTTACATGTATGTCTATTTATTATTTTTAGGTTTTGTTCAATAATTTTAAAAGTTGCTGTTGATTGCTTTTAATGCTAAAAGATTATTGAATGAATATGCTGAAAATTTAAAAATTTAATCTAATCTATATACATTACAATGATGTATAGATAACGAAAATTATGTTTTATAAGCATTATATAATTTTTTAAAATACAATATTAACCCAGATAAATATTTAAGTCGAAAAAAAAAAATACGCTTTATAGTCTTTTTACTAAAATTTCATAAAAGTTTTTGAATGATTCAAATTCCAGTATTCTTAATACAATTTATATAAATATTTATTTTATTATAATTTACCTGTTTTATTAACTTGTGACTAACTTACTTTTTTTTTTTAGTTTATTTGTAATTTCAATTCATTAACACACGTTTTAATATTAATTTGATCATAATATATTAGTCATTTTTAA
This sequence comes from Rhamphomyia laevipes, assembly GCA_963920725.1. Lineage (NCBI taxonomy): Eukaryota > Metazoa > Arthropoda > Insecta > Diptera > Empididae > Rhamphomyia > Rhamphomyia laevipes. The sequence continues at coordinate 21,464,969 of OY987258.1, read as the reverse complement.
AAATAGTATGATAAACATAAAATTTTATTATATTTTTTTTTAGATATTTGATATATAAATATGTTTTATTCATTAAAACTTTTGTAATTTAATTAAACTATATTTTATTAAAATTATTCTTTATAATAAATTATACTAAATATTTTTAATTTTAGTATCAAATTCTAAGTTAATTAAAATTTTAACACTTCCAATTGCAATTTTTCATACTTGCAAAATTCGGTTTACAAAAAAAAGGGTCAAGGTAATTTTAAAACTATTAAAAAAACAAAATTTTACATTATTATTTAATTTCAAAAAAAAAAATAAGTAAATAAATTGAATTTAATTAAGTTATAAAAGTCTTGAAAACAATTTACAATAGCGTGAAAAATCTAATGTAATGTAATAGTTTTTTAGTAATTTATATTTTTTGTAATTAATATAAATAATTATGTATCGTCGGTGAAGTACTAGTACGTTACATATAGATTTATTATATATGATATTGCTATTTTATCTAAAGAGAATCATTCCCCGATTTTTGGCGCAATTATTGTATCCTGTGGAGTATTTGTAGGTACAATAGGTCCTTTCCTTGGCATACCAGCAACTGATTCTTTTAAGTACAGTTGTTGCAATTCTAAACGTTGCAATATAAATGATAACAATGCTGCAAAATAAAAGTCTCCGACTGCACGAATGTTATAATCATGAAACTCTAAGTTATCTTTTTATATTTTACTTTATTTATCTTTACTTTCATAATTTACTTTCCTTTTAAAAATATCTTTATAAAATTTTACTTGTAAATGAACAATTCCTTACCTTTGGTAGGGGGAATCTATCTTTCTTATTCGGTTCTTCTATACTCCTTACCACTGGTGGGGAAGTCAACTAGCCAAAGCAAGCGAATTGAATGACAAACAATCGTTGGATTTGCATTTGCACCGATTTTATGGGATTTTATTATTGCAATTCAGCTAAAACGGCCCTATTTCATATAATTCCAATACCCGGTACATGAAATCATATGTTCTGCAGGTAAAATGCAATTCATTGGTTTTAATACAATTCACCAATAAAAAATAAAACATTAATTTTCAAAGCTTGTTGGAGACAAATTCAGACAGGTTTAGACTTTATTAATTAAAGGCCTGATTAGACGCATGCTGCTGTAAGGTCTAACTAAACGCATGGTCAATTTTATTTCCGAAAATTAAGATAATGCAGTGTATTTATACACAACACGGTTAAAAAGAAGACTATAATATTTATATGTTTTTTTTTATATTTTATTTTAATATTAGCTATATTAATTCATTTTATTAAATAATACGTACAGAATTAATATTTTTATATGTTCTTAAATTTATGGATATCAATGGATTTTCATTATCAATACACCTGATTTCAAGTCTGCTGCTCAACTGGGTGTTAATCGAAAACCATACGATTCAATAGAACCATATAAAAACTAACAAAAAAAAGTTATTGTTGTTTATTAACACGGGCCATATATGGGGCGCCCCTGTAGGGTATAAATAACCTTCGGTAATCGACAGTGATATCCTTCACTTATGGTTTATTACGTATTTCATGTGAATATTTTTTATTATTATAGTTATATTTATTCTTTTTAGAATTAAACAGATTTTTGGAATAGTTATTTTAGAGAATTTGTATTAACCCTGTCTGTCATTTGAATTGTATTTGTAAAAAGATGGATATCTTTGATAATGTGTTATTATTATCTTTCAAAAATCATTCATTATCATCAGTTTATATGAATAAGATTTCATTAATATGAATCTATATATTAATCTATATCATCACCGATGTTTATAATGTCCATGAAATAAATTTGGATAATAAAGATTTAAATCTTTATAATCGTAAAAACCCAAGTTTAATATCAAAAAATATAAAAATAAATTTACATTTTTTATGAATTTTTGCAGTGAACATTAAAATTAATTTAATTTTTTAAATCGGAAGAACTGGAGGTGATTTTGACTAGATAGTTTCATATTAAATTTAATTTCCTGTTTGGCTATCATTGAAAAATTGGTCGTTAAAATGTTTAAACTTTAATCTTTTAAATAGATAATGATTAATTTAAATTTGTAATATTATTTTATTTATATTTAATTCAAATTTTCTCGATGCCAAAATTTTGTTTTATAAAATTGAATTTTCTCAAAATGTAATTGCTTTTATGGTAAATATTTTCAGTAATATAAATTCCATAAACATTTTTAGTTTTCTTAACAATCATATATAATTAAAATTTCAATACTTTCTAGTAATTAATTTTTTGGATAAATACAAATTTATTTGTGACATGCCCTGGGAATGGGAGTGTATTAATTATAATGAAAATGTCTGGGTCCGCTGGGAGTATAGTTTATAATTTATAAGTGATTATTATATAGTTAAATATGTTGGACACCAATTAGTAAAATATGTTTTTTTCAAAACAAACATTATTTTATTAATTCATATAAAAAATTAGAATTTATGGCGCCAATTTAAATATAAACATAAAAAATCAGCAATTTTGTTTACTAAAAAATGAATAAAGAAAAATATGTCTGACCTCTAATTTAAATAATATGTATATAAAATTAATCGCAATAAAACGTTTTTGTCAATTCAAAATTTTCATAGATACATAAAAAAGATTCTTTTAATACGTAAAATATTGATTTAATTTTTCATGTATATATAAAAATTTGTCCTAGTCCTGCAACTAAATGAGCTTAAAGTAACATTGAGTGCGTAGTAATAACACAATAATTAAAAATTTACCTTAAAATCCCACAAAAAAAATCGCTATTTCAAATTCATCGCAAGTTTCATTTTCATCTAATTACATATATTTTTTAGTGAAATTTGTGAATTTTATAAGTTGATTTTATTTTAATTACAAATTCATAAATTATATTTTTCTTCAAATATTTTAATGTATATAATATCGTTAGTACCTTACCGTAATTATACGTAATACGTCACGTTCGAATTGTTAATTTGTTATGGAATGAAAAACATCGAAAAGAAAATTTTTATTCCATATTTGTTTTATTTTTGTGGTAACTAAATAATTTATAAGTAAATTATCTTACAACAACAACAAAAAAAACTATAATTAAGTATTTTATTATGTGGTGTAATTTATATCAGAAAATTGGTAACATTAATAAAAATTGGATTTAAAATGGACTTTCTTAGATAATAAATGAAAGTGCGTGAAAATAATTTCTTTTGACATTTTGTATTCAATTTTTTTTTCAAAATTACTCAATGTGAATAAAAAAATATACTGCGCACCCAATAAATTAATAATTTTTATATAAAATTTCGATCAAAAATGATAAAAATTGAAATATTTCATGACAAAAATTCAATAAGACTTTAATTAAAATTGGACAAACTTATAAATATTTAATGAACATAATTTTTATTTTGGTAAAATTTGCGAATTGCAGATTACATAAATTTAAAATATGTCACTTCAAAAATAGCCAATTTTAGAATTTGTTTTTTTTTTTCTTTTATATTCAAGTCTTGTCTTTGAACACGTCTTTATGAATTATTATAAACATTTTTTTTTTTTTTTGAAAATTTACATATTTGGACGTTTTTAATTGAATATTTAAACAGTTTTAAAAGTTAAAATTTAATTGAAGATCATGTTGGTATGTCAAATGTGCTCACACACCTTTTTGGATAAAGTACAAATGGTAAAGAATAATTTTTTAAAAATTAAATATTTTAATACATAAATTGAAATACCTTAACATAAGATATTTAACATAATTTTTCTATTCAAATTTACATGTTCTATAAATTTAAATTACAAATATATTTTGTCGAACTAAATCAATTATTCTGGTTAAGCTAAAATCGAAATGACTAAATATGTTGGCATTATTTTTTTTAAATTATTTTGTAAGCTTATTTAAAAGAGCACAAATTTATTACCCTTTTTTGACCCCATCATAAGTTCTTCAAAATTCTATAATTTCCCTCAATAAATCTAATTTTATTATTATTTAAAACCAATTTTCATAACAAAATAAAACTTAAAAATTTACTTTTCTACTTGACTGAATAATCAGGTCGTATCATAATAATTGCAAATTTATTTTATGCTACCTGTTATGTTTGTAAACCATAATTGTAAAAGATTACAAGTTTCAAATTTCATATTTCAATATATTTTTTTATTTTAATATACCTGACAAATTATGCGCTTGAATAATATATTATGGTGAAAAGTGTACATTAATACCAGTAATGACAAGCTATTTATGAATTGATTTATTTAAAATTGAAAAAAATATATTATTAAAAAAGTGACGATATTTTTTTTATTATTATTATTATTGTCTCCCAGGAAATTGATTACACCATGTTTTATTCATTAACTTCCTTTTTAGGCACTTTTGTACTATACGACAAACTGCATTAAGGTGTCACTTTGTCTGTTCGTCTGTAATCGCTCTATGGAGAACAAAATTTCGTACCAAATTATATTAATCATTGGTACTTTTATAAAATTTGTAGACGTAAGTTTGTGAATAACTACTATTTTTCATCCGATTTAAAAACTAACTTTGCTTGGCACAGATCATCAACGAAATTTCAGTGTATAAATACTATTTCTACAAGTATTTGCCAGAGGTTATACAATTGCCCGGATTAGAAATGAACTCGTCAATCTAATAATTTCACATTTTTTTTAAATTTAGAAAACCTTATTGACATATTAATTAGAAATTAAAGAAATAATAATGACAGAGTTATGATAAAACTTATTAAAATAAATGGAAAATTATTGAGTCCAAATATTTGTTACAATGAAAAATCAAAATATTAAATTATTTAAAGGAAAATTTTATGTAATTTTTCATCATTTTATAAAGTAATTTTAATTGGAAACTTCTTTTTCATTATATATTTCATTTTTTTTTTCTGCCAGACTTTTTATAATATTTTTTTTCTGAATATTTCTCTGTGTCTGTTCATGTTTTTTATTTTATTTTGAAGAGTTCATCATTTTAAAATCTATTCAAAAGCATACAAAATTAAATCTGAAATTCATTAAAACATGCAGAAAATTTGATATGAAATAAAATTATTCCATCAGATTAAAACTATATTACCGATATTAAAGGTGAATTCAAAAAATATCATAAATTATTTATTTATGTTAAAAATACTTTTTTCCAAATAATTTATTGTTTTAATGAGAATGTTTTTTTTTTATGTTGGCATATTTCTGTTTTTAAGATAAATTCCATTGTTTATACATAAAAATAAATAAATGAAATTTTCAACACCCCTAAGTATGGCATTAATTAGTATCTTATTTAAATTCAATTGTTTATCAAAATATGAATAATAAAAATAACAAAAAAAAAATGATTAAATGTTGAAATTGTATTTTGATACTTCCAGATCCAATAAGATATAATGAAATTTAATCAACAAAAAATTGTTTTGCACCATCACTGAATAAGAAAATATTCAATGAAAAATACTTTTTGTAAATGCCGGTAAAATTTCCAAATTGTAAATTTGTATCAATTGTGATGAAATAAAGAAAAAGATGATATTTATATAAATAAAATGTTTATGTAATTAAGTAAAATATATTTACAATTAATTTACATAAAATGTTTTTATGTTTTGTTCTTTTCTGTTTGTTTGTGTCAGTAAGAAAACTTCGAATTTTACACTAGCCATAACTTTTGGTTGAAATTTTAAATATTACACCGTAACTCTTTTCATCTAATCATTATTAGACGGATTCTATAAATTAGTAGTATTTAACATTTCGCGACCTTTGCAATCCTTGGTATTATTCAAGGAACCCAATTTTTGGAGAAATCATCATCACTAAACAATTTTATCTAATGACATTAAATTCAATAAATGTATAGAAACGAACATTTATAGATGTGTATGAATATGAATATACGAATGCCTAGAAACAATACTGAGGTAAAGTTAGTTACTAAATTGGTTCAATTTTCTTTTAAACCACATTTTTCTCTAAAAATTATTGATTAAATTTTTCCACTTTTTTTACTGTTTCTCCCGCTGGGCCGCATTTTTCCACAATCAATGAGCTAATTAAACCTGAGTTAACTATAAAGTTTGAAAAATATAGATAGAGATTGTGTAAATTATAAATATTTTAGAAATAAGCAGCATTTAATTTGTCGACAATATGTCTTAGCACAAAATGGCATTCACATTTCTAAATGATGAAAATTTTAAAATAAAACATTGAATTACAGATAATATTTCCAGATAAATACCAAAAAAATTATCACTTTGTAAGAAATACTGCAATGAAACAAAAATATCAATCATTTTACTATAGTAGAACTAACTAAAATAATCGTAATTTATAAATAGCGTAAAAACATCAAATTTTTCTTATTCTAGATCTAGATTCTAGAATATTTTCATTTCGTACTGTGTAAATCTCTTGAAAATTCAAAATTATTTACAATATTTTTTTTCTTGCTATGAGACCAAAAAGTTTATATTTGAAATTTACACTTTTCATACAAAAATCATCAACGCAGTTTTTCTGGATAAAATCATAATAAATGAAAATTTATATTTAGATCACAAAACTATGTAAAAAGAAAAATGAATTTAGATGTTTTTGTAAATTTTAATTGAAAATTTATGTGAGAATGTAAAAAAAAAAACTAAAACAAATTTCCATGATTTATTTGATCGTTTCGAATCTTTCACTATACGGAAACAAATTTTAATGAGGTAATTTAATTTTGTAATTCGTACCCACGCAATGATTTCTTTTAGTTATTGAAAATTTACAATTTTAATTTTTGTTTTTAATTTTTACGAATTTCAATTTTCAAGAAAATCATGGAATAAATAAATATTATTTATAATTAGTTTTAGTAATAATGACAGACATATTGGCTACATGGAGAACATATTAATATATTTATTCAATTGCGATTCGTTTAACAATAAATTGAAAAGCGATATTAAGTAAAATGTATGCGCCCCAGTCGGAAAAATTACAAAATTAATGCTGAGGCTATTGAATCAGAGAAAAAAATAGATGAGGTAACGAAAAGTACAGACAATATGTTATGGGAATGGGAACATTAGTTTTGGACAAGTTACGAAGCCACCTTGGGTAAAGCTTAAACATGAAGATAATAACGTTATATATTATTGTTTTTATTAACGTTTTCACGAGGCTCTGGCTTGAGAAATATATTTCAAAAGGTTAAATCTCACATCCACGCTAGAGAGAGATCTTAGTATTCATTGGATCTCCGACTTAGTTGCAAAAGATGTAAATTACATGTTATGTGAATGTGACTGTTTAAACTAATCGTTAATATATGACTAATAATCATCAATATGAAAATAATTAGTATTCGTGTATTCCTATAATAATGGAAACTCTTTCACATTCATTAAACGAACTAGATTAAATAAGATAGATACCTATTTCCTATTGGTCAATTAGTGGCATAACCAGAGAAAACAAGTTCAGTAATTCATTCAGTTATTACTAATTCTTTCATCTATTACTAATAGATAAAGGCTTTCTATACTTCTTTTAAGTATAATTGTTCTTAACTTTGTCTAATATATCTGCGGTCATAAATTATATATATTCTCGTACATATAGATATAAATTATACCACGAACGTTTAGGGGAATTACTTCATCCTCCACTTAGGAATATAAAATATCTCAAATTACAATCAATTGAGATCTAGAAGATAATAATCTTTATGACCTCGTCAAGGAACATAAATTCTTAATCAAAGTTATAACATAAATTCTGAATCGTAAATAATAATGCACCACATTTTCTTCTTCATTTGTCATAATGTCACAATTAACCGTGAACATATTTTCTCTACTTAAATATTTGTAATCAAGCGTAACACGTTGAACGTCATATTATGTTATGGGACGCCAGTATGGCAAGCCAGGATTATTGTATAATTTTCGTTTCTCAATCAAAAAAAAATATTCAATAAATTTCATAATTTTTCTTTAATATTTACTTGTAATTATATTTATATTATCACTTGTAATTATATTTATTTTAAAAAATAAATAAATTAAAAAATCATTACGGAAAAATGTGTGAATAAACATTTAAAAAAAAAAAATAATTATCATCTGTTTATTTTTTGTACTCGTTTTTTAAATAAAGAATATTAAATTTACTGATTAAATTAGTCATGCAATTATAGAGATACAAATAAGTCTAGCCAAACGATTGACTGAATTGCTTGGGCTATTGTACGGCTCGGCTCCAATAGTGAAACATTGCATGTCCAAATAAACAGACCTGATAAAATACAATCTCTTTAATGGAGGCCACAAAATATATAAAAATATTTTTGTAATTTATAAAAAGAGAATTCTTTTTTTGGTGAAAACAGGAAGAAAACAGTACCTACGATTTGTTGTTGTTTTCTTTTTGGGGGCTTATAATATTTATTTAGTTTTCTTATGAATTGTTGAAGTTTACAATTCGGTTTATTTTGGTAGCCTAATATTATTTACTTAGCACTGAATATATTTTTAAATGTTGTTATTATGTTTAAAAATTACTGTAGAAATAATAACTATAACAAAATATTATGTAAAATAAGTCCAGGGTGGAATTATTAGTATTTTGGAAGGACAAAGGTTCACTATTTATTCTTTACTTTACAAATAATTGTACAAATGAATTATCAACTTCCATTTATAAGTAGAGATTCAAGGCATTTGTTAGTAACAGCTTTTCCTAGAAACATGTGTTAAACAAGGTGACACTAGCTGTATAGCAAAAATAGATACATAAAGAGATTTATTTTATAAAACATTACAAATTAATGCGAAGAACGTTGTAGAACTCAAAGATATTATATAAGGTTCTTGAGAAACAGCTTAATAAATTTGGCCTTATAATCAATTATGATTAAACAAATTATCTAAAAATGTCCAGACCGACGCTGTCAGCAAGTTTTAGAAGTAACAGGAAAAACATTTGCAATACTAAATTAAGAATCTATAAATCACTAATTAGACAAATAGTGACATATTTATCTGAAGTTTGGGCATTAAATAAACAAAATATTATGAAATTTATATGGACTTGTAATTGACAGACATGGAGAATAAAGGAGAAGATATAACAATGAAATCCGTCAATTATTGGAAGGAGCATATATTGTGAACTTTATCAAAGTTTAAAGAATAAGATGGGTCTGATAACATAGTAAATATGAATGCCGAGTAATGGAATGCCAAATATTGCATAAACAAAATGGTTTGTCGAGCAAGAGCTGGAGGTAGGTCAGGATGTAGCTACGATGAAGTGGGAAAAGACCTAAAGAGAATTAATTATATTAATTGGAAAACCGTATAATTGGACAGAGAGTAATAAAAAAAATATTGTGAAGAAGGCTAAAGTTCATCTTGTTAACATATATATTGATTGAAGAGTGATTTTAATAATATGCATTTGAAATACAAATATTTTAAGAACTAAATTAGAATATAATATAAACGAACAATGTAAAATTAAATACGCTCCTGCCTCCTGGTAAGATTACAGAAAACAATTTTGTTGTGATTAGAAATTAGACTATTTTTGGATTTTATCTATCAAAGAAGTCATTTTTTTTTAGGAAATATTTATTTATTTAAGATAAATTTATTTGGAAAAGGCTAATATTTTTATCTAAAAAATAAACTCGTTGAGGAAATTGTTATTTCAAAAGTTATTTTATATATCTATTTTATATACAAATTATTAAATTTAATTGACAAAAAGAAGATAATTTACTGAACTTCCGTACATTCTTTTATGAAATTAAATTGCAGAAATAAAGTTAGAAATTTATGAAGACATTAAAATAAATTAATTTAAATCATATAATTTATAAATATTAAGAAATTGGCAAAATAATAGTATTTGGAGTCTTTAGTGCTTCCCCCACAGGATCATACTTTCCAAAGAACTTTTCTATTATTTTATAAATTATACATAAAATTATTTTGATGATCCCCACTGGGCTGAATATTTTGGTTCCTACTTTACTAATTGGTTTCTAATATTTAAACAATTTAGTGTCAAATATTTATAAATTTATGGATATTAGTGAAGTCCTAAATAAAAAAATTGTGAGCTTTAATAAATTTATATTTTAAAACAAAACAACAAAAAAATAGGTCCAATTTATCTAAAAAAAAAAAATTTTCTTCTTTTTTTTTACATTGTTTCCATTTTAGCAAAGTGCTCCGAATTGACATGATTTCTTTTTGTTTTGTTTCTGAACATTATTCTTAAAAAGTTCTACATTTTTCTTAAAGTGTCCACTTCCGTTTAACAATAACAAAATGGTTACAAGAATAACAAAAAATTGTCGCATTTTTATTATTGTTATATGTTTTCTTGTTCAACCCAAATTTGGTAAGCTTAGCACCCTCCGAAAAAAAAAAAACATAACATTTTAATTCAATCAAATCTTAAATTCAAAAAGTTCAATGAACATCTAAGTAGTGCGCCGTACGTTAAAATTTTCGATTTAATAATAAAAAAATATATTGGACTTAATGGCCCTTATTTCGAGATTTATCAAGAATAAATTCAATTTTTTATATTCAATCTTGTCTGATAAAAATTTGATTTTTTTATAATAATTTCTATGCAAAGCCAGCTGCACTTTGTTAATGTGCTAACTATCATTAAATTTTGTAATTTGCATATCAGCCCTTTATAAAAATTAAAAACAAAATAAGTTTCTGTGTAGTAGTTTCATACTTATGGGATTTTCTTGGTATCGTCAAATATTAACTCAAATAAGGATATACAAGTAGATGCTAATAGAGGTAAATAATTTACCACGACAATGGTAATATCTTTCGATCTTATCTTCGATGCCTTCATCGTCAAATATTTATTTTATTAAAAAAAAGTGCATTTGGACAGCGAATAACAGCTTCGCCTACTGGAATTCTGCACCATTTATATTTTCGAATGACGTGTCGACTGTTAGTGTAAATAAATTTAATCCAAATAAGTGGATCCATAATTATTTAGGTTAAATAATAATTTGAAAAAGTTTACACATCGAAAGGACAACGAATGACGACAACTCGTCGAACTTTCGAACAGACAGAAAGGAATTAAAACAGAGATGTAACAAATTCAAAATATGATTTTAAATTCTAAAAATAAAGGGTTGAATAATTTATATGTACATTCAAATGTGTAACTAACCGCACTTTAATTAAATGCAAATCTATTGAAGTTTACCCTCCGTCGAATTGTTGGGTGGTCGTTTGTACAAAATATACCAAAATAAAAAAATTATGGAAATTAAAAGTTGTATATTTTCAAATATGGAAGGGCAACTGCAAAGATCCCGTATTACTGTTTTATTGCATATTGAGTCTATGTATAATTTCCGAAAGAGGGTCTTCAATTAATTCATTGAGGTGGTCGAGAACGAATGAATCATACATATAAAAAATATTATAAAAATTTTGTAATGTTGACCGAGCAAAATATATTTATATAAATAATGCCCGTTTACTATTACACATTACACTGTAAATTATTGTATAGTTTCCTATTAGCTTTAATCATTTAATTTAGTCATAATTTTCATTATCGGAGTTCATTAGTTATCTTTAAGTTTAAATTTATGCTATCATCAGTAAGTTTATCATTTTTTGAGTTATTACAAAGGCCATTATATTCGAAGCTCTTCTGGATCATCAAGAAAGTCAGCCGATAGAGCTTCTTGGAATATTAGTCACATTTGTTGATGAAAGAGACTGTTTACTTAAAAACTATCTACATTTTGTGCTAATAGTTGAAAAAAAAGTAAACATATTGGCCAGAATAAATAGGCTTCCTTGTTGACATTTTTTTTTGCTTTCGAATTTGACACATTCACACACATTTATAGTATGTATGTATGTAATTAGTAATTAGCGCAGCTTAAGAATAGTACGTGATTTATTTTAATCACGAGAGATCTCGATGAATACATTGTGGTCCCTACGTTAGGTTTTAAAACTTAACACTAATCCTATCAAAAATTCTATACTTATCCTTACGAAGAGAACAATTATCCACAAAAGTAGTGTTGAAAGTGCCGACCAACCATGTAGTATGACACGACCCAAGAATTGGTACTTGGTATTGGTACGCGTAAGTCTATGTAGTAATGTTTCAGTGTAGGCTCTATATTTTCATTCTATTCATGAACATAATGAATTCCGAAAATTTTGTCATTACGAGCATGAACCTGTTAAACTTCAATGACAATTGCTAATATTTTTATCTTCTTGAACTCTTGATAAAGAATGTTATTAATTATTTTAATATTTAATATTTTTTAAATTAAATTTCAATTGTTGTCGGAATCTTTAACATAGTTCCACTACTATTGCATCAGAAAATTGTTGTGGTAAATTATTAATATATTAAAAATCAGAATTTATGCGGGTAATGCTATAAGTTACGAGGTCATTGTCATTTCATGAGTCATTTTATATTACAAAAAAGCATCGTACTAAGAATTTTTATATTTTATTAAAAATAATTATTTTCTTGATAAATTACATGGTAAATTGTAAATAATCAATTCTCTTATAATTTTATCTATTGCCGCATATTTGATGCTGTTAAATTTAATATTTATTTTATTTATTTGAAAAAAGTAATTAAAATCAAAAATATAAATAAATATGTAAAATGTAATTAAAATATGTTTTAGTATAGTAGCACGTGCTGTTTATATTTGGAAAGAAATATCTAACTTTAAGTTCGTTAAACTAAAAAAACTGAATTAGTAAATTAATAGTAACTAAATTTTTTTTATATTAAATGGAAAAATAATTTAAAAATATAATAAAATTAAAAAGGAATTTTTATTTATTTAGACTTTGTTTTTCTTTGTTATATATTTTTTTTTTTATGAATTCTATAATATTTTTATTGAACTTATTACGATTTGTTAAAATTTTTTGTTATTGTTTATATTACACATTTCCGGGATATTATGAATCAAAATTAATAATATAATAATAATGAAATTGCCTACTCTCTTGATTTGTACAGTTTGTGTGGGTCATTATGAGTCATATTAAATATTAAATTTGTAAAACAAATAAATTTTCACCTGGTCGATCGATGGGCATGGCAAATTATTGAACAAAATTTATCGAAAACATTTTTTTGTATCTTACGAAAATTTTATGATTATTTAACTAAACTATGAAAAGTTATTGATTTCGATAAAATCAGTGAAATTATAGTGTCCTAAAAAAATTGTAATAAAATTGACTCATTTAATTTTCGTTCTTTTCAAAATATTTTCATTTGTTTTATGTCTATGATTAAATTTTTATTGTATAATATTGTTAATTCATAATGAAAAAGACATAGTAAAATTCCATATCATAATTACTCTTTTCAGAACAAAGACTATTAGGAAATAAATAAAGAGTTAGATTAGATTAGGTTTGATTTTACAAGGAGGACTACTAGTATTCATAGCCAGTATAATGACTGCAGTCAAAATTGCTAATTGTAATTTATCTTTTCTAATTATGCGTCACTTTCTATCCCGCACTGTAGATAAAACAATTCAGCTGATTCTGAGATTGTAATTATGTAACAATCGAAGTGTCGATATAGATTTTTAAAAAATTTGGATGGGGCTACACGCTGTCACATTGATACAGCTTTCCATGGTACAATGAGGGCACTTATTTGTGGCCTATATGCGTGGGCATCTCGTAATTCTCACTATTTCAATACCAACCAAGCAACCATATCTTTGAACACAATTTGGAAGATTAAAAAATTAAGTATTTTAATGCAGAAAACTTAAAATTTCAATAAAAGAAGATTTAAGAAATCGTAAATTAAGTAACAATATTGAAAGAATTAAATGAAATACACTCTTTACGATGGAGGTAAAGTTGTACGTTGTATCCTCAGTTGAAGACTACTTACGTCTACATTACATCGACCAATCATACTTCTCATATGAATGACATCAGACTAGTCGGCTTTACTTGTTTCTCACAGATTTATCATAAAATAAATTCCCAAATGTTTCAGTCTTCAACAACACACGCAAGGACAGTGGCACAGAAAATATTTCAAGGACATTATTATATATAAAACCAAATAACAAGTCGAGCCTGTAGCAATAATTATGTTAAATCTTAAATACAATATGTCATGTCCACAGGATTTGATTTTAAACTCAGTTTTATTTTCCTGATAAAAGATTATATAGAATCAGGTTTCTATTAACAACAAAATTAATCATTAAAATGTTTTTAAGAAATCATTAACAAGAAAATTGTATAAACTATAATCATTAATTAATAAAATATACGATCGACATAAATCCACAATGATCTACTTTTACCATATAAAATCCAGACAAAAAACTAAGAAAATAGAAAGAAAAAAATCACTTGATTTTCCACTTTCGGGCCTTGTCTTATAGTCGCATTTTAATTTTTTTTTTTTTGCTATTATGAAATTAAATAAAAAACAATGCTAATACATAAAATATAATTATATCATAGAAACTTGTTTTTTATGTTAAAATTATGCAAGAATCATTTTTCTAGTGAAAGTGGTTTACTTCAATTTATTAAATTACATATTTATAAATTCTTAACATTTTATGCTCTGTTATCAATTTAGAACATCAAGTTTTGTTGTGGTAAAAGGGTCGGAAATTTAAGTGAAATTAAAAGAGTCTTGTATTTTTTATATATTATCCATTCATAAACTTTGGAAAATTTAGAACGATCGATAATAAAAATTCATATTTGGTTTTATTGGTTATATAATTGAAAATGCTTTTAAGAAAATTGCAATTTTCGTAATATTTATGAATGTATATCTGCATTTGAACTAGTTTTTTGGTATATTTAAATATTTAATATACGTAATTGATGGAGAATATTTTATTGATTAACATTTTAGTTTATTGATCTGAAAAATTGAGGGAATTTATATTAAGGTCAAATTAACGAACATTTTTATGGAATTATATATAAACAGAATAAAATTGATAGTTTTAAGAAGACTTTTTAACAGTTTTTATCTAGCATAAATTCACTATATTCGACTGCAAATTAACTAAATTTCCCAGATTAGATGGATGCATAGAAAGAATGGAATCTTCGAAGGAGCTCAGACCAGAATTATAGGAACAGTGGTACAATGGTACAGTGGAACAGTGGCATCCAACCAATTTTGGATTTTTTTTATCTTATACATCATGCGACAATTGAAATAGACTAAATGACTGAACTACTCATTCTTACGACTGAACCTAAAGTATTGATGAATTAACATGATTTTAAAAAATACTGCCAAAGTTTTTCTACTTTGTAGGTTTAAAAACGACAATTTTTATGACCAATGTCTTCAAATACAACATTCCATAAATGCATAATTGATGAGTAAAAGTTTACCACCAGTTTTCTAAAAAGTTATTACCCACAAGAAAATTAGTATTATGAGAATTTTTTAAAATCCATTGTAAAAAGAAAATCTATTCATAATTTGTATTTCAATTTTTCAATTTGTTAGTAATATAAACTTTATGACATTCCAAGTTATTTTTTTTATTTTTTATTTTTTAATAAAATTCAACTTTCAATTTCAATTTTCTACTCTCTGTGTCGATGGTCGAGTGCAATGAATTTTATGTTTAACAACATTATTTTATGTTAATATGACCGTGACCATGATCATAAAATAGTTGGCGGTATTACAAAATTTTAATGATTCTTGTCGTATAAGCAAAATTTTTAAAACAACAAAAATATAAAAAAAAAACAAGTTATATTTATTATATAGTTATTTACGATTATATCCATCACGAAGCAGATGGATGCATTTTTCACATTTATATAAAACCAATTTATATAGTTAATAAAAAAAAACTGAATAATTTTCCTGATTTCAAAAATAAATGAAAGAAAATTTGTAATTAATTTTATTTTGATGATGAAAAGAAATAAAAACGGAAATACAAGAAAACCATATTTGGGAAAGCGAAATTTTTCTTCCTCATCAATAATAATGATGAATTTGAGTTGACAAAGGAACATGCGAGCTTATAATTGTAAATAAGCGTTTCAGTTTGTGTTTAAATTATTTTTATCAGATAGTTACTGATAAATAATATTGCCGGTTACAATCAACAAATTTGTGATGCGTATAACATTCATACAGAGCAGAGAAAATTACCAATCACTCAGTTTTTAATCAAGTTTTAAATTAAAAACTAATTTTTGTCTTCAAAAACCTTATATTATATTAGATAAATAATATAGGGTAAAAATGATGCTTTATTTAACCACTGCGGACATATTGACTTACCCTTTATACGAACTTTAGTTCTTCTACGACCGTCAGTTTGTTGATAATTCTAATAATACTTTTGGAGGCCCTAGACATAATATCCCCTGGTTCTAGAAACATCTGGTTAAAGATTTGATCAACAGACGTTCACAATTACATAGGTCATTTAATGACCAACAGCCCTTCACAATGACATAAGATGTGATTTGTTGTTTCATTGAATTCTCCGCATATTTTTCATAGGGTTTAGATTGATCTGTCTAATTTATTAATGTGGTAGTTAAGTCGGCAGTGGTCTTTTAGAAAGCCGGATAAGAACTTAGTTCACTTTGTGGTTAAGAAGTTCGCGGGTTTTTTTTGTCATTCAGATGGTACGAACCTAACTCCAAAAGTTTTTTTTTTTTGAAAAAATTCATTATACAACATTTAATATATTATGTAGAGCCAAAAATTTGAACCAAAATATTTGAAATAATAGATAGGTTTGCGATAATATATCATAAAATAGAAATGAAAAATTGAAAATCTAGCAGCATGAAATATGAAATTCTTCAGTATCCGAGAAGAAATCAGTTTTTCCTACTTAACTATCCGTTTACTTTTTCAATATCATCTAAAATAAATTACTAATATCCGCAGTTTTCATAATTAATTAGACCACAAATTATTGTTAATCAAATTTATCTAAAAAAAAGCAAATATTTTTATTATCTTTTAATAAAATTACAAAAAAATAAAAAAACAGTGAAAGTAAATTAGATTTTTTTCCATTTCTCTAATCACTTCTAGTTTATTAAAACGTTTTTATGTGAAATACTTTTCTAACAATAAAAAATTGAATCTTAAATTTTAGATTATGCTATGGTATAAATTTGCTAGATTAATTAATTTCAAATCCGATTAAAGCGTAAATTAAATTGTTTCAATAAGTAATTACACATAAAAAATGATCGATTAAAAAATTACTGTGGAAACCTGAAAAGATACTAATAATAAACCTTATTCAAGGTTAAGATAATTTATAAATACGAATTGATTTTTAAAGTCTGCACTTACTAAATAATAATTCAATTTAACGATATAGGAAAATTGAAAAGTTCTTAGATTTAAAAATGTAAGTTTTCTTGTAAGAAATTTTATTGATTTTGAATTTAGAAAAAAAAAAAAACGTTTTGTATATTAAAGTTATATACTTCCAGGTTGATAATATATACATAATTTAAAAATCAATAAATATTTATTAATATAAAAAAATTTGTTATTTATTTAAGCAACAAAATTTTTTTGGAGTAGGTAAACCAAGGATTGTCATCATTAAAAGATACCTAAATCAAGCCATACCCAATATAATTCTTTGGTACCAACCCTTTTTTAAATTATATTTCGTGGTCCTTTTAATAATTTTTGTAGCCCTTTTATTTATAAAGCCTAAAAAATATTAAATAAATTTGTATTTAATTTTTTTTTCTAAATATTGAACTCTTTTTTTTCAGGTACGATATTGGTCGTGATGGTTATCTAGATCTAACCGAATTAAAAGTAATGATGGAAAAATTAGGTGCACCACAAACACATCTTGGGCTAAAAGCAATGATTGCTGAAGTTGATGAAGATCATGATGGTAGCATATCATTTCGTGAATTTTTATTAATTTATCGTAAGGCACAAGCTGGTGAATTAGATAATGATTCTGGTTTAAGTCAATTGGCACGTTTAACAGAAATTAATGTTGATGAAGTTGGTGTTTGTGGTGCAAAAAATTTCTTTGAAGCTAAAATTGAACAACAATTAAAAACAAATAAATTTCATGATGAAATACGACTAGAACAGGAAGAACGTCGTCAAGCTGAAGAAGAAAAAGTTGTACGAAGAGCACAATTTCAACAAAGAGCTGCAATTTTTCAACAAAATTAAAAGAGTAAACAGAAAATCACAAAAATAAAAAATTAAAATTTATGTTAATAAGACTTAAAAAGTGTTTAGATTTACTGAATGTTTTTTTTTAACCTATATATACTAAAAAGTTATTTTAATTTGTCTAGTTTTATGAATTATACTTTTATGTTGTCTTTGTCGAATTCGAAATTTGTATTTTTTTTATATATTCAAAATTGATTTAATATTTTGTAATTTGTATTTAATTGTTCTAGTTTGTTTAGTGCCATTTAAAGAGAGAACAAATAAAATATATTAAAAATGTTTAAAGTTGTTTGTAGTAAAAACTGTTAACAAAAATTTTAATTATACGAGTAACAAAAAAAAAAAGATAATTTGTATTTTTTATGGAACTTATTTTAAATTTTCACAATTTTATGTTTTTAAATTAAGATTTGTTAAAATAGATATAATTTTTTTTCGAACAAAGATTTATACGAAAGTTTGCAATATTTATGTATTAATAATTTTGAATATTTTGTATTGAGTTAAATTTTATTGTATATAATAAGAGGAATTATTTAGATTAAAAAAAAATATAAATTAAAAAAAAAATCATTGTAAATAAATTTTAATTTGTTGTGCTTTATTATCATTAAGAAATTAAGTTGCAGGCAGTTAAATATTCAGTTCATTTGATATAATCGCCATTTAAATTTTTATGATCTTTGTAACAATTACTTCTATTAAAAATATTTCCGCGATCCCTTCCTTACTCCGAAATATTTATAATTATTTTGTGTGAATATAAGTAGATATCAAAATTAGTTGGGGGTAGCAGTTCTAACCTTACAATTTTAGACCCATTTTAATGGATTTTATATTTTTTTAAATGAAAGAATTCAGAATAAAAACAATCACATTACAATATTTTCATATTTTTCATATTAATTTTAATAACTTTAGTTATTAGCTCTTCACTTTCTTGGCGCAAATAATAAGCAGTATACATAGTTTGATTCTATGAAAATAGCGCACTCAGGTCAGTTAATAAAATAATTTAAATATGTCGAACATGTGTAATGTGCTTTTCCAGCTAGTTGTTCAGCAATTTCCAACAAATCATACAACAGGATACCAATAAATAATTCGTTTATTATAGTAATCCCACGACCAATATAGTTTCTTATTATCCAATTATTAAATGACCCAGCTTTATTTAAACCAAGTTTCAAATCTAGTTTTTCATTCGTCAATATCTTCATTTGATAAATAACCTTTTAAATGTCTTAATCTTTTATCCGAATGACGACATCGTGTCATATCAGCTTTTAAAGCATATTTCCTTTTACATACTGGACACTCATGTGGTTTCAAATTTAAATGAAATGCTTTTTTATGTTGATTTAAACCGCTTAATTGTTTAAATGTTTTATCACACATTGGACATTTCCGTCGAATACTATTATGCTGTTGCATATGTTGTTTTAAATTTCTGATACCATTAAAAATTTTCTTACACTCTGTACAAATATGTTCCGGTTTAATTATTGAATGAATTTTCGATTTATGTTCTTGTAATCCTTGTAAAAATTTATATTTTTTACCACATTCCAAACAATTAAATTGAGATTTTTGTTTATTATTATTTGAATTCTTACAATCTGTACGTATATGTTTTTGTAAATCTTTTAATTGTAAAAAGGGGGCGCAACAATCCTTACATTTGAAATTTGAATTTTCGATAGGACCATGAACAAATGAATGTCGTATAAGATTATGCTGATTTTTATATGAACGGTAACAAATCTTACAAGTATAATTATTTTTTTGTATTTGTGATTTTATTACCGTTGATGTACCACAAAATTGAATAGATTTTCGATTTGGAATAGTGGGATGAACGGTTTGAATATTTTCAATGATTTTTGGTGGTGCTGCAAATAAAAGAAAATAGGGTTAATTAAATAATGTAGCAATACAGTTTTTTTTTTATGGATCTTACAGTTTTTTTGCCTTTTCTCGCCTTTAATGATACGACATTTTTTTTCATGCTTTCGTAATTTAATCCATTTTTCTAATTTTATTTGACAATATTTACATTCAAACAGTCTGTGTTTTTGTTGATATTCACAAATATATTTTCGATGATTATTTAATGATAATTTTGATATAAAATTTTTACCACACATTGGGCATGTTGATAATTTGTTAGATTTTTTCCGTTTAATATTATGAGTTATTTTTCGATGTTTTAATAAATCAATAAATTTATTAAAATTTGAATTACAAATAATACAAAAATATGTAGATTCTGGATGATTAATACGTCGATGTTCCATTAAATGAATTTCAAAGAAAAATGGTAAACCACAATCTTGACATGTATATAAGTCAAAGGCTAATGGTGCCGCTGGTTTTAAAATATCTTCATTTAAAACTATAATACCCGCTGGTTTTTTTGGTGTAGTTGGTGTTTGATTATGAGACATTGTAAAATTTTTATTTAAACTTAAGCTATCATTTTCAATATTTTCTTGTTTATAATTATTATCAATTTCATTACTTAATCGTGTGTAATTATGTTCTTCACAAATATTATAAATTGTTAAATTAAATTGATTTAAATTTGCAACTTTTTCAATATAATCAGTTCTTTCAATTTTAGCTTCAGTTGGGATTCGATAATTTTCATTGTTTTGTTGATGTTGTTGGTCATTTATACTATTTTCAATATGTACATCATCATCTAGCAATTCAATAAATGCATCATCTAAAGATATTATTTCCATAACATCACAATTATTTAAAACTTGTTCTGTATTTATCAATGGTATATTTAAAAATTGTGATGATTTTTGATCAATTGTTTCATTATTTGGTTGTTGTTGTTCAAATTCTGTTTCACCATTTTCATAATTTGTCAATGATGATGGTTCAGAATTGATTGGAAAATATGATGAATTGTCAGATATTTCCTGTTTTACTTTAATACCAACGGCTGTTGTTATTGATGATGGTTCTTGTTTAATTTTAATATTTGGTGTATTTTTTTCGATACTGAAATTATTTTTTGTTTGACGTGGTTTTTCTTCATTACGATTTACATAATTATTTTGAATTCGCACATTTTGTTGTTGTCTTCGAACAATCTCAATAAAATTAGAAAATTCTTTTAAATTATTTATACATTCTTCACAAATTTCTGCTGAATAATTATCATTTAATTGAATATTTAATGAGGGAAAACATTTTTCAATCATATCAAATATTTCATGATTTTTTAATGCTAATGGTGATCCTACTGGCACATTATTTATACCACAAAGACGACAAATAATTTGTACGGAAATTATTGAATTTGAACACTCATTACTTATTGGTTCTAGTTCTTGTTCTACATAATTTCCTTTTATTTCTTCTGTAAATTCCATAATTTTTATATTTTCATTACTCAAATTTGTAATTCTTGATGATGTTTTATTGGAAAATGAATTGTTGCATTCAATTATGGATTGAGTTTCTTCAGAATTTTGTGGATTTTCCTTTGTTTTCTGGTCCATTAGATTAAAATCAGAATTCTGCTCATCAGAAATTACTTCTTTGTTTATATTTATAATATCTTGTAAAATAGGATTAATTGACATTTTAAGAATATTTGGTGATCTAGTAAAATGTTCTTGTTTATCATCATTTGCTGGTGAAATAGAAGGAATTGCACCAGGTCTGAGACATTTTCGACTTTTATGTTTACGGAAATCAGTTGGCAAAAAGTGTCGACTACATATACTGCTCCAACGAGATGGAAACCAATTTTCTCGACCGGTAAATTCAATCCATTTCATTAATATCATTTTGTGATGCGGAAATCTTTAATTATTATTGAATTATTTCGTTTATATTTCAGGAAATTGGACTTACTTGTGAAATGATACATGTTGTGTATGCGTATATTTATTTTTACAATTTATTACAACACAACAAGAGGGCATATTTCAGGAAAAATATTATAATTTATTTGCATTTGCAAGAATGTTTATTTTCATTTTTTTATCCTTGTAGTGAAAATTTAAATATAATATAGCATATAAAATATGAAATGTCTTTTTTTGACTTTGACAGTTTTAAGGTAAGTTTTTGTAATGTTAGCAATGCATTTTCGCATTCGAAAATTATTTATGGATTATTTAAATTAAAAAATAAGCGATAATAAATGCTTATCGATTATCCAGAGCTAGAAGAGTAATAGACAATGTTTTTGAATTTTAGTGACTCGGTGGAGAATTTTAAAACAAACATTAGACTTACTCCCACAAAATGCTGCGAAAGTTGTACTTGCCACTGTTTCATCATACATCACATAACTTTGTTAAACTAAATGATAAGGAAATATTGTCTAGCAACATAATATAGATTAGGAAGTGGAAAGACAGTTATCATGTTCTTCATCTGGGATTGTGGAGGTAGGATTCAATCAGAGAACCCCTAACCTAAGAATTGATCCACATAATGCATCGCATTCTGCGTTTTTGTTAAGAGATATTATAAAATATTAGTTTATAAATGAAGGGAAAATAAATGAATAATAAAAACATAATTTTTTTTTTAATAGAGATTATATTTCAATTTTTTTCAACTTAAGTTAGTTTTAATTCTAATTTATATTATAAGTAATAAAGATTTAATATTTAAAAACAATTAAATATTTTTTATATATTTGTACCATTAAATTAAATGCATTTTTCATTTTCATATAAATTTCAAAATTAATTATAAAATATGTTTACTTTTACATAACATAAAAATCTGATAATGAACACCTATTGTTCTACCTACATCATTACCAAAAAAAAAAGAATTATGTGAAATGTTAGTGATTATCACCCTATTTTTATGTCCAATAACTGTGACACATAAACAGCTATCACAGCAAAGTAATAACCAATTAATTGTGACACCAAAAACACAATTATTTAGTTATTAGTTTGCTGTGATAGCTTTTTAGGTGTCATAGTTATTGAACATAAAAATATGGTGATAATTACACTATCATTTTACATAATTCCACTGATGTATACAAAATGAAGAAAATATGCATTTGCTAATTACACAGTGGCTGAATCGTCTAAAAATTCATTATTAATTTTTGAATTGTTGACACTTTGTATTGCAGCTTTTAGAATTGTAATTTTAAAAGTATCTTTTTCGTGTTCACTCATCTTTTTCATTTTGTAAGAAATGCTTTGCAAGAAATGCATATCTTCTTCATCCTCATCAGTCTTTTGTTTTTTTATATTTTCATTATTCAATGCTTTCAAAAATATTTTTTGAACTTCGTCTGATTCTTGTTTTTTTTTTTTTTTTTTTGGTAATGGTGTAGAATAATTTGTATTATCAGATTCAAATTGTGTTTCTGATAAATACGAATAATGTTCAGTGAATGGCATTTCTTCTTCTTCATTTACATTTTGGATCTGAATACTTTGATTTTCACGCCTTCTAGAAAAAAAATTTGCGCCAATTTAATATTATTATCTTAAATTATTTAATAATATATAAAAACTTACTTTCTAGGTTTTAAATGGTCATCTAAGAAAGATAACATTTCAAAAAATTCGCCAGGTTTTTGATAAATTGCATCTGAACCAGATGCCTGCTCTAATTTCCTTTTCGCTCTCAAATATTTTTCTCTTATAGAATTCCATTTTTTCTTAGCTACAAAATATATGTAATAAAAAAATATATTTAAAAAATATAATTCTAGTCTGTATCTGTATCAGTAGATGTGAAATTTTAAAATTATTTACCATCATCTAAATTATATTTTTTACTAAGTAAATCCCAAATTTCTTCTTTTTTTTTGTTATTCATATAATGTATGTGTTGTTTGTTGTATAATTCCTGATAATTTTTAACATCCTCTATAAAATTTTCATCAGCCATGTTTGATGTTTTATAATTTTCACAATATCACAATTTGAGATTTCCTTCAGTTTGGTGGATTTGCAAAGTTCCAATCGTTCCAAGCTCTTTCGATTCGATTCGATTCGTTCCGATTCCGATTCGAATGGTCCACTTCCACTCAGTGATGAGATGATATTACAAATATTATCAAAGTACTAGACCTGGGTAGAAATAGTACTAGAATGGCGTCGAAAGTGCTAAAAAAATTTCGTAAGAATAAAAAAAAAATAAACCACAAATATTCTGGTTGTGCATAAAACATAACCGTACCTATATTTTTTTGTTTAGTTTTTTTAAAAATGTATAGTTAACATAAAATAATTTAAATAATTCAATTGTGTAACAATTTAAAAATATAAAAATTATTATTAGTAACAGCTATTAGTTTATTTATTATTTTTTATTGATAAGTACGTTTAAAATTTCAATTGAAAATTTAGGTATTATATTTAAAACTTTCAAAATCGATTTGTTGTCTAAAATGTTCACAAAATGAAATATAGAAGTTTTTTATATTAAATATAAATTCTTTAATTATAGTTTTATGATTAAGTTATTGAACACGTGTAATATAATTTAAATTCGGTCCCGCAATACAATGCATCATCACTTAAATCTTAAATGATCATTATAGAATGTGCAATTTTAATTGACTTTTTTGAAAAAAATAGAAAATACATAGATATTTTAGACCCAGACGTGGTAAAAAAATTATCATGCACGGCTGCTCTGATTGCATTTCGAAATTAACTGTATTTATTATCTTAAGTATGTAAGATAAAAATAAGAAATACACCTTAATTAAAGCTGTTTTGAGCATAAGTTAATATTTTTTTCATAACCCAGATTTAAAGTAATTTAAATTAAATAAAATGAAAAAGGTAGTAGGTATACATAAATTTATGTTAAATTAAATATAAAAATAATTTAAAATAAATATGAAAATATATATTTGATACCTGAAATCTGAAATAAATTGAATATTTTCATTTCCGCAGCTAGAAATAAATTGAATATTTTCATTTCCGCAGCTAGATTTCAATTTTTTAAATAAACCTCTGTAGCCAAAAAATACACAGAATAGTCATAGAAAATCATATAATTTTATTAAAAATAATGCGGGAGCGGGATTTGATTTAAGAGTACTAGATTTGGTTCGGGGGGGGGGTACTAAGTAGTGTTTTTTACTTTGACTATGGATTGATAACAGCCAACTTCATTAGCAAGACAAACATCTACAGCGCATCAGCAAAGCGTCAGGTTGTACAACTAAAACAAACGTCAAAACAGGTAAAAAAACTATAATGACTTGTGTTTTGTGATTATTTTAATTACAAGAAACAAAATTATAAAAAGTTAATTTGATTTGAAATTTCAAAGTGTATGATGATTTTAAAAACATTTAAGATCAATAAATATCTGTCATCTTTTCTTGAAATTCATTACATTTAAATTAACCCTTTAATTAAATAGCCGCGACAAATATTTGAGTGCTTGTTGTACGTAAGTAATATGCGCTTGTATATTTCTTTGATTTCTTAATAAAATTCATCGCGTCGATTTTTTAGTTTTCATTTAAATATATGGCGCTTCGATTTTTTTGCAAACTAATTTCTATACATACTCTAATATTTGTTGCGCAACAGCTCAGTTTGTGGTGTGTTTATGCGACAAGTATAAACTACGTCTGTTGATAGGATCACAACATAATATCTATTTTTTTTTTTGATAACTACAAACTTTTTCTGGCTTAAGTAATTTCAAAAGCCAGCAAAAGTCTTGTCAAAATCGTAATTTACCCATACACAACTTAAGTGGGCTTTTGCCTTTATATCAGTTTTTAAAGTGTCATTTTGGAAAAATGGATAAAAATATTGAAACAATTAAAATTATTGTTTTTTTTTGCAATGGAAGGAATAAATAACTTGAAAAAAATTGAAAACCAATGAAAAAAGCGTTATGTTTTTTGAACTGTCAAATTTCGACACAGAATGTGCGATTGAAATCGCATTTTGCTTAAGCCAAAGTAAGTTAATGAAATTTGATGAAACTGAGCAAGAAATATGTATGGTCACATCACGAGTTCTGTTTTGAGTTCGACTGTTATTTTTCTGGATATAAACCAAATTGACGGCAATGGGTGCAATATGTAGAAATCCATACAAAATACTATTGAAATTCATATTTTGAAGCCTAACTTTACAACTGGGATATAAAATAAAATTTATATTAATGACGTCATAACTTGAATTGGAAACCAATATAGATATATTTGAAGGTCGATGTCGTTGTCAAAGTAATTCAAGTTAAATCAGCTGATCGAGTTATCAGTATAATCAAAATAAAAATGATTTTGTTTTGTTTTCTTTCATAGTTTGTAAATTTATTTCTCGAGAAGAAAAATCTAAATTAATTGTTATGGCTTTAATAAAAAATTTAAATTTATCATTAGTTTTTAAAAATTCTTTTTCATATATTTTATCAAGGCAAATTGGAAGTATATATTGTAAACACGAGGGTGACGGGTATTAAATACATATTTATTTCAAAATATTTCGTACTATTATTTTCTATTTTAGCAATGGTTATGATTTTGTTTTTGTTGGCGGCGGAATTGTTGGATGCGCTACAGCTCGTGAATTGATGTGTAAACATCCCAATTTAAAAGTTGCAATACTAGAAAAAGAAGCAAAATTAGCTGTACATCAAAGTGGTAATAATAGTGGAGTTGTTCATGCTGGAATTTATTATAAACCAGGAAGTTTGAAAGTATTTTTTTTTATTTATGGGCATAATTATATTTACTTAGTTTTTATTTCTAGGCTAAATTATGTGTCCAAGGTCTACATTTAAGTTATAAATATTTTGCAGAAAAAAAAATACCGTATAAGAAAGTTGGTAAATTAATTGTGGCCACACGTGAAGCAGAATGTGATAATTTATTTGTAAGAAAAATTTAGCATTGTTTATTATTTAAATTTCTAAATTTTGTTTGTATTCAATTTATTTTTATTATTACTTTTTGCAGGAATTATACAAACGTGGTGAACAAAATCAAGTTCCTGACATGAAATTAATAGAGGGTGAAGATATTCCCAAATATGAACCATACTGTAAAGGTGTAAAGGCTATACATTCACCACATACTGGAATTGTTGATTGGGGAATGGTAACAAATAGTTTTGCAAATGATTTTCGTGATATGGGTGGTGACATATATTTAAATTTTAAAGTTGATAAATTTGAGGAAATAGATGATACATGTTATCCAATATCAATACCATCTAAAGATCGAACCATAAAAACGAAATATGTATTAACTTGTGCTGGTTTACAATCTGATGTAATGGCTGAATTAACAGGTTGTAAAAGAGATCCCAGAATTGTACCATTTCGAGGAGAATTTTTACTTTTAAAGAAAGAATTGTCACATATGGTTAATGGGAATATTTATCCTGTTCCTGATCCCAGATATCCATTTTTGGGTGTACACTTTACACCACGAATGGATGGTAGCATTTGGCTTGGACCAAATGCTGTTTTAGCATTCAAACGAGAAGGATATAAGTACTAAATATTTACTTAACTAATTTTAAATATCTAAAATATTTTTTTTTTTGTGTTTCAGATGGTCTGATGTAAATCTTCAAGAATTTTTGGACGCCATAAAATATCCTGGATTTTTAAAAATGGCATCTAAAAATATAGGGTTTGGTTGCGATCAAATAATGAAATCAGTATTTATTTCATTGCAAACCAAAGATTTACAAAGATACATTCCAAATATTACAGCTAAAGATATTACGCGTGGACCAGCGGGTGTTAGAGCACAGGCAATGGATTTAAATGGAAATTTAGTTGATGATTTTGTATTTGATCGTGGAGATGGAAATAACTTGTTAAGTAAAAATGTAATGCATTGCCGAAATGCACCATCCCCGGCAGCTACAAGTTCATTAGCAATTGCAATAATGATAGTAGAAAAAATTCAACAAGAATTTCTGATTAATTAAGCACAAATTCAGTCAAGGTATTAACCGCAACAATATTCATTACAAAAACGTGTTTTGGATTCAATTAAATTTTGTAGTTTAAAATTTCAATTTCATTATTTTAAAAGCTAGTTCTGCGTAATTTTCTTTTTTCAAAATTTGTTAAATGAATGCGTACTTGCGTACTACTAGGGTACATGTAAAAGTTAACCAAAGTTGGTAAAATTATATTATGAGGTAATGAGAGCTTTTTAAAATATTGTAATTATTTGTTTTTGTTACGTATAAAATTTGTTATGTTTTAACTTTTAAATTTGTTTTATTTATTTATTTAATTTATCAAATTTATTGTCCTTTTTTAATTTTTTTAAAGACTGATTTAACCATTACAGGGTCAATTCATGTCTTATGGCATTACATAAAAAACTGACAATATTGGCTTCTTTCTATTTCCTTTTTTATAAACTAAAACTTTATATATTTTCATACTTCAAATATTTTTTGTTACGAAAGTTTACAATTCATAAATTATACAATAAAAAAAAAGAATTAATATTTAATCATCTGTGTCCAATCTTTGTCTAGTATTTCCTTTAGTAATTTTTCTTTTCTTAAAAGAACTTGAGGTACTACTGTCACCAATTTGATCTGCTGATGTTATTGTTTTTTCTTTAAACTGTTTTTGTCTTGGCTCATATAAACTGTGACTAATAACTGGCGGCGGTACCCATGTATTTATTTCAGGTAATTGCCAATCAATTTGGTTCTCTTCTCTGAAAAATATTAAACATATATAAAAACTATAAAATCAATTATAAAAAAATATTTATGTTTACTTTTTCACAACAGTCTGCCATTGTCCCATTTCTGGTGATACTAAATCTTCTTCAGTTTTAAATGTTTCTCTGACTTTTTCCTTTTCTTTAGCTACTTTTTCTACTTCTATTTTACGAATATTTTTTAATTTTTCACGATTATATTTTGCCACTTCTTCATCAACATTTTCCCGATATGAATGTGTATCTTTAGCAATTTTCATTTGTTGTTGTGCCATTGCAATTTCATTAATTTTATTATATTCTTTAATTGGCATAAATCCTTCTTTAGGAGCTTTCCATACAGATTCATTTGTTTTAACATTCCAATAATATGTATTATTATCATCAGATTTAGCTTCTACCCATAATGATGTTGTGTTTTCTTCATGTTCAATAATTGCAGTTTTTCGTACATTTGGTCGATTCGAATCATCTTCATCATCTGAATTACCTGGTAAACGTAATGGATCAATTTGTCTAGTAGCAACATTAACTGGATTTTTATCAGACGGACTACCGTATGATAGTTGTGATGGTCCAATTGAATTATTACTATTACTGGCTGCAATTACAGCATTTATTGAATTTGCTGTTATATCACCATATGAACTTATATCTTTTGCATATGATTTTAATGCTGCATCTTCCATTTTACGAATATCTTGATCCATTTTCATTTTTTCTTTTTCCTCCTTAACACTATTTCGGCTAATCTGGGTGATTCGTTGGGCAACAGCTGCTTTATGTCGTTTGCCATTTTCATGGAATGATACGCTCTAAAATTTATAATGAAATAAATTAGATTAATTTCAAAGTAAAATAATACTGACATAAACATGTTGTTTAATAAGGAAAATTCATATTCAGACGTAGCGCTAAAACTGTTTATAATTATATAATTAATTCAGGAATATAAATTTAATTCCAAAAATTATAAAAGCATATCTAAATTTTCCATATTTGGTTTATAGTATTGATTAAAAATTTTTAAATAAAAATATTTTCTGGTAATGAAATTAATTACTATTATAAAACCTAGTAGTCAGAACCTAGCACATCATAAAGTATGATTTGTATTTTGATGAAAATTTAATATATCTACCTAGTCTGGGACTCTGGCTAGGGTTATGATGGACGACAGTTGTCCGACATATTTAAATTTTAAATTCTTTATAAAATTTGTGGAATTAAAATTAAATTTTAAATAAGAAATTGCTGATTAAGTATTTTTAATCACCGTCATTTTTCAAAATGAAAATATTAAGGATACGCCGTTTATTTCTTAATCAATAATGACAGCCATGAAACCTTTTTAAAGTAGATTCACTTTCGCTTGTTAAATCTCTTTCTAGCTTGTTTGACATATAATTTTTAATTATAATACTTACAATTTTATTATCTGTAATCCAGCATTTACAATAATCACAAAATTTACGATCATTTGATACCCAATAATCTGCCCTAAAATAATAATCAAAAATTTATTATAAAAATATATTATATAAAGAAACAATTATTATTAAGCGATTAAAATTTTGGAGATTTTTTTAATTTATAGTTTTTTAGGTAAATTAAATAATTTAAGTAAAAAAAAAAATCAACATTTTAAATTTCGATTTTTATTTTTCCCAATATTTTTCAAAAATTCATTTTATAATATTTGTGGTAAACATAGACAATATAGTTTAATATTTTATTAATATTATATTAATTAATTAAATTAAATTGGATAGGTAAGTAATACGAAAACATAATAATTTTATGTTTTTTTTTCAAATATTTTTTTTGATTTTTTTAAATATTTCTAAAAAATTCTTACAGGAATGAAATGAACAAATTAAATTAATTTAAAGGATATTGGATTTGATATTAGGGATTTATCTAAATTATTTGACATTTCAATTTATTTCGTATGAATTCGTAACGAATACGAATTTATGAACAATTTATTTATTTTTAATTTTAATTGTAATTTTGATATTTTTATTTTACTAAAATTGGCATTACTAAATAAATACTAAAATGTATCTTTTTTTTTATAATTTTCACAAATTTACATCCATAATATTTTTTTTTTATTTTTTTTTATAATTATAATTGTACATAATTAATTACACATTCACAGCCAATTAATATAATTTACACTACAATTTGAAGATATATTAAAAAGGATAAATTTAATATTGATTAAGATTTTAGATCGTTTTGATATTTATAGTTTCTTTTGCAAACAATTTTCCATTTAAAAATAATTTTAGTTATATAATTATATTTATTAGTTTATTAATTATTTTTTGGTCATTTCACCTTACACACTATTAATTAATTTCTAAATTTTTGGTTGGTTCTATACTGGAAATAGTTTTAATTTTGCCTTTTATGTTTTAATGAAAATATTTGTTTTTAATTATCGATTATTAATTTTTATTGATTTCATTAATATTGTTATATAAAGGGTGACCCAAAAATAAAATGTTTTGTCACAATTTACTAATTATAATAATAAATTTACAATAATTATAATTTATAGAAAAACAATTCAGTATTTCAAATTTAGTAATTTTTATAATAATTTACTTTTCTAAATTCATAATTTCCATAAATTGTTAACTATTACATATTATAAATTTTCTGAACCCCTCAAAAATTTTAACACTATACATTTATTTGAAATTTCTT
Organism: Rhamphomyia laevipes; assembly: GCA_963920725.1. NCBI lineage: Eukaryota > Metazoa > Arthropoda > Insecta > Diptera > Empididae > Rhamphomyia > Rhamphomyia laevipes. The sequence goes on along the minus strand of OY987258.1, from coordinate 21,433,233 downwards.
AATAATCTTTGGTTGATTTTCTTAAATTCTATTAACAAAATTGTGTAATTTTATAGGGAATACAAATTAAATAATATATAACATCATAATTTTACTAATTTTATATTATAGTCCTTTCCAGGACTACGATTTTCTTAGAAATTACAATATAGGCAAACAAATTTTTTTATTTAATTTTTTCTAAATAAAATACATGGAATTAATTAAGCCAAATCTTAGCAACAAAACGTGAATAAATATTAAATATTCCTGGAAAATGGAATTACATAAGATTTATTATAATATTTATATGAAAATGACAATTTTATTAAAATAAGCAAAGCGTCACAACTCACAAAGGAATGTTAAAAATAACAAAAAAAGAAGAAGGAAATCTGTAACTGATATTCTTGAACTAAGTATTTAATATAATTATAAAGTGATAAAGATAAAGGATTTAATAATATCACTTGATCATGATCAAAAAAGAAAATTTGGAATTCCTAATAGTAGGAGGAGATTGCTTAATGAACCAACAAAGAATTTCATTTTGAGAAATTATTTATTTCAATGTATTACAAAATTACTTTTTAAAATGTAACCAACGTGAAACTCATGGCTATAATAACGAAAAAAATATTTTTGGTATTATTTTTATTACTAAGGATTGCGTGATTTCTGCATATGCAGCAAAAAAAAGGACATAATATGATATCCTTTTCTTTAATGTTTTTCACAAACAAAAATATAATCGTATTAAATAATATAAAATTAAAATTACAAAATATAGAAGAGAATAAGCTAATAGCATATTTTGTAAGAAATTGCAATTATTTTGACTGGTGGCAAAAGGATCTAGTTTTGAAATTTTGTAAACGTCTAAAATTAAATACGTCAACCAACAATTTGACTTGTTATTAAATCGTACTTTATATTTGATGATATTTTTTATTATGATATAAATATTTTCTTTTTTTTAACAATGGGGTCCGGTCATTGCGTTCCCAGTATATTTATGTCGATAAATATTAACGTGACAAATATTAATTTCATGTAGTATGGGTATTCGACATATAATGTTGTTTTTGCAGAATTCCCAATGTCGAATTGAAAAAGAAATTGTTTGGCCAATTCCTGTTATATTACAACAGGAATAAGAGGATAAATTTCTTATTGACCTTAAAAGATTTGGTAGGTAGGATAGATTCTAAAGTCTTTAAAAAACGTAATTTAAATTCACCGTCGTCCGTATAACGAATTTGTTGTTAACAAACTCCAGATTTTCATTTCTACAATGCATAAAAATGATATGTTAGAGTTAGACAATTTACATTCTGTGCAAAATAATACTACAAAGGTTGGTATGTATATTTAATAAAAAAAGATGTTGTATCTGGTTTATATACAGGGTAAGTTTGAAATATTTTATCCACGATAACTACTGTATTCCTTGGTTCATTCTGAGTAAAAAAAAATTACTAGAATTTTATTCAAACTCGTGCAGTTGTGTAGGTACACAACATTTTATGATTCGATGTTAAGTAGATACATATTTTGGTTTAAAACTTCAGACTGGGTCAATCGAGAATTATGGGTCATATGATTTTTATTGTAAAATCTGGAAAATTAATATATATATGTGTAATTTTCTTCTTCCATTGACAGATTTTACAGTAAAAATCAAATGTCATGAGTTACGTTACGGATCTCAAAGGTCATGTGTAGATTGGTTGAGTTTTAGTTTTCAAAGAACGTAGAGTTCAGAAATTTATAGCTCCTTTTAAAGGGTATTTAATTACCAATCTAATGACATCTAAACCATACATAACCATTTACCCATTCTGAACCAAAAATATGTATCTATTTTTTTTTTAAAAAAAATCGTAAAATGGATATTAACGCCTCAGAGGCCTGACAATTCCAGTACAACTTTTTTGTCAGAATGAACCAAGGAATACCGTAGTGTATCAAGTATTTCAAACTCACCCTGTATATTTATACATTTTTATTTAATTTTTCATTCTTGAAAATTCCTGGTAAATATATTGTTCTCTGTTATGATATATATATTTCAAATCTAATATGGTGTACGATTTTATAGTAGGTCATATTTTAATATGCTAAATTCGGTTACCAGATAAAATTTGTTAAAATATAAATTTATAAATTTATATGTAAAATATTCTCTATGATGGCTAAAGAATGAAATAACAATATAGTATTATTTTTTGTTCATTGACGTTCATTGATATGATCATAAATCATAATTTAGTTTTGTATGGTTAAACCTTTTTCTGGATATGACATAAAACAATTTTTTATGTAAAGGTCAATTTAATTTCTATTTTGGTGTTTACATTTCAATAATTTGGTAAAATCGAATCTTTTTTTTCATTTTTTGTTTTGTTATATTATCTCTTATCATTCATGGGGGTATTTATGCTATTATTATTAAATATTTGTTTTGAATAAGAAATAATAATAATGTCTTCTATCTATCAAGAATTTGCGATAAGGAAATTTAATATAAAAGTTTTTATTTTGTCAGTTCTAAAAATTTTGATATTATTTTAACATGAATTGGAAAACTGTCAAAATTTAAAAAAAATATCAATTTATATTATTCCGAAAATTAAGACTTTAAGTGTGGTATGGGTACCATATCTACAGACAGGTTCGCTATATTATTAATAGAGTTAATGATTGTGATATTTAATAAAATAATTTACAAATAATTACGATTTTGAAAACTTTCTAAATTTTAGAAAAATAAAATATTTTGGATTTGTCTATATGGTTCATAATACAGTCACTAAGCTGAATAGTGTTTTCCAAATGTCGCAAAACAAGCAAATATTAAACGATTCAACCTAGAGCAACACATTTGGGCTCCTTTAATAGGTAATATTCGTGTTTAATTTCCAGAATATTTGGTTTAGAAAGATTTTTTCTGTATTTTATCAATTTCTATGAAAATTGCATTTATCTTAAAAAAGAAGCGTTGATAATTTTTGTTTTAATATTGTAATATATTAATATTAATTATATAAAATCGCCACAAAGTAGAAAACTCTTTCCAAAAATAGTTCTTATCAATTGAAGAGGTAAAAATCTGTAGAGGCTAAGGATTAGCTTCCCAATTGCAGATAATCTGTCTATATTTTTACAAATCGAACAATAATTAATAAATTGCATATTTTAGGATTGACAGTCAAAATTTTGCATAATTCTTTACCACACCCTAGGGGTGGAATATTAAAGAAATGACCTAAATTTTCTTTTGAACACCGATACCAAAATAACCCAACAGTATATCCATATCCAAGAACCATTATTGAAAAAAAAAAAAACAATTATCAACTTTACCAATTCCAAAATGATTTTTCATCATGATTAAGTTAATATAATTTGAATTATAAATAAATATTTAACATCTTTATTTAATAAATTTATTAAGAAAGGACACGAAAATGAAAATAAAATCAAGATTCGAATTTATTAAAATCAAAAAAATTATATTTATGAAAATTTAGAAATTAAGGTTGTTTTTTATATTAATGAATATTAGGGCGTGTAATAAGGGATGATAAATTGTTTATTTTATTTGTCTTTGCTTAAATATTATTTTTTGTATATTTTTTTATTTTGATATTCGATAGACCGTATTTTTTATAATATTATTATTATTATTTTAATCATTTCCTTTTTCATAAATTTCAAAAAATTAAAATATACAATTAGAAATAATCTAAATATATTTATTTATTATTATAATTAACTATAGTTTATATAATTTATTTATTCGTGGTCTTTTTGGTGCTTTTAATACAACTTTATTTAAGCTCTTAAGCTTTTTGTAAATATAATTTAATTTTAATATAACATATAGTAATATAATTAAATACAGAGTGCCTAATAAAATTTTCTAAAACAAAAATATATATTTATATTTTTCTTCTATTTTCTCGTAATTTTTTCAATAAATTTTCTATTTTTAATATAGTATTAAAAAATTCATTTTTGTTGATTTTGTCCTTTTGTCAATTTTAATAAAATTGGATAATGTATATCCTCATCATATAAATTTGATTTTTTTAATTCTAAATGTCTTTGCCAAATAATTTCATTATAACGTTTTATAATTTCACAATTAAAACCTTTTAATTGACAATCATTAATAAATCTTGTCATTGTTTTACCACGTTGTGGTGCCATTACTAAACCAATACCATTTATTGATAAATAATACCAAATTGTATCAATTAATGATTGCCGTGCATCATCAAAAAATAAACAATCAGCTGATAAAATTATATCAAATTTTTCATATTCAGTTTGATTACGTCCCAATATATTTTCCCATTTCAATACTGAACATTTCGTATAACATGACAGTTCATTTAAACAAATCGTTTTACGGACATTTTCAACTGAAACATTATTACCATCAGTTAAATGACAAACATATGGTTTAGCATATTTAGCTAACATTAAACCAGTTAAACATGTCATACCACCACCTAATTCAAGTATCCATTTACCACGAAAATTATGCAATTCAGATAATACATAAACGGTTAATGCTTCTTCTGACGGCCATACACATATATTACCAGTATTATTAAAACCCATTAGATCAGCAGCTGTTAAATGTCTATCAATATGATGAATATTAACAGCATAATCATTATGATTTAAACATATTTTATATGTATACCAATTTTCTTGTTTACCAAAAAAATTTATAGCTATTGATTCATCAAAATTATTTTGTTGTAATAAATCGAAACTTTTGAAACGTCTTACAGATGCTGTACGTTCAGATTCATCTTCAGATGATATTGATGATTGTTCATCAACGGAATCTTTACGTAAAACTTTAGCTAAAATTTTCCAACGTTTTCGAGCATTTGTTTGGTTATTAATATCATTAATAGTTGTTGTAGATGATGGTATCATCATCATATTAGTTGATGTTTTTTGTAATTCTGATGACGATGATGATGATTTTTCTAATGATAAATTGTTATTATTATTATTGTTAATTTCAAGTTGTTGATGTTTTTGATTTTGTAATAATGATGACATTTTCTGATTTTGCTGTTGTTCTTGTTGATGTGTTGTTGTCAGATTTATTAAATGACCATTATTTTCACGAATTGTATTTAATGTATTATCTATATCATATTCTAACATTAAGGATATTGAGGATAATTGTTGATGATGATGATTATGATGACCAGATATGACTTTTGTTGTTGTTTGATTACAAATTTTATTTTGTACTATAGTTTCAGTTGCCATGTTTAATAAATTTTTGAAATTTTATTTTGAAGTTATTTTTCAAGGATTTGTGATGTTTTTATAATTTTTAATATAGAAATATATATTTTCATTTCGGATTAATAATAAATATTATGAAGTTTTCTCTGTTGGAAAATGGAAAATTATTATATATATATTATATTAAATATATTTTTATGTACTTTTGAAAAAACTCTTTTTTTTTATTGTAAATTACGAGTAAATGTTGTAGATTTGTAAAAAAAAATTACAAAATTCATTAATGAAATGATTATAACTTTTGTAACATTTTATTAAATTTATTATAATAATCGTGTTAATCCTAACATAAGCTTTACTAATTAATTACTAAACTTACATAAATATTTTTAATAAGTTTTATATATTAAATATTTATAGTTTTTCCGGTTAGGATAATAAAATTATATTTTTATTACTGAATTTAATGTACCGAACTTAAATATAGAGTATAAAATTAATTTTTATGCATTTTCATTCATGATTGCATCTAAAATTGTTTTTGTTTCATATATAAATTTAAAGACGTTTTAACGATTTTTCATCATCCATGAACAAATATAAGATTTTTTTTTTAATAATAGAAGATAATGATTTAGATATATAAAATTAAATTTAATACTTAATAAATAATATCCGAGAAATATGGTTCACAGAATATTAGCAAGAACTATATAAGAAAATTGCTGATTTATTTTGCAAGCAATTTATTTTTATATGTTTAGAAAATTAAATTTTATGAACGATAAAAATTTGAAGATAATTTTTAAATAATATGGAAAGATTAATTATCAGTATTTAAATTACAAAAATTAAATTTATTAACAATTTGACTGTTCGTTTGCTATGTACATGACTATCAAAAATGTGACAGTGTAGATGACCATCAAATTTCTTAATATTAAGAGACTCACTTTACAAAGAAAAAATCACATGAGAAAATACGTAAGCAAATGTCGCAATTCAAATAAAACAACCAAAACCTTTGAAGTAACATCCGGATAAATCAATGGTAGCTAGAGGAAAGGATGCACTAAATTTAATCTAATTTAAGATTATGGATCATGTCCATTGAAAGAAGAATAGAAATACAAAAGTTAACAAAAAATATAAAAGAATTTAAGTGTTAAGGTGTACAAGTTAGTATAGTAATATAATAACTAAATAGGTTTAATAATTCAGCGTAGAATACAAGTTCGTTAGGTGTAAGCGTGTAAGGTGTATAAGGTCTGTTGAAAGATGGCTGCGAGATTGGAGAAGTGACCGTATTAGCAGGAAAATAATTGTAAAAGAGACCTTTTTCCACAAAGAAATGATTATGATTGGTTTGATAGAATCAGTATTAGTAAATTTAAAAGATTTAGAATCTGAAAAGTGGACTTCTAAATTCATAATTAAACTACGAATAATGTTTTAGTTAATCTGTTGAACAATACAGTGAATATACGTACCAGTTTGATTTGTAAAATCTTCCATGAAAATATTGTGTACATATACAACAATCTTTAACTGCAGAAGGTATGCAGTTTTTTTAGTTTAAATTATTCATTCAATATTTATATTAAAACTGTAGCTACAAAAGAATATTTCTCAAAATATTCCCTTAATAAGAAAATTCTGGTCCCTAGTTGTAAAACTTTCATAAAATATAAATATAACTTTGTAGCAAATAATTTAAAATTAACGTACATTAAATTATTTATATAAATTTTCTAATTTTAAATAATAATTTTAATGTATATTTAAATACTATTTTATTGCTAAAATTCCAAATAATTTTGTTTCTTAATTTTAACATCAATGAACTTTTATTATCTTGACAGGATAATTTGAATATTCTAGACTTCTACATAAAAAAAAAATGATCTATTTCTGTATAAACCAATTTAAATGCTAATACAGCAAGGCGAGACCAAATTAATATTTTTTTTTTTGTGAATCTCGGATTATTTATTACTTACATTGAGGAATAAATCAGCAAAGAAATAAATCAAACCAACAGAAAAAATCACACCTTTAACGTTATTAAAATTTATTAAAATCATTTTTTTTTATTCTGTATCCTTACATTTATATAAATAATTGTCATTTATATTCCACAAAATAAAAAATTGATTTTCATATTTCAGAAAGGATATTAAAGAATTTATTCATTTTATTTAATTCATTCTTATATGTAATACAAAATTATATTAACTTATTTAATATAATTAAATTTAAGGAAAACTAGTATGTATAAAAACCTTATTACAACCTATATAACAATAATTGATAGAATTATTAATATAAACGATCATCGATCAATATCAAATTAATTGCAATTTGTTTTAAAAAATTTTTTTTTTGGGTTTTGCAATGGTTGGTTAGTTTTCAATTTGAACGCTTTCAGATTCTATTTTACAAATCATGACCTAATCTCAAAAATTATTATAACACATTTAGTGTCCAAATGGCCAAACCAAAATAGAGCTATGTATGTAGTTACATTTGGTGTCAATTAGTAAATTTGTTGAGAATTTTTTTAATAAACTTTGTAATTCATAACATCGTTTAAATCTTCCACCTTTGCACTTGCAAGTTCAAAAAGAAGCTAAAATTACAAAATACAAACTCGTTACGGATGTTGACCGATAAAATTGCAATTTATACCTCACACAAGTCTCGCCTAGAAATTCCCAAAGACTCTGCATTAAGCTTCTCCTTAACGGATAGTATTCACAATTTCGTAAATCCATTCAATGTAATCATTCCAGAATAGTCAATGACATACTTCAACAGTGTTCAGAATATATATGCTTAAGTTTTTGAAGCGTGACAGTCGGGATCAATCGTAGCATTGCAATCATACCAGATTAAATTTAAACTAGTATGTGACTGCCTGCAAGTTCTCAAAGAATTAGCAAACAAAAATATAGTTACCCTAATGTGGGTACATTTAGGGTAATGAAAATGCTGGATCTACTTGCTAGATTGGGATTAGATCTTACTTTTAACCGTCCTATATCTTTGCGGTATCTCAATTAGCACTGCTAAGACAGCAATCAATAAGTGGTTATCAAAAGATAGGGTAAAACATTGGTAAACAATTGTCTAGTATCCAACAAAATTTTATCTTATATCACCAAAAATAACTCTCGAACTACTTAACTAAATTTAATCAACTACGTCTCTTATCCGGCTTATCGAAAAGCTATTATCGATTTAACTACTATCATAATAAGTTTGACACATCAATCCCACATGTCTGCAGAATATGCGGTGAATTCAATGAAACAGCCGTACACATCATATGTGATTGCGAAGGTCTGTTGTCACCAGACATAAAATCTTTAGCCAAAGGTTTCTAGAACCAGGGGTCTTTATGTCTAAAACTTTTAAAAATATCCTCAGATTTACTAATAAATTAAAGTTCGTAGAAGATATATAAGATAAAGGGTACCACAATAGGTCAATAATATCAGTGATGGTTACATAAGAGATAATTTTTGCCCAGCCCTACCATTTATGTCATCTATATAATTCATATAATCATTATACGAACTCAGTACGAGATATATTCATAATTACAATACACTGTGGGTGGTCCATGAAATATTAAATCTTCCCTTTGAAGATGAATATTTTAACGAACAATGAGACTTTGATGTCTGAATAACTAAGGTAAATTAGTAGAATCATGGAATATGTTATTTATAAATAGTGCAGTTTTAAAAAGTGAGTTTTAATTAAAATGTTATTATTACAATAAACTTAATTGTTGGTTTGCATGTACAATGGCTGATAGTTATGTTCTCCAACATGAAAATTAACTTTTTCTTTAGTATTAGGATATATTTTTGTTGCACACATTATTAACAAAAAAAAAAATGTTCTTGATAATCTCTAATTTGTTGGTAAATGGTAAATACCTATAAATAATAATAATTTTAAATAAATCTTAAATTTTATATTAAAAAATTCCTTAACCTATGAATTATCTGCTGAGAAAAGAAATTTATATTCCATAAGTTTTCATAAACTTTATTTAATAATAAGAAATGAATTACATTAAAACGTGTAGATGAAAGTTTGGATCCGGAAAAAGTAGTTAACTAGATGATATTGACGGTTTAGTAACAGGTAAAATAACTTATAAAAAGTTTTATTGTAGAAATTACCAAAAAATAAAAAAATTAATTCCAGATTACAGAGCACGCAATGTTTGTTTAAATGTTTCAGTACAAATTTCGTGACATCTTTTGCACTCTCATTTACGATTACACTTTCCTAGTTCTTAAAGTATTGTGCGTGTCCAAATCTGATTTAGTCAACCGTGACGTTTAACGACTGTGACGATGATGGCCAAGGAGTTACATCGATTTTATTTTGTACTAACTACGCCGTGATCTTCTTTCAAGTGAAGAGACAAAGACAATTCTAGTTCAGTTAGAAAATATTTTGTGAAAAGAAAACTAGGACTTAATTTATGAATCAGGACTCGTATATACATAAATTCATTAAAGTTTCATAATAATTATTTTTATGTTAAATAATTTATTAAAATGCAAAAATATATTATGAGGTCGTAAATCATCAAAAATCTAATCATAAGATAATTTATAGCTAAATTTTCATATGACAACAGCAAATAAATTTCTTAAAAGTAGGGATCAAAGTAATATTATTTAATGACAGCTCAGCAAGAAGAGTAAAACCAAAAAAAGAAAAAGAAAACCTGCATAAAAACTTTAGAATTCTTTACCACAACATCAACAAAAAAAGGATAATTTTCATGAAAACAGAACTAAAACTTTTTATTTTTCATTTTTTCTTTTACGGGATAAAATTTAAAAGTTTTTCGTTGAGAGTTGAGATATAAAAAAGACAAAATAGTTTAACTATTCCGTCATAAAAAAGGATTAAATTTAACTGAATAAGTAGATATAATATTATAAAATATGCTGAAAAAAAGGTTGGATATTTCTTTTTTTAAATAGTTAATTAAAATATTATAGTATAACGCTAAGATTTATTACTTACAAAGTATGATATTTCAAATAGTTACATTAATTATTGTAAGGTATAAAAACTTTTCAATTTTGAACACTACGAATATAGTTTTGTAGTATAAATATAATTATAAGTTGACAGGGTAATTTCAATATGTCCGGATTAAAAATCAAATAAAATTATTTAGGTCAACAGAAACAAACAAAATAAATATATTTAAATTTAATTGTTGAAAGAAAAATAGGAAAATTACGTGAAAAACTATTTAAGGCTTAAAGAATTTTACAACGAAAGGTTAGACATAAATATTATGAGAACTTATAAATGTTCATTGATTTTGGAATTTTTGGTATGTAAAAATATTGATTTCTATTTAAAATATATATTGCAAAATAGCAAAAAAATAACTGGTAACATTATGGGGGACCAGATAACTCGTAGTTATACAGTGTTTTGAATTCAGAACATCAACAAAATTTTGGAGTAAGAATATAATTTTATACATATGTATATCAAAATTTTTGATACGAACCCACCCCAGACTAACCACATTTAATTCAAATCGAATAACAATTTCTATATGTTCTAGAACAATTATAATTCATATATTTTAATCACTGAAGCTACTCATCTCAATCAAATTAAGTATCAACTAGACAACGAGCACGTTACCAAGCTGTGTGCAACATTACGTTCAAGTTGGATAGGAACTACTTTGAAATATTGCTTGCTGGGTTCAGTGTATCGTGACTCTATTATTGAATTATTGTGTATGCAGCATCGAAAACCAAAAAAAAAATATTTAAATAGATTTTATTTTCTTTTGCCTTTGTTTCCATCACAATACTTTGTAGATATTCCAAGATTACTCGTAAATTATTTTACTTTCAAGAAAAATTGTTACGTAAATACATATTAGTTGGAAAAATAATATTTCATTGAAATGAATTCAAGGTGAAAATCAAGTTTGAATTTTGTGTTCGACGACGACTTTACGTATGTTTATTTTGTGTAATAAATTACACTCTTTTTTATATTTTCGTTTTTTTGGTTGTAAGTGAAATTTTAGGTCCTGTTAATAAATAATATTAAAAGGTATCGACAAAATTTATGTGTTATTGTCAAGGAAATTTGATATTTCAATTTGAATTTTCTAGTTAGATTATTCTGAGATTAAAATTTAAAAGATGCTATTAAAAAAGAAAAAACAATTTATAATTAAGAGATAGGGACGAAATAGATATTTTGTGGTGACTGGTTTTCAAACTGGTGGTACAACTTAGCTACACAACTTGTGGTACAATTCTTTTGATATAAAATAGTTTTTTAATTATCTTTCCGATAATTAAATGACCATGTCATTTCTTTTACATTATTTTCACTTCAATTATCGTTATATAAAATGCAATTACAGCAGACGTGCAGTTGAATGGCTCCACAATGCAACCACTGAACTTATCAGGTGAAAAATAAATTTATACTATTTCATTTTCAATGATAACCACTTTATTTATTGTTTTTAAAGTTTATTTATAACAAATATTTAAATTTACTGAAATCGTTAGTAAACCCTGTTTTGGAAAGTTAGATGAATTTAGTTTTAGTGGATATGGAAATTATTTAGAACCTCGATTTGGAAAGATAATAAATACTTAGTTAGAACAAAATAAATTTGTCCCCCGATACAAAAGTTTTAGTTTATATATTTGCTAAGTGATTTTCATCAACACGTTATTCAAATGGCAATAATTCTACTTTTATCTTAGGTAAACCCAATTCTTGGTAATAAAATATTGTTAATTCTCAAAAGATTTGAAATGTCTTAACCAATTTTTAGTTGATTTACCCATCTAAAGTTAATTTTTTGTCTGAGTGATGTCTAAAATAACCACCATTGACAGAATAAGCTATTTCATTTATTTTAAAAAGTAATTTTTAAGTGATTTTGAAAATATCTTAGTTTCGTAGATTGAAAATGAAATTCTTTAGATAAGAAGTGCTATTTCATAGTGCGCTTTTCATAAAAGATTATAGGATAAAGTTAAGAACATGTACGTTTTAACCGATTTTCACTTAAAGTTTTCAAGGAATATTATAACAATTTTCTTTTATGTTTTTGACTTGTATATATTAAGATTTAAGCAAAACGTTCTTTCTGTAAATATTTGACATAATTTAATAATAATAAGTGAAAAGAATGAAATTTTAAAATTGCTAATAAAATGTATGAGAGAAAATCAATAAGTATACAATATAAACTTAACAGATATAGAACCAATACAGGATACAACAAAAACTAGACTAGTCGAAAAATATTTTTGGCAGATTATTTTTTTTTTACAAAAAGTACTGTAATATGTCACGGACGAGCTTCATTTTGTTTTTATAATTATAATGATTTTGATTAAGGTGTATACAAAATCAGGACGAAATCAATCAAGGGCCACTGGAAGGCATTTGTTCCTATGTACTAAATAAAAATTGTAAATTTTTACTGATTCAAAATTTATCGAACAGTGAAATTATTTGTGCATCAGCGAAATAAATATTCAAAACAATGCGACATTGAAATTATACCTAGAGGCTACAGCATACAGCTAGAATCATAGCGCTACCGATAAGTTTCAAAGAGCGTTGACGATTACCTTAAATTTTAAATGACATTGTACGCTGTGAACAGAACTGTTTATAGTTGCCGTGTGCTTACTTTTTTTGTGAAATTCATGCTACTTCATAATTTAAAATATGTGTTCTCCCACATTTTCAGTAACGCGAAATTATACGTATTTGTATAAATTTTTTCTAGTACACCGTCACCGGCAATGTTGAAAATTGTAATTGCTTAGGAATGGAATTATGTATTTTACAGACCGCCTGTCAACGCGAAGGTGACGGTGGCACTGTGATTCCAGCTTAAATATAGTGCCCCCGTAATTGTAGGATAAAAGATGTTTCAAAATCATTATTTCCAGCTATATTTTGATTGCCCTTCTATACAAAGACACCTGGTTAAACTATCCTGTTGCTCCCTTTTCTACAGATCCTGAATTCAATCTGTTTTGTTTCATTCATTCCAACGTTTGTCTCCGTTCAATTTATAATTTTAAAAGGAAAATTAAATGTACCACCAGATATGCAATACGTGAACATAAAATTAATTGGTATTTATATTAACTTTGATTCGACATCATATTATTACCCATAAAATTTCTGTGGTAAATTAATTAATATAATTAAAAATCATTCTTGAAATCATTAATTCAATCTTTACTTATTATGTAAAAAAAAAAACTGAAAATAAAACCTATAAAAACAATTCTCCATCTTGTTAATATTTAAAATGTTTTTTTCTTCTCATGGTTGGGGTTGGGGAGCAAATAAAATTGATTCTTTAAAAATTTGATTTGTTATGCGAATTCGTTTACAGGTTTTTTCCTTTAAATAACAATACCAGGTAAAAAAAAAATCAATCAATTTCTGAATAATTTAACAAGTGAACTTTATTTATATCCTGAAAAACAAAAATTATGTTGTTGTTTTTCTTGTGTTGTTGCTGGCTGGTTCAAAATTTTGACTATAGGATATTAAAGAGTTTGTTTTTGTGTAAAGGTTGAAAAATTAATTTAAAATTTTTAAAATAGCACTTCTTTTTAGCTAAAACAACACATAAAAAATAAATCAATAACAAAATAAACAACAAAAAAATTGTTTTTTATGGAATTTTTGTTTTTGTTGACCAGAAATTTTAGGTGTTTAGTAAAAATTTTTTATTTTAAAATAAACAATTTCCAATATAATTTAATAAAATATGGAATGGATTTTCGTGATATCTATAATAGGATTAATTTGAATGAAATATGAAAATAAATACTTTTGGCATTGTTAGCCAGCATTTTTGTTTACTTAGAAATTTTCATATTAATAAAATAATCCTTGAAAAGTTGTTTTCGTGTCAACATCAATAATATTATTTTTATTAAATATTTAGAGTTATGTTGTTGTCAGTTAAAAAGGTGCAAAGATTTGATTTCTAAAGTTTAGTATGCAACTCGACTGAAATACAATTTTCATATAAATTTAACATCGTACAATCAGAAATAAAATATTTTCCTTATAATTTCGCTCAGCTCGCGTGAAAAAATTATGAAAAAAGGTAGTTTATTGTCCAATCAACAGATGACAGGCAAATAATCTTCAAAAATATTTCATATGAAATAATGCTCTGAATATTAATTATTTCACGATTAAATCTTGTCATTTCTGTGAAGAACACATCAAGACAATGAAAAGAAGAAAATGGAGATGGATTTGTCATACGTTAAGAAAACATCCAACGTTCATCACTCGTATGGCACTCGAATGAAATCCACAAGGGCACCGAAATGTTCGAAGACCATCTCTACAACATGGTGCAGGACTGTGAGAAACAAATTGCAAAAAATCGGAAAAAGTTGGGAAGATACAAAGCGAATTGCGAGAACCCGAGATACCTGGAAGAATCTAGTAGATGCCCTATGTTCCTCGTAACCAGGAACAACTAGGAAAAAAAATTGACATTTCATTTTTTTAATAGAAATTTGAATAGTGGACATAATATGCTAATTGCAAAATACATAAAATGTAATATAAAATGCTACTTTATCTTTAATTTGATAAACAGCATATATAATTTTAAAAAAAATATTTGAAATGTCAAAATATTAAAATATTAAAGAAATTTGTCTAATTTCGCGTTAAAAATTTTTTTCCATCGAGCTATACATACTAAGCTTAATGCAAAACAAAATCTCCAGTGAAATAATCGTGAAAAAGTTGTGAAAAATTATTGTGGAGAGAAATATCAGAAATAGGTCATTTTGACATTACATATTTGTAATTTATGTAAATAATTATGTCTTCAATTTGCGTTAAAATAAATTTATAAAAAAAACCATATATCAAAATTACGCTGCAAAATAATTTTCAAAACATTATTTAATGTGAAAAAGTATGAGGAAACTTTTGGTTTGCGATTTGTTGAAAATAAACAGAAACTACGTATTTCACAACTTTTCATGATGATCTCGATACACACCATCAGAAAAATCAGAATCATGATTGTTTTACTTGTTAAATTTGTTTGAAAATTTCACATCATAGCGAACTCGATACTAAGCTTTAAAGTTAAATACGTAAAATTAAATTAAGAATTTATGAAAAAAAACAAAATTAGAACCAGAATATTTGTTTAGCATTGAAATAAATAAATGAAAATTCCTAAGGTCATAAAAGGGAATTTTCGAACTTCCAACCATGTAAACATGATATTGTTGATTATTCTCTAAAAGTCAGTCAAATGTCCATAGGCATCTATAAAAGTTGATAATATTCCTGGAAAAAGAATGATGAAAGTAATAAAGATGATTTTATTACAGCTTCTTAAGCTATAATCAGAAAACTGAAATATTTATCTAACCAATCTATAAATTCAAGTGTTTGCTATATTGGAGAAAATGGTCTGCTTTGCTTTTCCTATTTCTTAAGTTTATTCAAAATCTAAATTTCATTTGGGAATTATTTTATGGCATTGGCATACAGAATTATAGTCTGTAATGTAAGGAATCGTGATTATCCTGCTTATGATTAAAAATTTTAAACTATGCCTCAATTTTAATCGTATAATTTTATTTGCAAATCTGGCTATGCGGTAATAATTTTGAAATTTGGGGGTAGAAAATTGAATGAAAATTTTTGTGGTATAAAATTGAATACGCCAAAAGGTTGGACACTGGGCGTCCGTAAAAAATCCAAGAAAGTTTAGATCGCAGAATTATATTTGCAATGTTATTTCAGTTCTACCAATATAAATATTTTCTGTATAGTTCAAGAATTCAATAAATTTGAGGTAGATTTACAAAACATTTTTACTAGACATCGATTCCTTGCTTCACCCCTTTTCGCAGTAAACTCTTTCGACAATTGATTAATTCGTAAAGTAGAAATAAAATTGTATTTAGAGATATAAGCTCTTCCAATTGAACGATTAATCAATCAATCAATAAAATCTCTCAAATTGCATTAAATAAAAATCAATTGATTACAAAATCGTATATTTGTCGTCGTATGTTAACATAATATTTCGATATATATATATTCTTAAAATAAATTTAAAAAAAAAATGGCACTGTACACGAAATCATGCCCTATATATAAATTGGTGCAAAAAAAAAAAACACCTCTCGACAACTTGTTCATTTGTTGTTGGCAAACAAATTTAAATAGGTTTTCCGATAATATTTTAATATACATAATACATAAGCATAACATACGTAAATACAGGGTGTTCGCCGGTAAGGTTTACGACTTTGTAAAATGGTTTATGCTGATAAATGTTTTATCGAATGTTGGGAATTACGTATGGAAGACGATGTTAGCTAAATGTCCGTTTCTGTTTATCTTTTTATAAAAATTTTCATATATTTAAACTTATAATTTATAAATTTCAACACGAATATTTTGTTTAAGTTGCTCAAGTGTTTCTGGTGTGTTGGTATAAACCTTGCTCTTTAGATATCGCGACAAAAAGAAGCCCGGGAATGTTAAATTATGTTACGATAACGTTTTCCTGTAACAGTTACCGTAAATACCACATAGCACCAAACATAACGCATGATACTGTCACTTTTAATGGATATCTGAATATCCTGATGAATAATTTGTGCTTATGTGATACAGAGCCTCTTTTTGTCAAACGATAAATTGTGAATTTTGATGGCAAATTATTATTACAGAAAATTTCACGTCATTTTCTATAGACTTCACAATAATTGATGAGTGATTTTGATAAAATGTTTTTATAATTAAAACACATCATGTTTTCAAAATGGCGACCAAACAAAATAGTAAAGACTCACCCGGTATATTAAAATGTACAATGATATATAAAACTGAAGGTTAATCAAATTAGAATTAGAATATTATAAATATATTTAAATAACAGATTTTCTGATTCAAATAATATTTTACAATAAAATTCATTTTAATTTGTTTTATTTTCACAGTCCTCATAATGATTATCATTTCATCAAAACTAATAAATTTGTTTAATGCTATATCATATCTTAATGAGAAAATATATTTGGATGTAAAAATAGATTATTTTTTTTTTGTTCTTATTTTTTATTTACAATTAAATATAGGATACAAAAATAAACAATTATTTTCAATTATGTGATTTAGTCTATGTATTTAGTAGACTATACTAAATGCTATACTAGCCAATATTATAGCTAAGCAATTGAACTATAATTAATTTGGACTAACTAAACTAAAATAAATGAGAAGAAAAAACAAATTAAAAATGATATGTAAAATACCAATCAATTTGGTACAATTTAGTTTTATTGTCGGGACACATTGATAATAAATTAATCCAAATTGTTTTTTTTTTTTGTAATTAATTGAGGGAATTATTAAATACGAGTCATTATTGTTACCAAGAATGTTAGAAATTGATTGAAAATTGAATTGGAACACAATTTCAGTGTAAAGCTGATCTTAAAAAGGTCTTGCAGACGCTATAAATTTAACGGATTTCCAATTTCCTACTAGGATGTTATTTATTGGATTTTATTGATATAGTGTTTTGTAAGAGCAATATACTAGATAAGATTGCGATGAGTACACTAATGTCCCAGGTAAATTAAAATCCGCTTACCGAGATGAACTTCCGATGAAAACCACAGTATATTTTTTGGAGATTCAACAACTCTGCCGTATCTTTCAGTTTCTGTTCGATACACTTTATTTTCGATTAGCACTTTCTTTATATTTGAATAGGATATATTATTTTCGTTTTCACAAACATAAACTTTTCGTAGTTAGTCCTATTTAATAAATTTTCATAAGTTACAGTGACTCGTAAGTAACCCTGTTTATGTTAGTATATTATTCCTGTTTCTGTCCAGAATATCACAATTTCGTTACATTGAATCTTTTGTTACAAATTTTTAATACGTATTTTAATAAGTCCCATTATGGTTGTATTTTATTGAATTTAACAAGATAATTTAGTGAATTTAACAACAGGAAATTAATGATAGTGTACTGGTAGTGTACTATATTGCGGTGAATTAGTTCCCAGTATAGGTTCAGCTCCAGACTGCTTATATCTATATCATTTAAGTTGACTCAATTTTAAATGATTATCAGTAATTGTGATTTTAAGACTGGGAAAAATGCAACGGGTTGAGACCATTTGCTGACAACAAATGTAAGTCCAAATTGCTATAAAATGTCACCAAACATCTTTTAGGAGACCAATTTTCGATTTAGGCTGTAGCGTCATTGCAAAGAAGAAGAGTAAATTAAATTACTCTTGACATTGGTGTCAATTTATTATTCTTTCCTCGCCATTACAATATGGATACAATATTTCTTTGGCATCCTTTAATACTGTTTAATATTTTTAAACTACTCTTGAACAAATATTTTATAGCATGTCTAATCTCGATAATCAAAGAAATAAAGTATACAATTTTCAACCACATTTATTAAAGATTTCTATGACAAAAATTAATTGGTTATGAAATTTTTTGCAGTACATATAAATTAAAGTTCAATTATACTTCGAGAGCAATTGAAATGTTATTAGCTATTGGTTAAATTTCCGGACCTTATAATAACTTTATACACATAGCCTTTTCAGTTCCGCTGCTTAAATATTTTTTAATTTTTTCTGGTTATAAAAAATAAAAAGTTTTCCTAAATGTATAGTTACAATAAAATAATAACAACAAAAAAACGAAGGAATTATAAGAAAATGGAAAAACTATTATTTTTCTTTCATAGTTTTTATTATTGAAAATATATGTGGATGTTGAAATGTAAAGATAACCAAACATAAAAGAGAATATTCTGCATGTTGGGCTTGGATAAAGGCCAATTAAAGAATTGAAGATTTTTTTTTTAATTTTAAATATTTTATTATAATTTCATGAATAAAAATATTGTTTTAATAGATAAAAAAAAATATTCTTTGGAATGTTACCAAAAAAATATTATTTGTCATATTTTATTAGGGTACTTAGGATAATGTATCGTCTTTTATGGATGGATAACAAAATTAAGAAATATGATTACAGAATATTTTACAAAACAAAAGAAAATTACATTTTACAAGTTGAGTTTATGAAATGCCGTAACGAAATTTTGTAAAAACTTATATTAATGAATTATATTTAATTCAAGTAGGATTTGAAGGAAATGACGTTTTGGCAAAACAGGACCAGAACCGTTGACGGTGTTATTTCAATTCGTTTCAAAAGGATCAAAAAGCGTGATCGCAACAAAATTATTGGAATATGGGAGCAGGTATCAGACATTCGAAGTTGATCATAAAACACGAGCGACGGAAATGCTTGGAATGAATTGGAAGAAAGTCAAGAAGAAAATTAGAAGACCATCTTACAGGAATCTGGAAAGTCAAGAAACATATATACAGAATTGGACTATTGGAAGAAAATGGGAGCCACTAGCAAGAAAACGCTTGCAACACCTCGGCAGTTACATAATTATACCCTCAGAATCGTGGCCCATATCACTAAAGCAGATGTATTGTTGTATAGATAGTACGAATCTAGCCAGCGACGCATAATTAGAACAGGGAATTCACAATAAGCTGTATGGTGATTACTGTTATTAGTGGCTCATTGAAATCAAAACTAACTAACTAATTAACTATATCTAATTTAAAATATTTTACAAAATTTTCTTGTTTATCGTGATTTATAGTTTCTTAAGGATATGATATGAATCCTACTAAATAACGTATTATAATTTCATGGCTGTATGTAGAATATTGAAAAATTGATTAATTTTATTAAGAGAAAGTATTTTAAAATATTAAAAGAATATTTATTGGAAAATTTTCTTTCGTTTCTTTCAAAACGTTTATTTTTTATTCAATTTTTCGAGTAGACAAAATCTTTTAATATATTAAAATGATTTTGGGCAATAATTTCTCAACTACCCCAATAAAATACTATGAATTTCTCTGCAGATATAATTTTCTTGTGTAAAACAAACTGCATCCATTCTTCATAAGAAAACAAATCCTTATGACTATATACCAGTTCATCATTTTATTGACCTTAAAACACTTTATTTTAATATAGAATTTTCTTTTATATTTGTGCTTATATTAGTACACATATGCATATAAAGTTTGAAGGATTTTTATAACAAGGACACACTATATAGAAAGCTAACAACAAAAATCTTATTGTTTTAAAGATGATATTATTTTTATTGAAAGGAATTATTGAATCACAATGATTTATAGATCTTTTATGTTGAATACAATATTAATCAATGAATTTTAATAAAATTTCATTTTTGGTTTTACACGAAAGTATAAAACAAAATCTGAAGGCACTCAAAGCAATAGAGCTCCTTGGAATGAATAGGAAGAAATAAAAAGGTAAATTTCTTACAATTGTGATTTTGCAAATACAAAACACAATTAGACTGTGATGTGTAAATAAATTAACATAACCTAAATTACTTTAGTTCACAAAAAAATCGTTTCTTCATGGAGTAGCAGTATGCTAAGTACTAAGTACAACTAAACAGCTGTTTATATAGCTTGGTAAACGATTTTTTGAGATTGTTTATAGAATAAATTTAAGACGAAATTTTTAATGAACATTTTTACAATAAAAGAGCTATGAAATAGCTAAAGGATTATCGATTATAATGTTCTGCAAGAATTAATTTTTTGATTTTTTGTCAGTCTGGCTCTGAATCCAGCAATCTGAACCGGATTTCTGTATTAAATGATAACCTTTTCAAAGTAGTCCTATCTGTAGATTACTTTCAATAAAAATATGTATTTTAAAAATCTCTATTTAAAGCCATTGCCTTGTCCATTTAAATCAATACATTCTAGCAGAAAATTAATCGTATCCTTCTCCGGATGAATAAATAATAAATATAAAGTCCAATTGCATTGATGTAAATGTTAAAGATATAAATCATTCCCTAGGAAATAGTTGAAAAAAAAAAACCATTTGTCGTTTTTTTAATAATTTTCATTAAGGGAAATATAAGTTACGAAAATATCTAGCTAAAATATATTACAGATATAAAATGTATATACAGAGCTCATATAGTTTGAAGAATAATCGTAGTTGGTAAAAATTCTAAATATAGAAAATTTAATAATCTAGAAAATGAAATTGTGAAAATGTAAATTACAATTAAATTCAGTGAAAATATGATATTATATTAAATTTTATATAAACGTAAGCTGGAAACCGAATATTTCAACAAGCAAATCTTGGGAATATCCTTTTCAACCAGTAACTGAAAAAGGAAGGTTCGAAACATTGCATATCATAGAGATATAGGTCATAAACGGACTAACAAAGTAATTGCTTAGGAATTCATTGCAAATACACTGTCCTTGACACTGAAACCTTTGTCAGTTCTCTATTTTAATAGCGTTGATTATCTTTTTGGTAAAATTTTAAATTAATTAATTTTAAAAAGTATGTACTACGTACAGTCATCTATCTATAAAAGTATAAATTAAATATTTCTGAAGTCTAAATAATTTGAATAGTCACAATAGAGCTGAAGTTTATTTTTTTTCTCCTGTAATTATAAAATTTGAAAGGATCATAAAGGATATATAATTTAAAACCAAATAAATTTCATTTGAAATTTCTTTTCGAAATAATTATAGAATAAAGTTTAGTTGTCGTCCTACATAAAGGACATATGATTTTAATTCAAAAATGCATTTTTAAACTAATACAAACAATAAATTTCTACTCTGATGGTACATCGATGTTTATCTAAATGAATAAATTTGAAACAGACCAATTTAAATTAAATTAAATTCATAAACTCTTCAAAGACTATAAACATTTATAATTTGATAATATAAATTTACAGGACCGTAAACTTTAATTTTCTTCTCTGTATATGTAATTTGAAAAAATCTGATATCTCAGAAAATTTTCATGTTTAACTTTTCATTTCATATTAGAAAATTATTTTATAACCACATAAAATGAAATTTTCTTGTTCAATTTTTACTATACTTTTGAAGTGCATATTTAATATTTATATAATTATTTAAATTATATTTTTCCAATTTCATGTCCAATTTTACTTTATCTACAACATTTATTTACACAAACCATCATAAAAATATCCTGGCTACTGACAAAATGAACAGTACATGACATTTACCTGAATATTTCAAGATATTATTAAAAATTTAAAATATACAAATTTTCATTTCTTTTGTAATTAGGTATATAAGAAGTACATGCACTTTTGGAAGTTTCAGTACTACAGAATATATTTAAATGCGGTCAGGTCAATAATATATTTTAAAAATAAAAAATTCACATGCAAAAATTGAAAATAGTTTAGAAAGAAAAATAATAATATTTTATCAGAGCCAATATTACAAAGCTTAGGCTAGTATTTAAGGTGGTGGGTTAGGTTAACCCACCTGAAAAACTTATTTTGAAAATTTTTATTTAAAAAGAATTTTAAATAAATTTTAATGATATGATAAAAAATTAAATATTAGACCAATTATTAAATTGGAAAAGTTAAATTTTTCAAATTGAACAAATTTAATATTTTATAAGATAATTATACAGAATTTTCTATAATGACTTGATGTATTTTATATATGACAAAGAGAGTCAGAGGTGTCTTTGATACAAAAGCCTATAATGGTTCAAACATGGGCTCTTTTTGAGTTTATATTTGTATTCACCTGGTGATATTAAGATGGATTTATATATTTGACATATACGTTTGCTCCATGCCATTTAATAAATAAACGTTTGGCCACATGACAATATGATTATGTATATGTGAAGTACACGACGGAAAAGTTAGGAGTTCGCTTAGTTTTGTATCTGTAACGATATCTCCAGTCGATGCTCCTTTTAATTGGTTGAAGGAAAAAAATATCGTCGTAAATGTAAATCCAACTTTAATTATGGAATAAAATCATAAAATTATCTCAAATGTATCATAAAATATTTAGCAGAGAAATTAATTAATACGATTTCTTGGAATTGGGCTCGCCAAAGGACTAAAGGACTACATCCTCTGCAGTTTTATTATGGTATATAATTTGGTTTCAATTATTATTATTATTATATATATATAATAATTTATTTTCTTAGATAATTAAATTGGAATAAATTTTCTATTTTTAAATTAGATTTATTCCCTCTCTCTCTAATAGCACATGATTACATAATTTATGTATTAAAAAAAAGCAATTTAAAAAATTTAAAAATTGGTATTGAAAACGCAAAAAGATTTTATATTTATAAACTTTTAAATTATTGAACTGTGAAAGCTAAACCAAATTGATATAAATTTCTAAATATATTTCATTTTGGGAATTTTAATATAATTAAATTATAGAAAGGAAATTATTATTAAATGATTTTAGAGACACTAATCAAATTACCCCATAAAAAAAAATAAGAAATTTAATCCTTTTTGAAATCTTCAAAGTAATATTGAAATATGTTTTTGTCTTCATTAAATTTACATTATTAATTAATATGTAATATATAACATAGGTAATTAAAATGATTCCATTTAACATATTGGTGGATATCCTTTTCAAAAATTCTTAAATATATATACAAATACGATTTTATATTAGAAAAATTGATTTTATTATAAATAAATTATGAAATTTTATAATAATTTTATTTAAATATTCAATAAATAAAATAAATTATTGTGGGTTAAATAAAACTCCACTTTAATTAGAAAATTTATATGATGATAGATTTTTATTTTCTGAACTTCGGAACGTATTTTTTTATGGGGTAAATTTGGCTCTACGTTTTTTTTAAAGGATTTCCAACTATGGAAATCATTTTATCCTTTTTAGGAGAATGTATGTTTATAAATATATCTACGACCACGATATCGTCTAGTCTAAAGATAACGATATCACTTGAAACTTTGAACTTAAGATAAAATTAAAAATGAATTAAATCGTCCAAACTGAATAAAAGAGGTGGAATAACAAAAACTTCCGAACTTTAGTGGTATTTTAAGGCCATTATTTTATATAATTGCGAGCACTAATAAAAAGCTGGTCGTAAAAAAACATTTGATGAAGAACGTGTGCAAAATTTCAGGCCTCTTATCTTAAGACTTTAAGAAATGTATTTTATATAATTCTGAAACTTTGATAGAGACTCACTCGAATCTCCATCATATCTGAAAACATAAAGAAAAAATGATTTGTGCAATATTCATACTTCCGACTATAGTCCATAACTAAGTAGTCATAATATTGAGTTTGTCAGAAAAAAACTTTCTCAAAAAATGTATTTGCACTCAGAAATCGTAATAAGTGTTATGATGAGTGATAACAGTCTAAAATTAATTAAAACTATTTAAATTTATTTAAAAACCAAATTAATTTTTATATAAAAATCTAAATAAATTTCACACATTTCTTTAAATTTATATATTCAAATTCAAAATTTTTATTATCTTATTATTATGCCATCCATGGATTGCAAATGATGGGTGAATATTTCAAGAAATATATTTTCATAATCAATTTTCCATATGCAATTTTTGTTTTTAGTTAATTTTCGTGTACATTTTAAATGTAAATAGATTTAAAAAAAAAATTATTTGCATATGCATTTAACCGCGAAAAAAAGTATTACAAAATAACAAAACATTTGCTATAAAAGATACAAAATAAACATGGATCATTAATAAATTCTGGTACGCTAATGAACAAAACAAAATAAAAATATTAATATTAAATTATATTTTTAGAAGACTAAAAATTCAGACGATTTTTATGATCAATTTTTTTTGGTTTTCACAGTTTGTTATAGAGTTCATAAATTAACATTTTTTTTGTTTTTTTGTAAAATTAATTTTATATAGTAACATAATTAAAAATGGTTTAAGCTTATTTCTATAAAATGTGCTATTAATATTGAAAATTGCGACAGTATATAGTCTAATTATGCTATAGTTATTAAAAAGTGTTGCCGTTTTTTGTATGTGGAAAAGATATAACTAGAAAGTGCAGAATATTGACAAGTAGCTCTAAGATTTTGACAAGTATAAACGAAAAGTAAAAAAGAGGGACACAGGTGCAAAGTAGTACTATAGCATCTCCTGTAATATTCACTGTAAGTATTTAATAGCATATAGTAAATTTCAAAATGGCGATTCATATTTTACATACAGCTCAAAGTTTCTATTAAGCATAAAAATATTTAGAGCATTGGTTGTACCACGTAAAATACGTGGTGTAGACTACATAATAGCCTACGCGTCAAGCTGTAGACAACATTTCATTATCTACTTCATAGTTTACGTGTCGACAATATAAAATCAAAAGTTTTGCTAAAAAAAATACTAAAATTCTTAATAACAGTTTTATTTTAATTGTAGCATTTAATTTTATGTATGTTAATCGTTATTTCTTTATACGCAGCTTAGTTATCTAATTGAATCTACGCAACTATTTCTTGACTTAGCAGTTAGCAGCGTACAAAATAGTCAATGACAATGAAAACTATCGAAGTGCCTTCAATCCAAACTATGCTATCCGTGACTCTCCCATTTTGTCCTTGAATAGAACAATCTGTACGAAACTGATCGCCCATGGAAGGATTATGCCGCTTTGTAATGCATGTTGACTACGGATAGTAATCATTACTATAATCATTATTTTTCATAAACAATGAACTAATAATTTTGCGTTTGACTACATCTACCATCTACATTAACTACATTGTCGAAATCTACTACCATAGTTGACATTGTCATGCAATATGCTAAAATAAAGATTAAAAATCATATCTTACATCTTAATATCTACTTTTAGGATTACACATTATATTAGGGTTAATTGTTAAAAAATAATTTAAAAATATCCCCACGAAAATTAGGATTTCTTTTGTTTTTTTTTTGTATTAGAACAGACAAACATTGAATTGTCCAACGCAGAAAATTGTTAGACGTAAAATTAAAACAAGAATAAAATTATGATACAAATTACCCCAATTTATGTCAAGTCTGCACAATGGGTGGCATGAAAATATATTAAACTCTGAAAAAAAAAACATGAAAATTAAATACAACACAAATTATATAGTATGGGCCTGCTAATACTTGGTAAATAACCACAAAAGGTTCTGTTGATTTAATGATTTTTTAACAGTTGCTCTAACATTCCAGTAAACTCCAAAATGTGAAAAGCCAATAGTTTAGACAAAAACAATTCATAAATAATATGATTTTCATATAATTTTTCAGTCAGATTAAATGGTTTTTTTGGACTATTTTTCTAGCATTTAGTTGCTATTAGACAACCTCTAAGAATGGTTAAAACTGCAAATTGTCTACATCTTTTGGCTGAAACTTTTGTTTTGAATGCTACAAATCATTCTCTTACATTAACTTAGATGCCATCAGATTTCTACCTCCTTAGAAAAATCAGGGTGATAAATGTTTAAAAGTGAATGGATTAAAGATTGTCCCGTCCCGTCAATCAAATCTTACATTTTTGTATGTGGAGTCAATTATACAAAAATAATTATGTAAAGAAAGAAAACTTATAAAATCAACAAACTCACATAAATTTTTATTATTTTGGATCGTCTGACGTAAAAATGTGAAAAAAACAGCGGGAAAATTCCTATTTTATTTCTATTGAGTTACAATGAGAAAGAGAAGCATCAGAAAATCAGTAGTTTAGCAACCCCAAAAGCCATAAGAGTGGTTTCTAATTATTCAGAATGTAGGTTCTAATTATTTTTTGTTTGTTGAATTTATGAACAAAAGGGTCGCCTCGAATTTGTTTTTATAAATAATTTTTTATTTATATATATTTACATATAATTAAAACATTCCCTCCTACAAACAAAAATTTAAAACAATTAACGTATACGGGAGGCCTTTACCGAGCAATATTTAATTAATAGTATGGTTTTGTTAACTTGTACAAAATTTCAAGCACTGGTACAAAATTTCAGACCTCTTATGATAGCAAGAATGTGTTTTCTATATAATTCCAAAATTTAAGAACTTTAGCTTTACAAGCTAAAATTTGGTGTCAGAAGCTTTAGTGAATGTCTATCAAAATTTTTGAAGTATATAAAAGGCCCCTGAATTTTTTTAACAAATAACTTTTACTATGGGTTAAATCTGCCCCCAAAAGTTGTTTTTGTTATATTTTAGTATTATACGAAAAGATTAAATATAGATAATTTTATGATTTTTTACCAGGTTAAATTTTAAATTATAATTTTTATAATAAAGGATAAATAAATATTACAAATATTTCTAATATTAATTTTTATTTATTTTTTTTGTATAGAATTCTTTTGATGTTTCAAAACACGTGGAAAATTTGATTTTGATTAAATCTTATTTAATCATAAGAAATAATATCTTGTTCTACAATTTCAAATAAGGTTACATTATTTAAAAAGAAAGATAAAAAAGTAGCTAAAAACAAATAAATTACAAAGCAAAAATTTTAATTATAAAGACTTTATCAAATTTACATAAAAATCAAATTAAGAATTTTAAATATTCATAATTGAAAAACAATTAATATTAAAGTCTAAGGATTAGTTAAAAAACTTTGGTCATTCATCATAACCCACGAAAAATACCAATATCAATTAATGTAATTGTTGTTATAATTAGTAATCCTTAATATTAAAAACGTTATTAAATTATTTATTCGAGTACTTTTCTGCTATATTGATAATAATGACTCTAATGAAATCAGTGATTAATTGTCTATAAATTAACCGAATTTTACAAAATTACAAAATTAATATCCTTGTTCACCGCACATCGACGCCACTATTGAACTTAAACCTAAGAAATGTTTAATCCAAAAATTAATTTTTAACAATTGACAGATTAAAAATAATAGTCAACTCTAAATATTTCCGCATTTATTCTATTTATATAAAAAGAAAAACAATTAAGAAAAAAGTTTATTTCATTATTATTTAAAGGATATTAATTGAACAGAACAAAAAACTCTTTAAGCTAATAGAAAATAATTAATTTTACTAACTTAACTGAAAGGAAAATTAATTAGGAAAAAGGAAATGTTTAATTTCTACAATTTAGAATATATGATAAATAAAATTTTAATATATATGTATGTATATATGTACATGTTAATGAATTTTCATGTTAATGAATTTTCTTGAAATATTTTTCATATTTTTCGTTTTTACTATTCCTTTATTATTTTTAAAACCCATATTAAATTTCTCCTAACATTGACCTTACGAATTTAACAATTCAAGTTTATAAATATTAAATAGTACGAGGGTGAAATTTTTTGAAAGATTTTGTGTAAACATGGTCGTACATGCATTGAATACGCTCCACACAGTGGACGTACAAAAACTGTAAAAATCATAAAATCAGAAAACGTTCAACAAATCCATCATACTGTATTGAGGATTAAAAGTGCGTGAAACATCTGAATGAAAATTAAAAAACCGCAGTTGCAATCCCACGATCGAAAACCCATTCCAATGAAAATTTATCAAAATTGATCTAAAACCCATTCGAATGAAAACTTATGTATTTGAAAAGTTTTAACATGAATCAAATAGATTTTGAGCGTATATTTATATTAAACTGAGTTCCTACTACTACACATAAGATACAAAACAACAATCAAAACAATAGTTAGAAGTTGTTTCAAATGCACTGAAGAAGGCAAAGTTGGGTTCCCTTACCAGGAAAATATTATGGCATCAGTTTTTTAGGATTTAAAAAGAAATTGGTTGATTGATTATCTTAATTGAATACAAATTTAAAAAGAAAAAAATAATTTCTCATCAAGACAAAATTGTTTGAACCATGTGAAAAATCAACGAATTGAAATACAAATTGCTTGACCACTTAATATATTAACCAGATTTGGTTCCCTCGGACAAAAAAATTCACAATTTTTCGTCCAATCAAGAAATAATTGATGCTGTTGACTGTATATGGTTTTTTGACAAGCCTTAAAATAAATCATTTTAAACATGGTATATAATTATTGACGGAGCTTGACGGAGATTAATAATTTTAATCCACAAAATTCGTTCTTTCTTTTTCGCTTACAAAAGTTTTCAAACAGCCCTCGTAGTGTCAATTTTGCAGTAAGAGTTCATTTTGTACAAAATTCAATTAAAGTTATTTAATAATTTAGTTTTCTTTGTCTGCATAGCCTTAATACAATGTACGAACCGCTTCTATATTATTTAATCTCTGCGGATAAGACTGATTTGACCGAACATAATTTTGCTGATTAGTCATTTAAAATTTTGTAAATTTCATTTAGGAGGGAATAACTATATTCTATATAAGTAGATAAATAATGATTTCCCAATAGTCTTGAGGTAACATATTTTATGAAATCGTTGAATGACTATTTCTCTTGGAAATACGTTTAGCAGCAGCCGAATTACTTTTATGGAAGCAGAATTCCAGTAAAACTGATAATTTTAAATTAAAACTATTGTAACATAAAAATTTCATTAGTTCTGAAAAATATTGAATAAAAAAAAGTTTTAATCCTTTTAAAAAATAATGTACAAAAAAAGGATTATGAACTTTATTAAAAATTCTCACAACAACAAATCTCAATACTCTTAAATTTTAAAAGCTTTAATTTTTCCTCTATAAACGTAATAATGATAAAAACTTTTTTCAGTTAACTAATCTCTATTTTCCACCACCCCCAAATTTAAATCCGATAATTTTCAATTTTCAATTTTCCATTTTATAAATATAAAAAAAAATATCATTTCATCTTTAAATATTTATTTGTTTAAGTTTTTTTGGATACACGAATAAAAATCATAAATATTTTAAATTTATAATAAATCTTATAAATAAATCAAAAAATTTTGCGGTTCTAATTCTGCTAATCATAAAAAGATATTTAAATAAATTAATGGAAAATATTTTGTTTAATTTTTTTAAATTTTTTTTTTTTTTTAATTTATCACATTATTTTAAGACATTTATTATCTATTAAAATTAGTCGTAAAATTTAGTATATTTTTATTTATGGAAAACCACAAATTTCTTATTTAAGTAAGCGCCAAATTTATGATGTTATAAAATCATAAAAATGTTTTTACTAATTTGTCAAAATATATTGTTATAAATTATTCACTAAAGAAATTCCTATGTGAATAATTAAAATTTTCCAATAAATTGTTTTTACATTAAATATGAAAAATTTCATTATAAACATTCTTAAAAAATATATTAGTAAAAAAAATCTCATGCAATATTTATTCAAAAATTATCCAATTTAATTCTACTATAAAATAATTAATTTGTTGATAATTTTATTAGAGGTTGTAAACCCAAATTACAAAAAGCAGATTCTTCGTTTGACATACTAATTTGAATATTGAAAATATTTGGTTTTACGCTATTTGAATACAAAATGTTTTAAAAGTTCAGTTAGTTAGTCGAAAGGCGCCAGTATTTCATAGCTCCATATTTTGGTTCCCGGATCTTTGTTATTTTATAAGCTTTCTATTTCAGAATACATGCTATTACTAAAAGTTTTTGAAGAAATATAGATTAAAATTTTTTAGATTAAAGATGGAACCCGTAAATGTATAATATCAAATTTTTTAACTAGCTCAAAATTGATCTTCCTTGAGGGATAATTTTCTTCAATACAAAATTTTTGAAAATTTTCTCTCAAAAAACTTTCCGAATTTAAAAGTCTCTGCTAAATTTATATTGAGTCTGAGTCGATTAAGATGACACATATTCCCAATCAAAGTATTTAGTTTACACAACCAGAGTTAGAATTCGACAAAATGTCTCAGTGGTCATTTAAATTATTCTTTTAGCTAAATAGTTCAGACACGTGAATTTTAATTTGCAAAAGAATTAATAAGAAAAATTCTCATCTTTTGCATACACCAAGCTTTAGTATTGAAATACGTTTATTTTTCGGAAAATCGTTTGTCCCTAATTTGAAACTAATAAAACAAAATTTTTCAAAATAAATTACCATTCAAAATTCTCTTCAAATTTTCATTTTTCCTTTCAAAATCAAATATTTTTTATTTAATTTTATGTTTTATGATTTTTTTTTATGACTACTAATTTCACGTGAAACAACAAAAAATGATATTGAAAAATGAACTTGAAGATTTTTCTTTCTTGAAAAATATTTATCTTTTTATGTGTTTCAACAAAAAAAATTTGGCAATTATTCGTCGACTTAATTATTCCGAAAGCATGTAAAAAAAAAGTGTGTTCCGAAAAATGACGTAAAAAAAATTATTATTTTATTAAAAAATATGAAGAAAACTTCACCTTTCATTAAAGCGAAAAATTTAGCGAAAAAAAAATTCTAAGTTTTGATATATAATTTTCAAAAAAAATTAATTTGGTTGAACTTTAAATTCTTTATATAGATTTTTTTTGGTTGCTTCATATTTTGTAGCATAAATAAATAAATTCAATGTTTTTGTAAACTTTTTAAAAGTGGAAAATAGCCAGAATTATTTATGTAATTTATTAATCTTAAAGATTTCATAGTGAAAATTTTTACCTCAAAAATCTTACCGATGTGAAATATCATCACTGAATTTTCACTGATTCATTTTTGTATATATTGAAATAATAAAAAATAAATAAAAAAAAAATAATATTTATGTTTATTTACATTGAAAACAAACTGTTTTATGATTATTTGAGGTATTTAACATTTTCTATGATTATATACAATAAAATTTATAATATTTCGATTTTTTTGTTTTTTTAAATAATATTTATTGAATATTTGCAATGTGATAATAAATATACGGAAATTGTTAGTAATAAAAAAGAAATTGTGGTTCAAGAAAATTGGATTGGATATGTTCGTTAAATATTAGTTTTGCCATGCTGTGTTTGCTAATATTTTAATTTTTCAATTATATTTTTACTTATATATTTATTATATTAAGTAGGATAATTAATTGTAGAAAAGGATATTTTAGTATATAATATGAATTACATATAGAAATTGTTTAGGGTTAATCTGTTAATTAATATTAATATAGTAGAAAATTGTGTTTTATTTTTGAAATAATTAAGTAATTTCAATAAGATTTGATTCAAAACAAAGTCGTAGAGTTCAAGTTCAAAGTAAAATTGTTTTTTAGATTAAGTAAAATTGTCCATTAAGTTAAATTGTTTTTTAGATTAATCATATTACAAGAAAACTGTCACATTATTTGAATCATTTTGAAACTTGTATAATTGGAAATTACTATTATTAAAATAGACCCACATTTTTATCAATCAAACAAATACATGATGGAATTATGATGAAACGTTGGACTGAAGGGTGGAACTGGTTCACTATTATGTGACCTGTCTGGGTTAGAAGAGTTTCAACAATATCAATAGATTATATCATTCACATATTATATAAAAACTACTTAAATAATGGATAAATATAATACACGTACATATAAATCAAATTAATAATAGGTAAAGGATTACTTAACAAGAATTTATTACAGAAATTTTCACATCTGGCACAAAATTTTACTTCTTTTTATCTTCTAAATGATATAATTTCGCTGTAGTTTTAATTCAAAGACTTCTGTTTTTGGTTTGGTTTGGTTCATTTTATATGTATAAAAATTGTTGTAGGTGGATTTTTCTATACACTTAGATTACTTTAGGAAATTGGAGACAACAAGAAGAATATTATGTATCTGTGATGTGAGAATCAAAAACATAATTTTTTTTTTGAATTATTTTGAAAGAAATCTAAAAAAAAAAAAATTGTAATAATATCCATAATTTTTTTTAAATTGTCGCTATTTTTAGACAGTTTTTTTTATTTTTTTGTATATAATTTTATTTTTTAAAGGACTCATCATGTTGCTCTATAATACAATTTGTCAATAAATTTGTTACATTAAATATCAATATGAAATTATCGGTTATTTTAAAATTAAATTAAATGTTATTGTTGGTGTTTACCATAAACTTCCGGTAGAAATATTGCAAAATTAAATATTGCTGGCTCTCTTATATTTTAAGTGGTTTTCACATTGGGGTGTCCATTATTTTTCAATGAAAAATAAATTAATATTGATTCAGAAATTTATCAAAAAGTATACTATATAGAATACTGCAATTAGTGAACACTGTACGAGTGAGTGTACGATCATTATGTTATATTTGGTATGCAATTAATTTAAAAATTATGTAAAATTTGTGATTCATTTAATAATTATTATGTTTTTGATTTCTGTAAATTTCAATATTTTAAAATAATCATTGAGACAAAAATAAAATGTTTATATAAATATATTTTTATGTTCCAAAATAAAAATTTCCTATTGTA
Source organism: Rhamphomyia laevipes (assembly GCA_963920725.1). Taxonomy (NCBI): domain Eukaryota; kingdom Metazoa; phylum Arthropoda; class Insecta; order Diptera; family Empididae; genus Rhamphomyia; species Rhamphomyia laevipes. The sequence goes on along the minus strand of OY987258.1, from coordinate 21,399,518 downwards.
TAATCTTTCAATTTCTTTGAAAATAGTAAATTATCTGCTTATAATAAATATATTAGCACTTCTCCGGAGTCAGTGGATATTTTGTATATTAAATTTGTAAATATTTTGTGATTAACTCGTGGGAGTAATTTTATAATTTTATCGGTGTGCCATGTAAGAAATTATTCGAAGTGGTAGTACTTTAAATGGCAAAAGCCAAATTTATATATTAAACAACAAATACGAATGATAAAACTTAATTATGGCCTTAACACTTTTAATTTGGATGTTACAGTACTAAAATAAAAATATTTAAGACACTATTATAATATTTAATTATATACAAGCTTACGTTATTATTCGCATTTCGACAGGACTTTGAATATTTCAAAATTGTCATTACAACAACGTAATACATTTAAGATTTTAATATCACAAATATCCACTGGCTAGGGAGAATCACTAATTATCAGTTAATTTTTCGGCACAGATTATTCTCTTTTATCGATAGTATAATGAAAAATATTTTGAATATATAAAGTTAAATTGAAGGACATCACAATAAGAAATAAGTTATCGATATACAAATTTATCGTTCATCCTTTTTGTTGTTTTGATTTATTGAATCATTAATCATTCTCAAAATTTGTATCATTTTTAGATTAGTGGTTCTTAAAATTTTCAGATATTTCTGGTTAAAGAAACTTTGTAAAACATTTTTAAAAGTCATTGGAATATCCTTTAGTTCATCCTGTAGTCTAGATATAGATTAAGAAAAAATATTAATTCAATTTTCTGGTAATAAATGTAATCTAGCAGAAAAAGTTCTTATGAAATACACTAGTATATGAATTACTTGTTCAGCTTGAAAATTCTTTCTAGCATAAGGAATTAGGAAACACAAAATAATACTTTATAATCGGTATCATTATTCCTCATTACAACTGTCATACGTAACTTCTTGAATTCATCACATATGACGTATTTTGCTTTCCCGGTTAGCTAATCTACATTATTCACGATTAAAAATGAATCCAAGTCAGACATCCAAGTGAAAATGAATTCTGAGTGAAGAAACAAAATTGAATAGTAAACAAAAACCTGATCGAAAACATAAACGAATAAATCATTTTAACATTAGAAAATATTTGATTATAAATTAGTAATTCAATTTATTAAAGAAATTAACAATCAATTTATACGAATTATTTTATGGTTGAACTCGTTCGTAATTGTGATTACAAATTTTTTTAAATATTTACGAAGGTATGAAATCTAAAAAAAATACACAATTTAATTAACTGATAACATTTAAAATGACTGATAAAATATTGGAACCAAAACGTTTAAAATACAAAATAATTTTAATTTAGCTAAACTTATTGAATATTGAATAAACTGTCAGCAAAATATTTTAAGAGTACATATAAATATAATTGCAAATTAGGAAAATTAAAATATAATTTTTGCTATCTCGTTAAGTAAAATACTACATTTTCCATAAAAGCTTGCAATATTAATTGAAATGTAGATTGCTAATCAGCGAAACTTATAAAATCCTATAGCTCCTCAAAAATTTATATGTGTATGGTTTCGTAACCATCAATTCGCTAATTTAAAAGTTTACATGCAACTATTTATTGTTACACTTGTTAAAAGAATTTTTTTATAGGCTATAACACCTCAGAACAAGACGATTTTGTTCGTATTTCTAACAGACACACATACATCACTTCTGGCTACAAACTAAAAACTACCGATAGGGATTGAAGATACCACAAAATTTGTAAATTGTAGTAAAACAAATTTAATGTTTTGTAGGTTTGAAATCTTTCCAATTATGATTTTTTTCTAATGCTCATTAAGTTCTCACAAAAAAATGGAAACTCAATTGTGTATTATACAGGAGCCTGTAGAAAATTAACAACGTTGGCTTTTAATTACAAAAAATTAAGCTTTGCAACATAATTTTTTTTACTATAAATTGAATTGAAATTATAAAGATTGTACTTAAATATGCGCATTACAAATTTAAAATTTTAAATTATGTTCATTAATTTTTATTTAGTTTTTTTCAATTTACGTTTTTAATATATGAACACTAAATTTTTATGATAACCTACGGGATAATTGTAGTATTGTGATGGACAGATTGGTAGAATAAATGGAGTAAATTACTCAAATCAATTGTACTATACGTTTCCCAGAATGGAGATTTCAAAAATACAAATACGCGGAGGTGATATAATGTGTGCATTAGGTCCCGGGATACATTAATGTAGGTCCAAATGAGTACTTGTAATAAAATTAATTATATAATTGACTGGGAAGAATGCTTGAGAGTTGAGACCATCTGCTTACAACTATTAAAGATCATTATCTTTAATAAACGACTGGACTCTTAGTGCAGTTGTTCATTGGTATATCCACCAATATCTCATAATCTTTATTAGTTATCCAATATTAATCATATTTGGCATTTATTTCGTGATTGATGCCCTTAAAATTCAAAATAGTTAAATGTACCGTGGGTTTCTAAGAAATGTTTACACGTTAAATAAAATATGCATTCTTGATTCCAGAGATCTAAACCATTGTACGCATTTCTCTTTTAACGATCTCCGAGTTTTGAGTTAGTAGGTTTTTTTTTTTACAATATTTATCAAAAATATTTTTTAAAGAACCTTGACAATTTATATAAATAAACAAATAATGTTACACTAACAACAAAATTATTATTTTCTAACATCTTTTATAATAAGTACCGACAATAATAAAAATTGATTTATGAAAAATGGATTTTTTTTTTTCAGTTTTTTCAAAAGTACGATAATAATTTTTTTTTATGAAAAACATTAAATACAAACCCATTAATAAAACATTATATATAAATTATCAAAATTCTGGATAATTCGAATTTACACTCGTCCTTCGTCCAAAAATTCAGTAGATTCCTCTTCAAACTTGTCAATATATTATGACAATGATGGTCAATATTAAGAATAATTATATAATATTATATTTTTATATTTTCACAAATAACAACACTAAAAACAACACTTTTTCCAATCCCAACGACAAAAATTTGAAGTTTATATTCACAATTTTCCAATACAAGTTTTACCTCTGTTCTTGGAATTGGATTTGCTTGTTTATATGGGGATTGTAAACATTTGTACTATAGTAAAAATAATATTTATTTTAATACTTGTCCACTTTTTTACCTTCTTTTTATATCACAAAACAAATTTTCTTTTTGTAAAGAAAATTTTGTGTGCTTTTCTTGTTGTAACAAAAAAAAAAAAAAAAAATCCTTTTTTATTTTTATAATATGAAAAATACTAAATAGGTGAAAAAAATTAAACCGCTGCACTGCAGACTTTTCAAACATATAAAATAGAAAAGCATTAAAAAAAAAATTATCTTTTTATTTTCTTTATTATTATTTTTACTGCAGCTGTTTTAAAACTGGACATTTAAAAAAGAAAATTTTACTTAATCGGAAAAGTTGTAAGAATAATGATTATAAAGTGGCATAAAAGTTTTTGTTTCTTTGATAGAAAATTGCTGAAAATCGAAATATATATTAATTATTACTATTAAAAGTATCGCTTCAATAAATTTATTATAGATTATAGATTGACATGTCATTTCAAATTCGGAAAGTACTGCTTTCAAATAAACACTTGGTCAATCACAAAAATCAATTATTAATTTAATTCTTTGAAATATGACATACACTTTTTAGCATGTACATATATTTAAATTTGAATATAAGCTCCTAATTATTCAAATAGAGTTAGGGACTGAGTTAATGTAAGTTGATGAAATGTTTCAGCACATGTGTTTATTTCACCAAAATCGATTGGGAAATGATTTAATAATTCACAAAAACAAAAATAAAAATGTTTTTGACAACTTACTGAAGTATACCAAAAATTCGGGGACTAGAAATAAAGCTACACGGATTAACTACATATATAGATTTTCGAATAGGTTACACTAAGAAAGTAACCATTTTGGACTATAGTAGTAAAAAGATACTTGTAAAAAAATGTAGATGGTACAACAGTCTAACACGTGAAAACACGGTTCGTGGAAATATCTCTAAATTACCTAAATAGATATTTGTTTAAAGTGATACTTTGATAAATGTATTCTCAAAAATTGAATTAACATGTCTTGAGAAAGAATTCCGCCATTCAAAACATAAATAAAATTTAATTAAATTAGATTAGGTCACGGTTAGTTTTGAGATTTATGAGATAATTATGAAATAATGCAATTATTATAGATGATATCGTACCCACTGTTTTTGTGGATGAAATTTAGATTTTGAATAATATTTTACGATTGCTTTAAAGGAAGAGGAAACTTTATTAATTTTATTAGAGGATATAAATAAAGTATTAGTACTAAGTGTCGATACGAGCAAGTTTCATTATCTTCACATTCATTTTCTACAAACTTCCATTACTGATTTCTCTAATTTAAAAACATGCTAGGTGCCTATTTATTATAAGTACTAATTTAATATTTAATCTCGCTATTTTATGTCTAGTAAAATTTCTGTTGACAGTAAATTTTTTTATGCTAATTTTCATTTTTATATGATTTTCACGAGTAAAATTTATCGCCAATAAATGATTTTGTCACGGTATTAGAATATTTGTATTTACTATGATAATTAAATATCTGGCTCATTATTATTCTGTTTTACAAGATATTAGGGACATATTTTCGATATTTTATCACCTGTAAAATTTTTATTTGGAATATTTTCATTTTATCGAGGATAATAATTATTTTGTGAATGCTAGGACCCTATGACATGACCACAAATATTACCTTACAAGGTAATATCATTGACATTTGAATAAAATATGCCAATAATTTCAATTATTCAGATGATTTGTGTGACAAATCAAAACTTTATAATCAAATAAGAATGGTCGTCAGTTTAAATAAATATTGTATAATTTTTCATAAGTAATTATGAGTAAATAAGTAATACTTTTCATAAGTAATTTCTATAATAAATTATATTTAATATATAAATTTAAATTGGTTTTTATTTTTTATGTTTTTTTTTTTTATTTTTTATCAAGAAAACGATAACATAAAAATATGTTTTTGTTAAAATTTATTGAAATAAATATAGAAAAGTTTTTCGTAATTCAAATATGAGTTTTAGGATAGCCGTCAGGCATAAACCGGAAATACGCAATTTTTCTTAGAAGTTAGAAATAAAATATATTTTCATATTTTTTATATTATTTATTTATTTATTTATGTTTTTGTGCGCCGCGGTAAAAATATAATAATTTTTTATATAAACATTTAAAATACATAATTATGTTGTCACATAAGGAAAATATTTCAACACCAAAATTGTTTTCATAAACAACAACATAAGAAAAATAAATGTAAAACATGAAAATAAATTATAATGAATTATTTAGAAAAGTTGTTTTGATTGAGAAAGGATTTCCGTTTTTTTTTTTTTTTTGGATTTATGATTTTTGTAATTGAAAATAAGAAATGTTTAAGGAAAATAATAATGGTAAAAGATATCCTAATTAAAATTGATTACATTATATTTTTCGTAGCGTTAAGTAGTTATACAAATTTTGAAAAAAAAAGTCTTTTATTTGTGAATAAATTAATGAATATTTTATGAATTAAAGGCATTGTAAAGAAATTGCTGAAAGTTTTTAGAAAATACTTATTTAAAATATTAATTATTTTATATTTATGTTTTTGATAATTATTTATATATTTTGAATTACTTAAAATTTGTAAAAACTAAAAGCAAATTTTAAAGGTATAAACAATAAATATTCACGAGACAGAGTTGAGGTTGATTTAATATTTTTCCTGAACCGCGAATAAATTTACAAGACTGTAAAAATTAATGTGAAATAAATAAATCATATATGACAATTTTTGATATTTAATTTACATGAAAAAAAATTTGGGTATTTAAACTATTCGAGGAATTTCTTGAAAAATTTCCGTAAAATATCTAAAATTTTCTGACTTATTTCAAAGAGCCTTTATAATATAAGTTTTAATTTAAAAATATGCTATTCTATAATAGAAATTTCTAACTAACTAATTAATTTAGTAAATATGATCGAGTGAATATGAATCAATCTAATGTTGAGAAAGTAAGTATTTAAAATAAGTAATTACTAGAAATAAAAGATTGATATAAAAGCATATTTTGTAAATAATGAAATGCTATTTATTTAGAAATTTTGATAGGGAATTCAAGATTTATCCTTCATAGCATTTTCCTTATTACTACTTTTTATCTAATTTAAAATTATATAAAAAGTAATTTAAAATTAATTTTGAATTTTTCGTTTCAAAGTTGATGGTAAATTTGTACTTTACTTAGAAGTTTTTTACTTAGAGCTTTAACAGTTTTGCAAACAACTATTTTACAGTGTACTTGTGTTCACCCATTCCAATTTGAAATTCAAAATCTTCCATATGTACATGAAAAATATTTATATTCTGATTTTGGATGTTAATGCTCTAACTCTACTTTTCGAAATTGAAAAATATTACCTTCATTTCATTCAGTAAATCTATGCAATTGTTTGTAATTTATTCACTTTAGTGTTTCATCTACCATTATGCATTTTTTATATACATACTGTGATAGATTGTGCTATTTTTAAATCTAATGAGATACTCAATTGCTTGTACTTAAGAAATTTAAAGAACCTTCCACAAAAACTAAGAAAAATCTTAGTTTTTCTATTGCTAGAATCTCTAAGTATATTTGCTTAGCTAAATTTCAAAGCCAAGCCAATTGCTAGTATATTTTATTATAAATAGGAATAGAAAATTCACACATTTGCTGATTTTTATTCACTCGAGCCATAAGTACTGTCAAAATTTGTTGAGCAAATTAAATAATTATCACGAATTCTAAATAGTATTTACATAAATTAATTTTTAATTTGTATATTTAAATATAACTGGGACTTTTGGAATATAATGACTCAATGTCATCCAATATAATTTTTAATAACTAATTTTCTTTAAAATTTTATAGTGTCGTAATATTTTAATTTTCATTAATTTAATGCATTTTTAAATTATAATTTTATTCAAAGTGAAAATATTTATATATAAAAAAAATTATAATTTATTTATTTTAAAACTTTTTATTTCATTTTAATTAAGTAAGAAAAAAAAACTTATTTTATGCATCTTTATAAATTCTTAATCAACTTTTTTGTTTTAAAGTACATAATTATGAATGAAAAGTGCAATTACGACTAAAAACCACAAATAGAACAATTATTATGACAAATAAATTTTTCTTATTATAATTTCAAAACTTGTGGTTTTCAAATAGTTAGAGAACACTAGAAAAATCATTCTTATAATTTATATTTATTCACCCTTTAATATTAATTAAATTTAAACCTACACATAAAAAATAAATAGTAAAAATAAAAATATTACACGTTTACGTTTTTTTTTGATTATTACTTAATTGTTTTTGGCAATTGTATTTTTATTTTTTATGTATTATAATTTCTATGATATTTTTCTACACTCTATAATCGTTGTCCCCTTATAAACTATGGCCGGAAATATTGAATATTTTAGACAAGACGGTTTTTCAATATATAACTTAAATTTAAATTTTGAAATATTTATATATATATCTAATAAAATAATTTTTTATTACGACCAAATCGACCCGACCCCATCAGCAATTTTAAATGAACTGACAGTTTAGTTTTTTTTTTATTACCCGGTTATTCTCTACATATTCAAATATATCCGATCAGATGTTTTAACTTTGAAAATATTTTTTATGTGTACATAATAAAGAAAAGCTTTTCTTTTAGAAATAATACATTTAATAATTTTATATATTTGTACATAGGAATTTTATATGTTGTTGGTTGTATGGTTTATGCTGGTTTATGTAGTTTTATGTTAGGGGTTATATTTATTGTTGTCCTACCTGCCGGCAATATGTTTTTGAAGTTTAAAAAAGCTTTTTCAATACAAATATAACCTATAGAAAAATAGTATACGTAAATTATCTACTTTGAAAAATGTAATTAAAATTATATTACATATTAGGTTCTAATGCAGGAGAATTACTAATGTGGTTCTAAAAAAACCCTGAAATAATACGCTAATATTGTAAATTAATAATAACCAAAACTAACTACAGCGAGAGAAAACCGAAAGCGTAAATTTAGCGCAAGTGATCAATGCAGAAACTACATGGATCCACGGTAAGCTGAAGCCTTGTAACATCTTCTATGTCACTGCACGGCACTCGATAGAGACGCAAAAGTCGTATTCTATTCGAACCGTCAAAGTGTGCAAAAGGTCTCGAATTACAGCACTATAAAAGTCCTCAAGTTTTTTACATTACGAAATTCTTTAAATTACTAGAAACACGCTCAATCCTACTCTGAGTTAGTTATCCATAAAAGTGGTACCACTATGGACCCAGTGTGGTCTATATGAGCCTCTGGCGCCAATATAACTTAAAATAATTAAAAATAATCTTAATTTAAAATCATTATAGTCAATTTATCTGATTGAGAAACTCCTTGATTTAATGAAATTTAACTATTTTAATATAGAATACAGATAAATCCCTCTAACTAAAATAATCAAGGGACCCGAAATTTTTTTTTACTTAGAGAGTATTTTCATTTACAGGGAGTTTTTGAAAAAAAAATATAATAAAAACTAAAAAAAGTATGATAATTTACTAACAAAAAGAATTTCAATAACAAATTTAATAATTTTCATTAAAATATTTTTCTAAACAATGGTATTTTTCAAAAATTTCATGTGGAAAATTTTCCGTTGTTAAAAGACTTTTATATAACACATGCAGTGCATTATTAACTTGTAATTTTGTAATGTTTTGAATGATTGGTCTACATGAGGATTTTCATCATCTACCACTATATTTCGATCATTTAGCTCAATATTTTCATCATCTATTAAGTTAACATTTTCTATTATTTCTTCGTCGGTTAATATATCAGCTACAGTTACGTCATTATCTATATTTAACATATTCTGAAAATTTTTGATTGTCATTAACTAATAAATTCCGTTTTCGAGAAATGAATTTCTGTTCTTCAATATTGCTGAAATTGTGCAAGGTGCTATTTTGTACTCTCAAGATAGGTTAATTTTCTTTTGCCCTTCTTCAATCTTCTTCAAAATATCTAATTTATCTTTAATAGTCAATGATTTTTTATTAGAGGGTGTTTTTTGTTTAATATTTTCATTCAAAATAGTTTATCTTATAGAGAACATTTGATTTATAGAATTTTCGATTAAAGGAATTTTTTTTTATATAAATTACTTTGTTCGCTTTGATTTTTTAAAGTTAGAGAGTATTTTATAATATCGAGTATTTAAATTAGAGGGATTTATCTGTATTTGAAAAACTTAGTGAGTTCAAAACAAAATCGGCTTTAATTTCGGTTAGAAAATATTTTGTTTATAATTTACTTTTCTTGTTTTAGAGTAAAAGTACATAGTTTTATCTTATCAATTTTTTACAAATATCTGTTTTTGTTGTGTCTGGATTCAAAATAATAAAAAATATTTAATGTTTTAGTGAAGTGATGAAAATTTATAGATTATCTTTGCCAAAATACAAAATAATGAAATATATTTAATGAAAATTGTCGTGTTTACCGGAAAAGTATATCCAATTTTATTACTTTATATATTATTATATTATTAAATTTAATTTCCTGCAAGAAGATTTGATTAGTAATTATATATAATTAAAATTTCTTTAATTTTAATTAATTTATACAATTTACGTAATATAATTTTTAATTCAATAATATTCATGCAACATTAATAATTATATACTGAAAAATTATAATAAAATTATTATTATTTTTGGCAACTTTTTATATTATAAATGTAGGACACTCTGCAAATCTACTTTTTCTACTTTTACACCTGACAATATTATGCAAAATAATGTCAGAGGCTTGAATAAAATAAATTAATTACAAAAATTAATTAATATGAACGATGACCTTGATTGTGTTTAATTAAATGAAGGGTGAAATTTGGAAAATAATTTTTGTAATAAAATAACATTATAGTTCATCATAAAATAATTTCATTAGTAAATTTGGCGAATAATCAAATTGCAAATGTTTTTAATTTTATTTACAATTTTGGCGCCAATTTTAATTTTGTTTATAAAATATTACAATTTTCTAATTAATTAATATAGTTTGTATTTTTATTTATGTATAATACTTTTAAAGTATAAATTCGAATATAAAAATCAATTATTTTTGGACTTTTCATTTGCAGTCATTTTTATATGTTTACTTTTAATATCTCCAAAATTTTATCAAGTATAGTAAATACTTACATTATTAATGATGCTTTTATTAAGATTAATATATTCAATTGTTCAAACTTTATCACTTTTTAGTTAAAAATGCACAATTTATTTATTAAAAATTAAAGAATTTTAAAATAATTTATTTTTACTTCTTACAAAATATTTGTGTTTTTAGAAACTGTCAATGTCAAAATTTATGTTGGCGCTGTACTAAAATTTGATATCAAACAGCTGTTTTTGTTATTGCTATATTTTAAAGCTGCCTTTACACCTACATTATTCCATCCAATTTTTTGTCGGGAAAAAAAATCTGATAGTCACTGTTTGACAACAAAACTAAATGGAACTTCTTGTTTTGTAAACTGATAGAGTAAAAATGTAAAACACATGGAATTTATTTAAAAATCTGTAAATGCAAATATATGAAATATTATCTGCAAAAAAATCTGTTTTGTTATACATATATTAATATCAAAAATAAAGGCCAAACATTTCATTATGAAACATTTCGTAACATAATATTGCATAGTGAAATTAATTCTCTGTAATAATGCGATAAACTGTAATGAAATAATGTAAAGTGATTAGTAACAATCACATCTTTAACATTCAAATTTAATAACACATATTTTTTAGCTATGAACCTAATTAATATGTTCACAAAAAAGTAAGTACAATTAGCTCAGACTGTACACAGGAATAGTCACGGGGCATTTACTATTGTGTAAACATACCGCGCGAATACGTCTGACAACGGAAACCGTTTGTAGAGGCTGCGCTGAAGGTGAAAATGACAATTGAAAACATCAATCACAATTGTCGAAAAATTTAAAATTTTCGGTTTTTATTTTGCAGGAGAATTAATAGAATTATGTAAGGAAAAACCTGCTAATCTGACAAACTTTATAAAGGAAGTGGGATTGGGATGGGTTGACACGATTCGTGGTGAAAATGGGTAAGGGGGTCCAACGAACCGTACGGTATAGGTACGTGGTTTGGTCGTTTCCATTCTCAAACCAACCAACCAACCAAAGTACAAGTTAGGTATCACGTTCAACATATCACAAAAAGTGGCAATCGCCGTGAATAAAGTTAATTGATGCAATATTGTCACGAATCATCTTACAGAATTCCATTCCACTCCAGATACGTTACTCTGTAAAATAACTCGCAAATGTTAATTTATAATTTGAGTATGAAATTTTAAAAATAATAAATGAAACACAATTATTTAATTTATTTAGTAGAATATTTTTATATTTCTTTTGAGATTGTTTTTTATATTTTATATTCGAGTTTTGAATGAAGCATTGAATTTTATTTTTTTTTAATTCTAAATTTATTAATTTTTTTACTACAATAGCATTATAGCAAAATATTTCTTTTATAAATAATTATTTGAAATCAATGACTTAACTATATTGGGAAAAAAAATAAAAACATTAATTAAATCCAAAAACTACAATTTTTTACGTTTATATAATTACTATTTGGTTTTTATTTATTATTTCTAAATGGAATGTGTAATTAATATTATTAATTATTAGAATTATAATAGATCAATTAGTAATATATTTGCTTTTATTTCTTATTCAAAAATTTGTAACTTTATTTTGTATTTCGTTGCATTCAAACAGGAGGGGTATACTTAGTTTTTATTACAACAGCATAAGTTCAATATATATATATTTATGAAAACAAATTAAAATTGTTTTAAAAAAAAAAATATTTGTTTTCATATAATATTATATTAATAATTGATATGCGTAAAATTGAAATGTCGATTTATAAAAATTTTGAATTTGTAAAAAAGCTATTATAATAATTTCTTTAATTTTTTAAAAAAATATTACTTATTCCAATAATTTAGAAAAATTTAGTGCTTAATATTATTTAATTAAAAATGAAATAAAATGACAAAATAATTGGCGCTAGTTAAAGCTAGATTAATTAATTTTCTTTATAAAATAATTGAAATTAATTGAATAGACGGAATTGTTTCGGTGTACTTATTTGTCATAAAGATAATTTATAAACACACAACAATTTTTCAATATTTCATGCTAAATTAATAATTAAGCTAATCATGTTTTTTCATAAAACATTTTACATTATTTTAATGTTTTTAATTAGTTTTTTAAGGCATTCAAAATTTTTTGGTTTTTTCATAAAGTAAGCTAAATAAAATAAATAAAAAATCCTAAAAAGAAAGTAATAATGTATTGAAAAATTTAAAATCTTATTAACTACATTTTTTTTTAAATTATTTTAAATAAGTCTTAGTCTAAAAATATATATTTATGTATTTTTACCAATAAATTTTTATTCAGTGTTTAATTCGAGAATTTTGAAAATATTTTTTAACTATTTCTTATATTTTGGTTTTTTTAAAATTTGATTGATCAACGCTTTCACAACACTATTCTATTTAAACAAAAACTAGTTATAGATGACCAAAAAATAGTGAGCATAAAATTTTAAAATTTTCGATATTAAATAATTAATAATCAAGATTTTTATGTTTTCTTATTTTTGGAAAATTTTGTTAAAGAAATTTTGTTTTTGTTGTGGAATGGAAGAGTTATAGAATTTCAAAAACCAAAGAAGAATGTATATACTTAGCCAGGTTCTTGATTATTTTTATTTGAGAGTGCATACATTTTGGTCCTTTTTGTAATAGTGAATAGTATTTATAAATATTTCTTTAAAAAGCCACTACACAAACTATTAACCTTTCCGATCAAAACGATATTCGTCAACCATTAATAAATGATTTGTTGTACACCAACCTAAAAACAAATAAAAGAAAAATTAAATATAGAAAATATATTAAACAAAAACGAGATCACGCGAATGATATACTATGAAGTATAGTTTCATGCTTATCGGATTATATGAGTGTCGATAGTTTTTTATTACTTATAATTATATAGTTACCTTCATTATGTGCCATATTTAAAAATTCTTGCCATTTAGCTTGTACTTCCCAATAACGTTCTTTAAATTGTCTACGATCTTGTAAATATGATACAGCAAAAAAATATGCTTTTAATACATCCTGTTGCCTTGTATCGAAATGTAAATATACACCCAAATATCGTCGACTTTCAGCTATTATATATTTTTCATGTGGATCAAATGATGATACTATATTTTCAATATCAATTGAACTTTTATATTCATCAACCAAATTTTTAATTGATATGCCTAAACGTACATTTAAAGAAACCGAAACAGTTTGACCCACTGTAACACGTTCCAATTTATTCACCTAAAAATAAAATCATATAATAATAATTTATAATTCAAAAAAAAAAAAAAAAAAAAATAGATCTTGAAAAAGTAACTTACAATCGCCGGACTTAACAATCTATTTGATCGAAAATATTCTTCTAAAGTAATTAAATAACGAGATTCATTAAATGTCCGTAAACAAACGGATTTAACAGCCTTTAGATTAGCATAAATATGTAGAAAAGTTAGTATAACGAAAACGATATAAAGTATGCTATAAAAAATAAAAAGTTTGAATAAAAATAAAAAATTTAATTTCAGATAAATTTTTATATACTTTTGGTTTTTGATAGCTGTTAAAAGATACAGTCCAACAAACGATGCTATCAAATTAACACATGTTTCTTGAGCACTATCTTTTGATGCAACATCTGCTAAATTACCACGTATGGCATGATGTTGCGTTAGAGCTGCTCTAGTTGCACCACCTTAAATATATAATTTATTTATTTATTTATTAAATATTATTACAAAATCTAAAATTCTTACCAGCAACACCAACAATTGCTTTGAACACAGTTGAACAACATAATATATATGTAGCATAAATTGGATATTTTGGCATTATGAATATTTCAATTCCCATTGCCACATCATTTAAAAAATCAGCTCTCAAACGCCATTTTTTCGAATCAATATCCAATTCACTCCTAAAAATATTTCGAATTATTTATAAAATAAAATTGTTATTAATTTTTTCTAATATTTATTTTCGTGTATATTAGTACTTACCCTTTCCACCATGAAAATAATATTTTACCAATATGACCAGTACCATCTTTTAAAATCCATGTTACTGTTGCTGAAAATGGGCTAATCACATCACTACCAACACCAATACTTTTTAATATTGAATGTGTTGTTAATGTACCAGAAATTGTACTACAAAATGCTTGAACGGTATCCCATATTTGATATGATACATAATCATCGCTTACACTATCCGGATAACCAGTTGGAAGAAATATTTGTTGAAATATTTTAAACAGAGCAAATCTTTCACGCAATAATTTGTCACCTTTTAATGGTACTCGTACTATAATACTTTGATCTTAATTAAAAAAAAATTGGTAAATAAGTTATCTTTGTTAAGAGCACATTTTTATAAGAAATTTAATAATTGAGTTGGCAAAAATTATATCAAATAATATATAGAAAAAACCAAGATAAGGGAGTTTTTTTAATGTTGTCAACAGAAAAATTTATTACCTTTTGGTGTTATGTATAAGATTTCTTCACCTCTCGATCCATATTGCTCACTAAAATGAACTTTCATTTTGAATGATTTCTTTTCAAATGCATTTATTCAAATAATTATAGTTAGCTATAATATATTTAAATTACACTATATTTATTATCTTTTTAATCATTTCTTTTTTATTATAACTATATGTATTGTGTTATTGTTTTATGACTTCGACACGACATCGACAAATGGAAAAACAAAAAATATGAAAATGAAAATTGTTATGACAGCCAGCAAGCACAAAATATAAATATAATACTTTCCAATTCAAAAACTTGTTTCGATATGTTGCTATTAGATGGTGCTGTGCACAGTTATAATATTTAATTAACGAAGAGGAAGTGACGTCAAGAAAAAGTTATTGCATTTTTAAAATATATATCTTATCAGTTAAATTGAGATATATTTTAAAAATATATATTTAATAATTTCAAATGCAAAATGAAATTCTAAGTGGCTTTTCAAAAATATAATTATTTTTAATTTCTGGCTCTATTATAACCAAAGGTAAAGCCAGTTTATTAAAATAACAGGAGTCGCATTTACAATTTAAATAACACATCGACTTTTTTTTTAATTTGTATACATTATTTAAAAAATAATAATGAATTTCCAAGGAATTTTTAAGTTATAGTAATTCAGATTATTCTGAATGTCAAAAAGTCTATAAATTTTATTTCGTTTTCTCTTTAATAACTAATCTATATCTTTTCATTGTCCGTATCTTGACTCTTAAGCTTGGGAACGAAATGCAATACCTGGGACAATTAATAATCTGGGGAGATGGAAAAAATTTCCAACAAATTACTTTTGGAGAGTGGAAAATTCGTTTGCTAGGGTTTGCTGAAAATATTGGATTAGTATATTTATGATTATGATAAAGTTAAACAACTTTAATTATCATAATCATTATCAAAGTTTATTACCTAGATAAAACAGATCAAATATGATAAGAAGAACTAATACTGACGAGACAAGGAAGGCATGGAGGTACATATATATGAATATACTGACTTAAACCATAATTAAAATGTTAATAATTTTGTTATAATAAGATTAGTATTGTTATAAAATTTAATTATAAAATTTGATTACCTAATTTTCTCTAAAATTTTAAGTTTCCTTATATATTTACCTCTCAAATATAAATATAATAATAAAATTTCATAAGTGTTAAATTGTACGGAAATAATAATAACATACTTAAAAGCTACAAATTTAACTTCAGGACATAATTATCTACATAAACATAATACAATTTAAATATTCAAAATTCAATTTATTATTACAGTCTTAATTATAACAATAAAGTAAATAACACAAAATTTATATAATAAAAGGACATTATTTATAAAAGCTTATATTATTATATAAATATCCTTTAAGGTAAAACTATTTATTACATTGTAAATTTTGTATACCTGAAAAACGATTATAAAATTATAATTAAATGTTTATATAATCGCATTTAATGTGTTAATTTATTTCATACCAAATAGAACAATTATATTATAAAATTATTTTAAATATTTTGGAAAATTTACGTAAAGTATTTCATAATTATAAAAATTTATTTCCAATTTTCATTTTACAAAAAAACATATTTTTGTATAATTAAATTTAATTATATATATGTAAATTATATTTATTTATTATTATTTATTTTAAAAAAAAATCATATTATATTTTTAATGTTAACAATTCACAAACATCAAAGTGAAAAATTTAAATGATATAAGAAAAATAAATAATAATATAAAAAATTGTTAAATTTTTTCTTGGGGAGAATTGGCGTAAATATCATCAAATTATAATTATTTTTATTATATCATTCGAAAAAAGGCGTTCAATCAATAATAAAATTATATATTATAAATAATAAATTTAATTAACAAAAAAAAAAAAATTATTTATACAACAAAAAAGGAAAGTGAAAAGACAAAATTTAGAAATCAAAAATCTATTTAATCTTAAATTTCATGGAATTCGTAATTTAATTAAGAATTATTTATTATATTTAATGTTATAGTTTTCAGATAATTTAATAAGTCAGAATTTTCTGAAAATTTCTTAGTGTTTGTAAAAAATAAAAAATATAATTTCAAATATAAATAGTCAAACAAGAACCAATCCTGGAATCCTCATCATAACAGTATTTGAAAAGTCACTAAATTAATAATAATTTCTATATTACACTAGTACAAAATCTTGGTTGAAAATTAAAATTATTTTAATTGTTTTTAATAGCTCGAACCAACCCATGGGTTTAGGTTTAGAGGTTCTTTTGTAAGTGCAGATGTCGGAGCAAACATGACTTTCAGTCTTCTGCATGTTTGCTTGAAAAAATATAATTAACATTTATACTTAAGTAAATACAAATTTTCAAATTAATATTTATTTTAGTATATGTACTATATAAATTTGATTTAGTTATTAACCATATTCTCAGAAATCCCAAAACAGATGAAAATTAGATTTAAATATATTTCAAGGTTGTTATACCTGAAATCACGATGAACTTAAACTATTTCACACCAGCTTTAACATAATATTTAGTAATTGGCGAAATAAATATTTAAACTTACTAAATATTTAAATTAATTTAATTACATTCTCATTAATAAATATACCACACATGAAACTTGAAGACAACTATTCAGATTAAAAAACAATTAGCTTTGGGATCGAAGCTGAGCTTACAAATAAATAATATGATTAATTTAATGCAGAATTTATAATGCTTCATACACGCAACGCAATATGCAAAGCAGCATAAAAGTATTTGCATAAAAAATATTTAGTAATTCATGCTAATTGCCCAAGTAAAAATAATTCAACCAATGAGGAGTGGACAGGAGGACAAAAGAACTATGAAAATCCAATTACGTAGTAAATTTTAATAATATAAAAACTGATAAAAATTTACTAAATAAATTCTTTTTCTTTTTTTTTCAATGGCGCTATAACCCAAACAGAGCCTTGCCCACCTCAAAGAGGTTTTGTGACATTTTATTGCAATTTGGATCTACTTATTTTAAATATAACTTCCGAACCATAATTTTCTTTATAGCGAAGAAAGATTTAATTGGAACATGCTAATGGTATTTAATAGCAACACATTTGTTATCGGGAAGTGATCTTAACCATAAGTAATTTTCCCAGTCTTATAATCATAATTCGTATTTAATGTTTGATCTATCACCTGATTTAAAAATTACTTCTGGTAATCTACAGCATTCAATGAGATTAACGGGTCACATTTAAATTTATTACCAATTACCAGTTATTTCAACGTAATTAATACGTGCATTTACGTCAATATTACTAAATTCATTGTATACTTAATCTAATTAATTTGTTGCAGTAATGTTAATTTCCAGATTTACCAGTAACATTTGAAATCATTTTTTTTTTCTATACTGCAAATAATATTTTTAGATATATAAGTAATTTTACAATTTCTCTAACATAAAAAAAAATAAAATTCTTGGAAAACAAATCCTTTTAAAGTCAATACAAATATTTACAAAATTATCCAAAAATTTATTATCACATGCACAATTAAAACCAACAAATCAAATATCAATAATTTATCCACAAAATTTCACGCATCGCACAATTAAATATTTACCAACAAGGATTTTTCATCAAAATGTTCCATTATATTTTATAATACGAAATGCTTCTGTATATGAGTTAATCAATTGGCAAATAATAAAATTCAATCTCTTCAGAATCCTTGATAATCTTTATACATTTTTATTGAATATATATTTTCCGTATAGATATAGAGTAAATAGATGAAAAATATATAAAATAATTTTGGTGCAGAAGATGGTATAAAAGGTGTGTCATCACTCAACATATACAATTATTTATACTATATAAAATTTCACCCTATATAAAATGACATTTTATATTCAGGATAAAAATAAATATGTACATCCATATTTATATACCACAACACTATATGAAACACACGGACCCTCTTTTCCTGATGCCATTTATATGAAATCTGTGAGTGTGTTTAAACATTTACTAATTTTTTGGTAAACACAGCAGGCTTTTTACCACACAAATATCCTTTATTGTAAAATGGAAAAAAGGATCTTCTTCGTTTGACAAGTATTATTTTTTATGATATGGGAATATTGTTTATAACAATAAATTTCATCCATTCAGGAAGAATAAATTTAGGATATATAGGAAAGGATATAATATTTTCTATTGCATATTTATGATGAATAAAAATCAGACCACAACAGCAAATTTTTATATGTATAACTTTATATTTTGAATTCAACATTATAAGGATATATTTTGTATCGAATAATAATAAAGGACACCCTCTAATATTAATGTATATACATAGATAATGTGTCACCACAAAAAGTCATCGGTCTGTGCGGGTATGCAAATATGGCGACAAGACAAATTGTATATAGCTACATAAAATTGGGTAAAATCTCTAGGATATATAATAAAAATATTGAATTACTTTACATACAAAATTGTATATTCCAAAATACATAAAAGCATAATAAAAAATCGGATGCAATTTATATATTGTAAAAAAAAAAAATTAGATAGAAAATGAATTATTGATGGGAATGAATGGCTTGTGTAATGGCTATTCAAATTTTGTTGTTAGGAAGGAAGTTATTATTTATCAGTTTCTTTATATATATAAAATTGAAATTTTATTACATTTTTATAAATATTTGAAAAGGAAGCAAAAAGGATTCGATTGCTTTCTTGTATACAGCAATTTACCTGAATTTATTTTTAACAATATATATAAAAAATCATTTTATAAATTATAATGGAACACTATATCCGATGAAGGGTATAATTAATTTTAATATATAAAAATTAATTTTAATTTTTGAGTACTCTTTCTGTAATTTTAAATTACAATAATTTAATTTTAAATTACAATAACACAATATAACATTTATAAGTACATATTGATATTAAATTTATATGATCAATTTCGAATAAATATTATTTTATTTTTCATTAAATGAAAAATAAAATAAAAAAATAATACGCAACTGTTCTAGACTGATCCCGATTGTTAAGAAAACTATTAGTGAACAAAGCAACAGTTTGCAGCAATTGGTAATGAATGCCCCAAATAACTGCGGATTAGCTACAAACTCTATATGTGGAGTAAGAGTTCTTGTACTAACTCATCTGTTACTGCCCTTTGTACAACATTTTCTTAATATTTTGATAGAAGCAACGTGATAAAATTCCAAATAATATGTAATGAATCTATACACTATGAAAAGACCGAGTTGCCGAAAGGACCGTAGAACTGATACTTTTTTTTACTAACTACATCCAACCAAACAACCGAAAATTAAATAATATTTTAATTTGAATTCGAATTACAAAAATAATGGTTAATAGTTTTAGAGAAAACCTGAAAAGATTAAATATTCCCAAAATAAAATGCATAAAAATTAATTTTTACTGTAAAATTTAAAAGAATATCGACTGTACCAACGCGTGCACTATCATTTAAGATGCCGTCATCACATAAAGGAGTTTTATGATGTCAGGACTCCGAAAGTTATGTCATTTTACCCGAAAATTCCATCTAATTATCGAAAAATGTATTACAATTTTTGTTTAAATTACACTTTTGACACATTATTAGGTGTCCTCACGTCATAAAGCACCATTATGTTATAAAATCATCTTAAAAGCATCTCCATATCGGAAGTATCTGCATATCATCAAGTTTTTCATTTCACATACCATAGGCCACGCATAAAGCCATGACATCATAGACTTTCACTTATGTTCTAATTATTACAAAAATGTATTAAATATTTGTTTTTAAATATACTAAAAAATGTATATAAAAACAATTATGTCATAATCCAATGTTACATAATAATCTAAATATTATATATTTACAACAATTATCACCTATTCAACATACAAGAACCTAAATTATTAACAAGGCTATTATTATTAATAATATCATAAAAAAAAATCTATATATAATTCCTGCTAAATACAATAATATTATAAATCAAAAAAAAATCTCCCATGACCGACGACTGGATTTATCGCGTATTTATATATAAATTTAAATCCTTCAGGGGTTTTTTTTAAATATAGTACAATATATATTTATTTATTTTCCATTTTATGTACGGATTTATGTTAGGTAACTATATTTATTATATATTTTGTGATGGTATTCATCGTTAAAGATTAGCCCATAACAAAATATTTCTATATATTTAGACCCTCTTTCTGATTATTTGGATTATATTATTAATCCTTATGTCGTTATCAAGGTAAAATGTTCTTATTATGATATAAATAGGCACCAAAATGACAAGGAACTATTCAAAAGGCGGAAATATAAAATTTAGAATAAAAATATCACAAAAATTATGATCCGGGCATTATGTAATATTTTTGCGAACGTATTGCTGAAAATAGACTATTTGTTAGAAACAGCATATAAGCTAATATCACATATCTGTAATAGATATAGCTAATTGAAAAATTAATGTTAAGCTCTTTTGATAGCTTTAATATGTGGTAAAAATGTTAAATACCAGTTTTTATGAAAAATAATCCTAATTTCAAAAATGCATTCAATGCCAACCACGTTTGTGTTGTACGTCTAAGTTTATATAGGAGGAAGCGTTTGTTATTCTAAAATTTCAATTTTTCTTTCTTGCTGTGCGAATTATATATTAATTTAATGATGGCATAGCAGTCAAAACAGCACTGCAAAGATGTATTCAATAACCAAAATTATGGTGGGTTAATCAAACGAAAAGCACTACTCATCCAACCGACAGCAATAGGTATTTTTACCGCACACTGCTTGATCGGTACCATACGAGTAAACTTGGACTTATCGCAAGAAATCAACTAACTGAAAGAGGTCTTGACTTACAGTACCAGAAAACTGTAATCTTTTAATTTACTAGATAGCTCCTCAAAACCTACTCAAGGTTAGTTATCCATGAATTTCTGTCTGCTGCTTTTGTGATCTATGCGAGGCCACTATAACCTAACCTAATCTATTGATGACATACTTCAACAGAAATCATAACTCGCGCCCAATTTGTGTAAGTAATGTTTTAATACACAGCATAACACAAAACCAGATAAATAAACAAAAATTAATTAATAAATATTCTAGCTATAAATACTCAATTACAATTTATACGAACACAAAAAAAATCCTACGCTTTTTTCGCTTGAACTAATCAGCAAATAAATTTATTTATTTTTTCATTTTTAAAACGATCAAAGCATTAAAAAAATATATCACAAAACAAACCGAAACCTTATGGCGAATTCAAATAAATTTTGTCTATAGAACATGTAAAAAAATTAAGCCAAGCATTAAACTCTACATAAAAATAGAACCAACAACCACGATTTTATTGCTATTGTTATTCCTTTGGATGACGTGTATTTTAAGGATATTTGTCGGTTCTATACAGTTTTTTTGCTGTCTCTGCTACTGAAAGGTTAACAAGGATTAGGATATATTCTCAGTAAATAAATAAATAAAAAATTTAACATCAATCATGAAAATTAAGATTTTCTCATTTGTTTTCTTTTATTATTTCGTATGTGAATATTTCATTTTGAATAATAAAATCTAAATAAAAAAACCATTTTTTATTTTATTTTTTGGGAACTCTAGAAATTGTATTCATACGCATGAAATTATAATATTTGCACAACTCTCAAATTAATGTAAAAAGCGTGGAAATATAATTTTTTTTTTTGAAATATTTTGTTTATCTAGGACTAAAATATGTTTTTTTAGCTACTTGCTACTTAATATTATTTTCTATAGCTTTTAAATATATTATAGTATTAAATAAACTCAAAAATAGTAACGCTATTTCTGGTATTTTTACAAAAAAAAAAATCCATTATTTTGTATTAGGATTTACCTAGCTTGAAAATCTCCATAATTTTCCCTTCATTATATAACTTAAAAGAAAATATATTCTACAGCAAAAGCATTTGCTAATTAATAAAGTAACATAATCAAGACTTTTACAACGAAAAATTCGGGATCTGTGTCGTAGCTGGAGCACAAGTTAAATTTTAAATATTAATGTTGTCGGAGTCAGAAGTCAGAGCTGGTACCATAAGATTACTTTCCCAGTTCTATCTAAGGTTATGGTTTAAAATTAAAACAAATATTTAATAGTTAGCCAACTAATTTGCACCAGAACAGTAGTCCTACTGAAATGGATTTGTTAAAGAGACAAGTCAGCTTGAATAATATCAAAAATTATAAAAAATTATCAATTTTTGAAATATGAATGTCATGAGGAGCGGTAGTGGCATAATGTTGTTTGCGCTGTATGCATATTTGATTCACTGGTTCCATTCCAGAACTTTATTGCTTTTGTTTCAAATGTGAATGAATACTCAGTAATTCAGTAAATATCAAGACATATTTTAGTGTTTCTTCCTTGTCCACATATATATAAAAAGTACATTTAAATAATTATCTATAGGGAAGTAGACATGACATGATTTTTTTTTTGTGAAGGTGGACAGGGCATAAGGTAGTATCAAAAATTGGAATACAAAAATTAAATACTTTACAACTAATGGTCCAAGATAAACTTTTTAATTTATTAAGAATTAATTACAATTATATTGCCAATATGTTTCACATTATTTCGTGGAGCTGGTGCGGCAATAGTATTCATTAATTGATCATAATTTATAAATTATACTTAACACTAATGGGAAATCATTAGTTTTAAAATTATACTGTGAATATTGCTTCAACTAATGTTTTACCGACATATAAATACACATATAAAGCAAAGTTTGATTATTCCAGTTTCATTTATACATAATCTTTTTCATCAACTGAAAATACACTTCTTCATTTCGAATATTACTTAAAAATTATAGTTCTGTAAAATTATTATTGATCCTTTTAAACATAAAGGAATTTAATATTTTTAAGTAATTTTTAAAATATAAAGGACATTTAACCGGTTATGATCTCATTCCGAAAAAAATTAGACCTGAAAATTTAAAATCTTTATAGTCTCCGGGATAACAACTTAAGAATAATATTTTCTAATCATTGTGTCATTCTGAAATGCCTTCAATATGTTCTATATACAAATTTACAAATTCCTAAAGGATTCTAATTCTACAAAATAGAAAATTTTTAATTTAATAACTGCAGATAATCTTTTTTTTGTTTTATGATTGTACTTATTTATGATCCTTTTAAAAAATTTACACCACATACTGAGAGTCCTTACGCCAAGAAGAAAAGAATAGGCGGTTCGTTTGTCTTTTATTTTTATTTCTTTCGTTTTTACCTTCGGTGTATATAGTTTTAATGAGATCGGAAAACAAAACGGTGTTAGCGAGTAATGAAACCGATTTAAATCCTATATAGGCCTTGCCTATACTTCTTATACAATTAGTGTCCTCATACTTAAGAATATAAGATTAAAATTACTTATAATTTTAAAGAGAAATATCTTAACAAAAATAAACTTTATAAATTTTGTGTATTTTGGATAAATTTATTAATTTTCATTGTAATGTGTCAGAATTTATTAGTGAAATATTTTAAAATATTTTCAATGTTTTCCTTTTTTGTATCCATGTTCGTGATCACCTTTTTTACCACCCTTCTTACCATAATGCTCATGATGATGATGATGTTCATCATGTCCATGATGTCCCTTGTATCCTTTATGATCATCATCGAAATGCCCTTTATCGTAATGTCCTTTATCAGCTTTGTGTCCTTTTTTATGTGCGGAATCATGATGATCACCTTTCTTATGTTCACCATGATGATCTTCATGATATTCATTGCCTTTACCATGTTTTTTATGATGACCGCCTTTTTCTTCATCATCCCAAAATTTATGTTCTTTTTTGTATTCATCTTTATTGGCTTTTTTATGATAACCAGTTGTTTTTTGTCCTTTCTTATGTCCTTTCTTATGATGATGTTTGCCACCTTTATGATGTTTTTTATGTTCATGATGTTCGCCATGATCATCTTCTTCGTCCCAATGTTTTTTCTCATGACCGCCATGTTCTTCATAATGTTTATGATGATCATCTTCTTCGTAATGTTTTTTGTCACCTTCATGATGTTCATGATGTCCTTTATGTCCCTTATCTTCTTTATGTCCTTTCTTTTCGTGATGATCTAAATGATGTTTATGACCATCTTCTTCTTCATGGCCTTCTTCTTTTTTATGGGCCGATGTATAACTGATTACTAATATTGTTATTATCAATAATGTCCAAAAATATTTCATCTTGGTCATTTCTTTTTAAAGCTATTAAATTCAAATTAAATTTTAATCCAATAAAGAAATGAATTAATTCCAAGATATAATTTGATTGAAATGATCTTAAACTGATACTGATTTCAATTTCATAAAATTTAATGTATTTATAGGAAAATTTGTACAAAAATTAAAATAATGTTTAAGTAATTTATGTCACGTCAAAAAATGTAAATTAGAAATATTTGATTTAATTACTTTTGAAATGGTCCAATTAACACTTTTCTTTATTATGTATTGATGATGAAAGCAAAATTAATCAATGTACCGAAACAGTTGCAGAGTGTAAGTGCGTAACTATACTAAAAGAAGTTTTTCACGCTTTGGCTATTATCGAATTGATATTTAACTGTGTCAATATTTAGGTATCTAATTTATATTAAGCATTGTACTTTGAAAATTAACTATGGCTTCATTTATACGTTACCAATTTTTGTAGTATATAATTCTAATTGATATTAATTTGCATGTAAATGTATATAATTTAATCTCTACAAGAATAATGATAACAATATCTAATTCATATAGGAAACTGATCTACGGACCATTTTAGTTACTTTTGATTATATAAAAACTCGTAATTTTTTTTTTGTTAAATATTATCTAGAAATTTAGTGTAACAAATTTTACTTTTTTAATACTTTTTCTTATATATTAACAACACGCTTGAATAATCAAAGTATCAGTTTAATGAAACTAACCATTAAATTTAAATTTATTTATCAAATATTTAAACTTATTGCCTTATGTTTTCGTTCATTGCAATATTTAAATTCAGTTTTATAAATTTTAAATTTAAGTTATAAATTAAGTAGATGATATAAAAAAAAATCATAAAAACCATTAATTACCCATTAATCAATAGTGATATTCAATGTTCTATACTACAGAAAATCTTATTATTAAAATAACTCTTATTTAGTTAAAGATTTCAAATCAATTTTTAGATTTACATTCTGTATAGTTTTAAATCAGATTTCATTTCAATTCAATTTTTCATTTTTCACATTTTGGTTATGGAAACCAGTTTTCGAGCAAATCTTAAATGTTGACTTGGCGTATTCTGATGGAATTATGCTTATTAACAGATTCAGAAGCTAATAAAAAGTATAAAATTAATTATTCTGTTTAAAAAAAGCTGCTAATCTCATGGGACAGCCCAAAGCTCATGAATCAATTGATCTCGAAATTAACCTATCTAATTAATTTCAATTAAATTGGTTTCACTTTGATTTGGGATTAATATCTTGTGAGCATAAGGCTTCTACTAATTGTCATCTGAATCTTACTCTGTTTTCTGCTGCTATTATGTTACCCCTTCCCATATAAATTTATATTTTCCTAGTTCTCGGAGTTTTGTGCATATCTCCAGGTGTTTTTGTTCCACTTCTTTATCAATGAAGATTCTACTCCAGTGACATGCTTGTAATGCTATCGAACTTAAGACTTACTGAACTTTAATTATAAAAATGTGTTAGTTATTAGAATTATGGGTCAATATCTGATTACACTTATTTGAAATGCTTCTAGTATGAGAGACCATTTATAACTGGCTGTACCAAGGAATTCGTAGAGTATAATTTAAAAAAAATTGGTGTTAGTTGAAATTTATAGATCCAGAGAATAACCAATAACAGATGGACAGACAAATGAACTATTTGAAACCTTAAAAACAAATTGCACATTTTATTTTAAATATTAAATTTATTTATATTTTAAATTTATGCTTAGTTAATATTCAAGTTTTTATTTGTTAATTACATAATAATAATAATTTAAGTTATTTAAAAGCTTATTAATATACATATACATAAAATTTATTTTAAAAATTTAAATTATAATTTAAAATTATTAACAAACATTTATATGCATTAAAAATATGTTTTTATTAATTTATAGAATATTGTTTTTGCTGGAAATTATAAATTTTGTGTTATTTGAAAATAATTTTATTTTAACAAAATTTTTAATTTCATATTTTATAATATTATTTACAATTTTTCTTAAATAAACAATACAAAACATAAATCACATAAAACATAATATTATTTTCAATTAAATATAATTTAATTTTTATGTTTTAAAATTTACTAAAATTTATGAAATAAAAAGTATTCACAATAATTACATTTTATATGACATCATTCAAAGAATCTATAAATACATTTTTTTTTATTTATTTATTATTTTATTTTTATTTATATTTTTAAATATTTACTTTTTTAACTATGTTAATTTTAAAATATTTATTTACAAATTGTGATAAAAATATTTCATTCTCTGATTGAAGTACAAATTTAAATTGTGCCGGCGCATATCAAATTCGAAATAATAAAATTAAGATTTACCGACGGTTGACATATTAATATTACTTCAAAATGTTGATATATAAATTTATGCTACTTCTAAATCTGATGATTCATCAGCATCACTATAACTATTTGGATCTGATTTAATTTGTATTGGACTTGGATAATTTTCTGGTGAACATTTTAAATTACCACATTGTTCTTCTTGTAATTTACGGAGACGTTCTTGTTCTTCCCGTTTCTGTTTACGCCATTTTGCACGTCGATTTTTAAACCATACCTGAAATTAAAAAATAAAAGAAGAAAATTTAATTTAATTGGTATTTTCTTTTATTAAATGTAGAATTTTTATTCTGAAACTACGATAAATTAAAGTAGGAGTTTCACTAGCAAGCGTACTTGGGCCAATATTTTATCTACTGTACACAGTACACTTATGATCTTAATAGCTGGCAACATTACAATTGCAGTAATGGAGTTAGGGAAAAATAATATTGAATTACTTGACAAGATATTATCAGTTATTTTACAAATCCATATCTGCGGACTAAATCATGGAGAATCGTAATGAAAATGTAGCATAAAGTTTTTTATATAAATAATTAGGTAACCATTTGGGAACACAGAAAAATATCTTGGTATGGTATGAGATTCAAAACTTCTTTGAAAATCGCACGTCAAAAAACCAAGAGAAGAACTTGGTATACGTTACATAAAAATCTACTGGTTCATGAGAAAGCTCCTTAAATTAACAATAAAATTAGCTTCAGTGCAGCCCCAGAGTATTCAGCTCTGAGCTTGCCCAAACAAAGCAACATAGAAAAACGATTTCAAAACAAAGTTCTACGAAGAATTGTAAGTGCATCAAGAAAATAGAATTTGTCAACAGTGTAATTAAAAAAAATGCAAAAAGTCCCGCAGAAAAACTGAATCGAGTGAACGACGAATACTAAATACTCAATTTCTAGACAACACGAATATTTTGACCATACTAAAAGAGTTAAATATTTTGAGTTAGGGAATTGGTATAATAACATAAATTACAGCGCATTAAGCAGAAAAATTAAACCAAATGTCACTCTGGTATATCTCAACACAAAAAAACAGAGAAGTACTAGAACTAGTAATATGAACCATCAGACTAAATCGTAATAATACTACGAGGTGTTTTTAGTTGGTCAAAATCCCACACTATTAAGAAAAGCGCGAGAGTTCTCTGAAGATTTTCACTTTCACGTGATACTTTTTGTTTCGAGTTGCTTTCCTACAGTCGATTTACGAGCAGTTTACTTTGATCAAGCCAGTTCACTTGAACAACAACAAAAATATAATTTACTAAAATCAATAGAAAATTTATTTAATTAATGGGATTTTTCTGTACCAAATTTAAAATACTTAAATATTTTTTCTTACTAATTCATAAAATTGTTTAATATTAATTTAGTTCAATTGAATGAATTTTTGCATATTATTTACTTAACTATTTAAAATATAATTTTACTTGAATTTAAATTTGATCCTTTTATACGGTAATAGGAAGGAAAAGGAATACATATCGTAAATATATATACATGTATTAAAATTTTCTATATTCATGTATTAGTCAGACCCTATATAGATAAATCTGATTTAAATACACACAGAAGGAATCCGTATATAAATTATATTATTATTACAGAATCTTTAAATAAACAAAAGAAATTAATTATAATTCTACAACAAAAAAAATTATTTCATTCTATAATCGTATCCCACCATATTACCACCCAATCAATTTTCATTATCCGCCCATTATCAAATATTGTACGTATGTATATAGTCCTTGTTCCTTTTCCAAAAACAAAAGAACTTATAAAGTTACTTAAAATAATAACTGAATAAAATAATAATTTAATTCAACATTAAATTCACTAAACCGAAAATTTTATATCTTCTCATTCTCTCTTTATATTTCCAGCGCTAATATTTGATCCTACATGGGAAAATTTTATCAAACCAAGGAAAAAACATTTTCTTATATATATAAATAACCTATACACACACAAAAAAAACACTAATATAATAAAATTTTCCATCTAATAATTTAATGAAATTAATTTTCCTAATATACATAATTCCAGTTTTTATATTTTTCTAAAGATTTTACTCCAAAAAAAAAAAAAAAAAGATGAATTTTCCAGAATTTCATAAAAATGAAAATTCCTTGTATTCAACAGAGATTTAGAATTGTTTTATGAATGCGATATGATTTTCAGAGAAAATTTTTATTATTATTATATTTTTTTTTTTTATTTTTGGGAAATGCCAATAAGCTTTTGGCTGCAAAAATAAAGAAAAATTAAGGAAAATAATATCAAATCACATAGTTAAATTTTAAATTATATGAGAGTTTCAAAGGATTTTCGCAAAATTATATTATTTTTTTTTATGATTTTTTTTGTGATTGATGTTGTGTTATTTTTATAAAACGATTTATTATTTTTATTTGTCAACAAGATTTTTGATAGTAGGATGTTTGCTAAGCAAATATCTGTGATAAGCATAAAATATTTACAAAGACCACAGAGTGTTTTGATATGAAACGGATTTCGTACAAAAAGGATTTTAATTTTAATAATTTCATATAGACTTAAATATAGAATTACGTAAAATCAGGACTTTTCTTAGAAAAGTTTTACACCATAAAAGATGTAATAAAAATATGAGATTAGGACTGGCAATCTCTAGACTCAAACCGCAGAAAGTAATATTATTGAAATAAATGAATTTAAATCAAACTACCTTAATTTTTCTAAGGGGTTTGTGGTATGGCATTTTAGTTAATGTAAGTTGCTGATCTATTTCATACAAAGGACATAAGTTTTTATTACAACAAAATCAGTTGGAAAATGATTTAATTATTCACACAAATGAAAAAATCTATTTTGCAGGACTAGTTTTAGTAGATTCTAAACTATTAAGGATTCTAGATCAACTAAATAAGCGATAAAAATGAACCTTTAAGGAATTTTATTCTTAAAAGTGTCTAAAATCAGTTAAAGGAAAACGTGTATTTATTAACTAGACCATATAACCGGAAGAACGAGTTGGTTAGCGAGACGGCCAACTATTAGATTCTATACTCTATTTCTATATATTTAATTTTAACTGGACGTGATCACAATTTTTGGCCACTAATTTAGTCACTAAATTATTAATTACGAAAAATATTAATTATCAGAATGAATTTAATTGTATATTTTCCATTTTACATTGTTATTTTTCTAACAGTTTCATTTCTACAGAATCACCCTATAAAATGTTCAAATCATATATTTCCCTGTACATTTTCATATATTTTTCTTATTTCTTTTTTTCTTATATGTTTTCAATAAAAACAATTTTTATCTGTATTTAATATTTAAATTATTACAAAACTATATATAAAAAAAAGGAAAAAAGGATTTTTTTTCCTTTCGTTTATAACTTAAACGAATTCAAAATATAATATAATAATTTTTATTTTAATAAAATTATATTTATAAAAAAATGTTTATTTATTTTTTAAAAATAATAATCCGGTAATGGATTTCATTCGAATGTTATTTTGAGTTATCGAAAACCGTATTTGAATATGGAATATCAGATTTTTTTATGTTTCTTTTTGTTAAAAAATAATTTTTTAAAAGATATTTTTATTTAAAAATCTGAAGATATTATTATTACAGAATTTAAATATAAATCAATCTTGGGAATTAAAGCACCTGAAATAAGTTCATTTTGATAAATCGATTTAGGGAGATTTCAATTTTATATATTATTCATTTGAGTCTATAGTCTGGTAATTTTCTTGAAAATATATAATATTTTTTCATTTCCTGGTCAATTTTTAAATCTAATCAATCAGAAATAAAATTTTAAACTTGAAATTTACAGAAACGTCCAAATAAATGATGTCAAATATTAACTAAATTTTATGTTAAATTTGGTTATATTTAAATTACAAATAATTTAAAATCATATATGATTTATTACAGAATTTTCAAATATGATAATTCAATTTATTGATTCAAGAATTGGAGATGGAAGCGAAGGTTCGGAACAGGGCAGGCAACAGTGTCATAAAAGTAAAATAAAAGTAAATTTGAATTTAAAGAAAATCTTTACGCACAAAATCAATAAATCAGTAAAAAGTTACACATTTGTATAAGTTTGTGAGTTCGTTCGAATTGTGAATTGCAGATTGTAAGTCTGAACTCACAATACGAATCAAAAATGAATATAAATAAGAAAATATATTAGAGAATGTTGTTTAATTTGTTTCATTAGATGGCTCCAATTTTATTTGCCAGCCAGTTTGTGTCGAAAATGTTCTTCAAAAGTATGGTCTACTTATACAACACTTTCCTAATTGTACATCTCTTGCACTGTACAAATGCAGTTGCAACACTTTTATGGGCGATTAATAGATGGAAGCATTGTTATGAAAATTATTTTTAAATTTTAAATATCAAAATCGGATTTGATGAATTAAAGTCATATACAGATATTTTGACAATAAAAACTGTTCTGTCCGGTAGTGTAATTAGATCATTAGATGGTCAATGATCCTGGAAAATCAATAATACCAATAAAGTAAACACTTATTGTTTTTTTAATGTTTTGATAGTTGCTTGGTTTGAATAAAACTGTTCACGCAATTGGACCTCGACGGTCCATTGTACTCTCATTATGATGGCTTATTCTACCATAGAGTATACATTATTCCATATTAATCCTCTCTCAATGAACGCTGTTTGTCTAAACCTATACGATTTAAAACCTGCCCTCCTCTTCCATTTCTATCAATATGTCATACAAGTGCTTGAGTCTTTTATATATTATTGCAGACCAGTAACATAGGAAGTGGTCTAGAATGTTTCCTCCTGTTACCCAACATTCTCTACATATTTTGGTTTTCGTCAAACCTAATTTCTTTGTATACTTGCTGAGTAGAATATAACCAGTGGATATCCCAGTGGGAAGCCTTTTTCAAAGCCTTTTGGTGTTCATAGGTCCTAACAAAAATGTTTGCGTTCCGCAACAACAATTACGCTTTGCCCAAATGTTGGATTGTTCTTTTTACGTCCACTTTTCCAAGGATTTAATAAATGTTAAAGATTACCGAATAGAAAAATAATAAATTTTTTAGATAAGTATTTAAAATAGATAATTTATTTTTATTTATTTTTAACGAATTAACTAAATTGTGTTTCTATCAATTAGAATTTCCTGGTTCGAAATAATTTGTAAATCTCTCAATTTTACCCTTTTTTCATAAAAAATGAAATTAACATTTTAAAGATAGAAATTTAAAAAAAAAATTGATTTATATTTTTATTTAAAATTTTAAATATATACTTCTTAAACAAATTTTCCACACAAAATTGAATTTTGTATAAATTTTCTTCTCAATTGGAAAATTGGTTTCTGTACAAAGAAAAAAAAAATAACAAAATCCCTAAAGTTTTTATCCATAATTTTTACAAATAATATCTAATATATTGTATATTAAAAATATTTCAATTCTTGTTCAATGATTTTTTATTCCAGAAATAAAATAATTTAGTTTTTTATTTATTATTTTTAAATAATAATAATGAAAACAAAAATAACATTAAAAATAAAAAACCCTTTTTTTTTGTTATGCTTTTACTTTACCATTTTTACCCAAAGACCAAAAAATAAAAAAATGCATTGAAATTCAGTTTCGTAAAAAATATTTATATATCCTTTTTCTGATAATGTTGTTGTTGAAATTTTGCAATAGAATTGAATAAAAAATAAAATGAACTCTTTTTGAAAAGTTTTGCATTAAAATCATATTTTCCATTGTCTTGGGGGTGGAGGAATGGTAGTTTGAGCCAGAAAAATAAAAATTATGGGTGGTTTTTCATTTAATATACAAAAAAAAAAAATATTTCATTTATCTTTATTCCATGGTTGCACAATAAATAAATATAAACATTTTTTTTTTTTGTATTAGTTGTATAATAATTCTGACCCAATCTGGAGAATTTCAATAATAACAAAAAAAAAAGGTTCTTAACGAAAAACCACTCTATCCTCTGATCATCATCATCTAGAGAACAAGAAACATAAATAAATAAAGTGGGTTTGGTCTTTATCTATTCAACAACCCATCAACACCCCACCCACTTTTGATGTACAAGTATTTTACTGCTCCTCCTCCTTTACATTTATGTTTACTAGAATTAAATTTGAAATTAAAACTTTTCCAGTTTTAATGAAAAAAATAATTTTTTTTTTTGCTTTATTCGTGCTTCAATTAATTTTTGAGATTTTTATTTATATTTCATTTATACATACACAAATAATTCCAGGAAACAAGGACAAAAAAAAGGGTTATTAAAAAAATTGTAAGAAAATCTCATTTAATATTTTTCCTTAGATATTTTCTTAAGTATTTTGATATTTTCTGTATAGAAGTTATAGGAAATGAATGTAATTTTTAATATATTACTTAAGATAATTGTTAAAACTTAATTTGTATGTGTGTGTATAAACAAAGACCATTTTGAAATTCTTATTTACAGAACCGTACTGACAGCACTATAAAAAAATATTACTAATTTATAATTTACTATAATGCCTTATCAAGGTGATCATTAGTTAATTACTTTTGATCTTACAGGGAGGACCACTATTGTAGACCTATTATATTTAAATGCCTTATTGTGATTCCCCTATTATAATTAAATGTAACGGTCCACACCCGTACTTCCAATAATTTCGTTGGGATGACGGTTGTTTGTTCATTCGGAAGCTGTTCATTAACGTATTTCGTGCTATCA
The DNA here is from genome assembly GCA_963920725.1 of Rhamphomyia laevipes. Lineage (NCBI taxonomy): Eukaryota > Metazoa > Arthropoda > Insecta > Diptera > Empididae > Rhamphomyia > Rhamphomyia laevipes. Next base: position 21,365,121 of record OY987258.1, on the reverse strand, counting down.
GTGTGCAGTAACAGTGTTTGAGATTAGATCAGATGATATGATAAAGGGGTCGTTAAGAAATAAGTACGAACCTTCGCTGCGATTTAAAGAAATGTATTGTACCTACCCTACTAATATTTGGTCAGTTAATACCCAGGCTTCTGTAAAAGCGTAGAGTTTTTATGATGGCCTGCCCGTGATATCGAGAGGCCTCCGAAATCCCTTACCCAATACCCAGATGTCAGCCTTTTTCGGTCAAGAACCTCACAATCGCAGTGGTTCACTATAATCAGACTTTCCGATTTTGTTTAGGTGATACATGAGCGCTCAGTAGCCCGTAAACAGGCTCGTTTTGTACTTAGCTCGGTTTTGTTAAGTGTGAGGACTTCTTTAGTCCTTTTGTTTGAGAAATCTAGGAATCACTTCTCTTGGCGTATGCCTCAGATGTTGTTCCACTAGGTGGATTTCTCTTTATTTTCCCATTCTCATATTGTTCTATGCATGCATTTCGAAAAATTAGCAAGACCTGAAAAACTACAAGACCTAAAATATGCTATTGCGAGTGGCATATATAGTAGATATTCCACGTGGGGAAGTACTCCTATATTCGCTAAATAGGTCATTAAATATATTTTAAATATAAACTAACTTATTAAAAGAAAACTATCTTGAAAGTAATAAATAATTACTAGAAGTCAGCGAATACCAAATTTTGTCCTAATTTGCACAGATTTTCTTTAATATTTTGATATCTTCTGTATAGGTTAAAGAAAATAAATATAACTTTTAAAACTCAAGGTAGCGTATACGCAAATGACATTTTTCAAGCCCTTATTTAATATTCATTATACGAAAAGTTTAAACAATTTTCTTATCTTTTTGAAAATAATTTCCAACTAAAAGAACATTTATATTTATATTAAAAGAAAATGTAAATAATTATTAACTTTATAAATATAATTAAGATTGTTATTAAAAGTAAATTAATAAATTTTAATATAAAATTGTAATTTTTTTTAATGATTCTAATTAGCGACAAAAAATTCAATTACATTTTTAACACAATTAAAATGAAAATTTGGTTTCTTCACCAGTTAACATTTTATTTCATTTTAGTAATTTTAAATGTTTAAAAACATATATAAATATGAAAATATGAAAATATTGTCCTATGTGTAATAAATTTTTATAAAATTTTGAAAAATTATATATTAATTTATTTATTTTTTCGATGAAACGAAGTGGAAAAGTATATATTAAAAAGAAAATAAGAAATAAATAAAAATGATGAAAAGAAATTTTCTATTTTTCCATATTTTTTTTTTTTTTTTTTTTTTTTTTCTCTGAAGGGTGAAAATATTTTTTCCTTAAGATTTTTTTTAGACACTTAGCCTTTGTAAGAAAAATAATGTATAAATTATTAAGGATATTAATGATGAAATTTTGAGGTTTGTTCAGATAATTTACAAGAAATATTTTGAAATATCATAACTGAAGAAATCCAAATCAAATAAATTTCTGAAAAATATACAAAAACTTTAAAATATTCTTAAGAAATGTAAAGTAAACCATATACTATCCAATAATGTCATTAGGTAGAGTAGCCTATTACGAATTCTAATTATGCAGCTTTATTTACCATGAAAATTTTAGTTAAATTTTAATTTAAAAATTTGTTGATATCTTTTCATTGGAATTCAGCTGCCATTTTGACAATTTTAAACTCCAAACTTTGAAGTTCTTTTTAAAAATGAAATAAATTACATCCTGTAGAAAATATCCTGTTAAAATAGAATGTAATCAAACGGATAACGAAATTATTATATTCGCTCGTCTGTTATCACTTATTCTCAGGGCATAGAAAAGCTATAAATTTGAAATTAATGGCAATCGAAAACTAAAATTCTGTAGTTGATTTCGGTTGCTGATTAATTAGTACACTTTATAAGTTTTGAGTCCAGAATAGAATCCTTAGTATTTTATAAGCGTTTAAATTTTAGAATAAATGCTTTTATGATGAAAGTATTTGAACTAATGTGACCAATGTAGAAATATAAAATGTTTTGGATTGAAAATATCATTACAAATACAAATTAATTTCTCCAACGCTTTAAATTTTTCTACTTAATCAACAATTTTATGAAATATTAAAAAATCGCCACATAAAATATTGAATATATAAAAAATATTACTATCAAAAATGTGCTAAAAACCAATTAAAATTTATTTCATTTATCAAAACAAAAAAAAAATAAACAAGGAAAAATCCCTTAAATTAAACAACAATCCAACAATAATAAAAAAAATATATCCCTTAATTTACCAATGTTATGCTATAGTAGCCCAGCACTTAACCCTTATCAAATTTCATCCACTAAAACAGAGCGAAAAAAAGGACGATGAAATAAATAAATAAAACCAAACTCAAAAATTAATTACAATTAAACAAAACGCCTAATTAGATACCATCACTACTTAAAAAGTTTTCTATTTAATTTTTTTTTGTGGTCTATCACGTTTTATTTTTCTTGTAACTTCTTTGATTTATGAAAAAAACAAAGAAAATTTTCTACATAAAAATAAGCTGTTAACTTAGGGGAAGCAGATAACTTTGAGTATATTTAACAGTTATTTGTAGCTATTAGTGCTTCTCTTTAATTTGGTAACTTTGATTAGGTTCCACTTGGCACTGATCTAAATTTTTCCAAGATGACAATAAATGAAATAAATCTGTCTGGATAAATTAGTATATTTTCCCTGGAGAACATGAAATATAAAATTTTATTCAGACCCTGTGTCAGGGAGCCAATGAATTTACAGCTCTTAAATTTATCAAACTCTTAAATTTATTAACTTATTTATTATATGTCCTCTAAGACATCAAAAATAAATCAGGACTTTTGACAGGAAAACTTACAGACCTAAACAACGTAGAGACAAAATTTCTTCTTCTTCTTCTTCTTCTATGATCTTGGCCTACGCATCTCATTGATAGAGGTTTCATATTGAAATAATTTGAACCTACTAATTTTTATATGAATTCCGAACCATAAGTTTTTTTTTGTAATGATTGCAAGAAATTAAAGCAAATGACTTGCAATTCGTCCAATCAGTTCTACAGTAACATCAATACCTCCTCGGTCTGAATTTGTACGCATTACATCATAACATTTATTTGTGCATCACAACTCCTCGGAAAAAGTTTAGATAAAATTTTAGATAATAATTTTTTTTTGTTGAATTTCGTAATAGGAATTATTTTTATTTTTAAAAACCACGCGCGCCTTTTTAACTCTAATAAGGTTTCCAAATTAATTCACAAATTTAAGAAATCAAATATTACACAATCTAAAAAGGATTCTTATATCCTTCTTCTTTTTTTCTGGTTGTTTGGCAGAATTTTTTTTTATTTTGTTTTTTTGTTATGATTTAATTTGAAAAACCGATGAAAGTGTTTATGTATATTACGGAAGCCATATTAGTTCTATAATTTTATTTACCACAGCAGAACATATTTTTATATTTTAATGATGGAAGAATTACGATAGCAGCTAAAAAAAAGCATTTAAATCGCGATTTATTTAAAAAGGAATAAGGAAAATTTCAAATTTGAATTTTTATATTTTTAATATCTATGGCTGCAATGTGAAATTTAGGGAAACAAGTTTTTGATATATTTTTATTTTATTGTTAAGGATATATGAAACCTTTTTTATTTTATGCAAAATAAAAAATCCTTGTTTCAATAAATAAAAAATCATATTTCAAAAGAATTTATTTTTTATGAATTTCGCTGGAAATAAAAAGATATATTTAAAAAAAAAATTATTACCCAATAACATTTAGAATATGTTGTGGTGTGAATGTAGCGATATTTTTATTTTTATAATTTTTTAATAAGAAAACATATTAGGAAAAGCTTATAAGATGAAAAAATTAAATTATTGCATAAAATTATTGAAAAAAATACCAGATTCTTTGAAAATATTTATGTAAATTTATGTTTAATTTGTCCACGTGACAAAATATTGAGTTTAGTATATTAACGTCATAAGAAAATTCGACTGCTGACTTTAAAGTCAAGGAGCTCCTAAATTTTCAACTTTATCGTTGTTGATGGCATCCGTCATCAAGAACTACATTTAAATAAAGGAGCTTTCAAATAATCTTTTTTTAAATGTCTTAATGACTTTTTTTCGCAAGACCTGAAATGAAATGCAAGACCTAAAAATTTGAGGAGGACGAACGACTTAACTTTTTTAGCATAAATTTCCGATAAAAATGTTGACTCAGAAAATAAGTGATGCGATTTCGAGAAAAGTCGTCACAAGATGTCACTAAATCTTTTACTCCAAAAAAAGTAGTAATCATCTTTTTATATGGTAAAAATTAATTATCAAAAGTAAACTAAAATATTATTTTAAAATTAATTAATTATGTAATTTATCTGATAGATAAATTACATTTATCTGTAATTTATCTGAATTTTAATGAAATTCTCAGGTTATGCAAATTCAGATTATTGTTAAAAATGATATAAATTTTACCTTAATAACTTTTTCATGTTATCTCTTTTCGAACATTGACTAAAAAAAGTGATACAAAGTTAGTAAAAAAGAATAATTGAGAGGACCCTTTACTTTACTCGTCAGTTCCGGTTTGTTTCAACCTCAAGAATGGTACAAGTTGTACACCAGGGTCTACTTTTGGTTAATAGTTTGATTTTATATAACTAATTGAATGTATGATTTTAATTAAAAAAATAATTCAAACTGCAATAATTCATTTTTTTTTTTTACAAATTTACTTTAATTTTACAGTTTATAGAAGGAAATTACATTAATTCAAATTATTATTATTCAAAATGATTCTATAGTATATTTAAGATAATTTATGTAGCAAAACAATAAGTAAAATTGTTAGATTTTTAATTCCAGTTTTTACAATTAGCCAATAAAAATATATATATTTTTCTACACCTCGCAGAGTTCTTTCCACAGCGTCTCATTTTCTTATAAGTTAATAATATTTCGCAATTACTATTTAAGACAATTATATTATTTTTGAAACCAATGTGAATTCATCAAATAAATTATTAGTATTCGTACTTGATTAGTAAAAGATCTAATATCTGACAAACAAAAAAAAAATCTATTTTTGTACCATACCATCAATTAAATAAATAATTGGTTTAATAATTATTTATATATATAAATAACTTATTAAACCATAAAATTATCAATTAAAAATTATTTTATGTCTACAAAAAAAAAACAAAAAAATTATAAATATGTCACCAATTAAATTGAGAAATTCTACCATCCAAGAAAAAATCATTAAAACTTTATATATCAATTAAGTTCTTCGATTTTCTATAAAAGTTAATTAAAAACTTTTATGTCCACAATCCACTCTTGACTTCATATTATAAAATGTCCACAACTGAATACCAATAAATCCATTTTCAGTTTTTTTTTTTTTTTTTGGTTTACTGATCCCAATCATTTTACCCAAAAATCATTATATACTCGTACTATACTATCTTCTTCAAATATTGAAATACCTTATATTCTGCAGATAATATTAAACCATATAACAATAATCATGTTATATATATACATAATCATCATCATTTTTTGGATAAACAAAGTCCTCATTTTTACTATATACATATATACAATATTTACTCTTGGCTACCATGGTTTCATCCAATCAGTAAAATCATTTTTCTACTTCATTCTCATTTACAAAAAAAATACATATATATAAATAAAAAAAAAAGAAAATGAATTATTTTCCTGAAAATGAATATCATCATCATTATTGAACGAACACAATTCCCAGGACAACCTTTGATCCTTTGCTTTAATACACTTTGACTTAACGTAATTTACAATTTATGAAATATTTCGGGCAACACCTTTTATTTCAGTAATTTTTATTGAGAATAATTTTTTTTTTTATTTTTCTCCCTCAGATATTTTATGATATTGTCATTTTTATGGTTGATGTCATTTACAAAAAAAAAATTAATGTGACAAATTTATTATATGTTTTTATATGTTACTTTACTGTTTGATTTTATGATTTTTATATAATATATATTTCAAAAGAATTGGTAAATTGAAATTCTAAAAAAAAAATTATATATCATTATATAATTTATAAAGATATGCGATCGTATTTAAATATATTTATGAAATAGAAATTTGTTGTTTTAAAAACCAGATTTTTATCAGGATTTTAAAACATTTTTTTCGTGGCTGACAGTTGACAGATAATATTTGTGCGGACCAGTAATTTAAACAAATTATAAATTATTACACTTTCTACCTCCAAAATGCAAAAAAAAAATTGCAATTTCGATAAGCATTTCTAATACATAATTGCTCAGGTCCAGGCCAATGTAATTGTACATTGATTGTACGTGAGACTAGAACACTTTAACAGCAGAGAGAACCAGCCTAAATAAAGTTGTTGCAAATTTTATTAATAATTATATTTATTAATATAATTTAAAATAACAAATTCTTATCAATATCCAACCTCAATTTAGCTGCAATTACTAAATCCTTCGACTTACTAGATAATCTGACGACACATACTCAGAGTTATTTATCCAAAAAAGTTGTAGCGCTATGAACCCAGTGTTCTCTATGCGAGGCTCTGCCGCCACTATAACATAACTTATATAAAACATTATTTGGCAACCGGTTAAGTATTTATACGGACCACAGGTTGGGATACACTGCTGTATAGATAACTTTTACAAATTAATTTGTAATTAAATTAATTTGTAATCATATTTTTTTTGTTATGTTTTAACGCATAGAATATCCTTATTATCATGAACACGTTACACAAATTCATATTAAGCTGATATTAAAATTTATAAGGACGAAAATAGAATGCGGTAATCATCATATTACAAAATTTCATTCTGACATAAATAAGGGTAATATATAGTTGTTTATATACTTATGAATGTATACATATATGTAAATAATTTATAAATTTACGAAACTGAGCAGGTGTTTATGCGTTCTCTGATATGCCCTTTAGCTTATATTATGCTAATATTTTAATGGATATTAAAATATATATATTTTTGGTAAGAAGAAGGACTATTTATTATTTAAAAATATAGAGAATTGTTGATTAATTTTGTTAAGCACAAAATTGTTAAAAAATTATTTTAAAAAAATTGTAAATAATTAAATAATTTCCTATAGTATAAGTTTCAAATCATTACAAAATAGGAAGCAACAGTTAGATTACAGTTTTTTTTTACAGAGAAATTGCAGAGTCTTTCTGCAATTTCATAATTTATTTTAGCATCTTTGCTGTCGATATATATAATGCAATAATTAATTAATATTTGCTGAGGAATTTTATACCAATCTAATATACAGTGCCATAATAATGTCCATATAGACCCACATAATATTCTAATTTAAAACTCTCTGAGTAATATAAAGCATCTGTGCAAAATAGTATTCTGATTGGTGAGCCCGGTCTGTCTTAGTGTAGTTATCAATCTAAAAATTGTTCGCCACCCAATTCTGTGGGGACAATATTTTCGTCTTGATGATCACTCTTGTGTAATCTTATCCTTAATAATACTTGAATATAAAAAATCAGACTAATAGAACTAAATAGGCTCTTGATATTCAACTAACTAACTGGCATATAATTCCTTTCTATTTCGTATTTAATTTTAAAATATTTAGAAGACATTGATCCTTTTTTAGAATTTGAAATATTTATTTAAATTTTAAATAATTATAATGATTAAAAATAAGTATTCACTCCTCTTTAATCCAATAATTTTAATTCTTTGATAAAATGCTGACATTAACAATTTATTTATTTATTTATTTTTTGCAAACGTTATCATAAATTTTCGATAAAATATCCTTTTATTGTTTAAAAATTCTCATTTATCACGAATATGAAAATCCAAAAAATATTGATTAAAAAATCTAAAATTTTCGAATATAATATAAATCCTAAAATTACATGACCTCAGAGAAAATTGATTTTGAAAATAATATATAAAAGGAAAAAAATGAAATAAATAAACACACTATAATAATGTAAAGAGACTGGCGGCATTATGTCCTTTTTTAATATGTATACTAAACCAAATTCAATCTGAACTGATTATCGGATCGATTAAAACAAAAATCCGTAAAAATAAAATCAACAATAATGAAAAAAAATCGCGAAATTTTAGCTAAATCGTAGGATTATATATAAAAAAAAAATTGTTATGTTTTAAGGATATTTTTATTATGTACCAAAAATTCAGCAATCAATTTACTTTATTAAAAATTTATTAGGTATAATAATAAATTTGTCGATAGTCGTTTTTTTTAAATACATAATTAAAAGATTGGTGGTTACATGCAACTATGGATAATATGCCCTGTAATAAATCGTTTATGTAACTAAAGTATAACAGGGCGGAAAATCCATTTAACAAACAACCCAAAAGCGTTCGTTTTTAATTAAATTGTTCAGAATCTTTTTTTTTATGGATTTATGGTTAAATAAAGTTGCGGTTTTATAATATCCAAAATAATAAAATAAAAGCCTAAAGGATAAAGTGTGAGAAGAAAAATTGTTTTTTTGTTTGTGATATTGAACTTTATGATTTGAAAATTTTGGTATTATTATTATATAATATTGATTCATTTACAGTGACAGTGACGTGCGGTCAATTTTAAATGAGAGTGTACTAAAGATTTAATTATGGTTCAGGAATGGTATTAGAGTGAGTCCTATTGATTGTCTAAGACATGTGAAACTATAACTTAGGTCACGAAACAAAATAAAGGTAATAAAATGTTGGTTTAAATAAATTATTTACTAAAACTTGATTTTTATCATATTTATTTTAAAATAGCTAATCACTATAAGTACCTTAGACCGTACGCCACTGATTCATGGTTGGACGTTAACAAGTAACGATGAGTTGACTCTTGATATTTTTAAAAGAAAATTCTTTGGAAAATTTATGGTGGCATGCATCTACACAAATGTAATTTGAAGACAAAGCTATAATTATGAGCTCTATGAGTTTTACACTTTATATTCAAAAGATTTCGATGGTTTGGACACATTTTCAGGACTACTTTAATGCTCCAGTTAGGAAACTGTTTGAAATTAACCGAAATGGAATAAGAAAGCGTGACGGACCAGTATAAATATGGAGTTACTAACATCATCAATAAATTTTATTAATTCAACTTTATTTGATAGAACACATTGGAAAAGAAATTTGGAATCAATTAAAGGTGCTAGTGGCCTGTAGGGTATATAAATCTTGAATTTAGCAGACCGTTATTTTATTTGAAATAAAGTTTCAAGTCAACAATAAAAATATGTAAAACCTGATAATTTTGAATAATTATTGAGACATAAATTCTTTACTTACAATACTATATAAAAAATATATTGCTGTACCTAAACTTTTAATCATTATAACGAGTCTACGAATTTTCATATTTACCTTTCTAATTTTATTAACAATAATGGAGAATTTGTTTTCCAATATATTGAATGCAACAAAAAAATAAAACAATATATAAAACTGATTTGATAAGGTCTATACATCCATTAAATATTCACAAAAATAACAAATTCTGATGAAAGTTGATAACAATAAAATAATCTCTTGGGGTTTGGTAGCGTTCTTTAATTCTGGGTAACGTCATCAATTATGCAAAATTCAAAAATGGATTAAAATACTGAAAACTTTTGCAATACAGAATAAAAATTAGCTAAATATACAAGCTATATTATGTTTTAAGAATAATATTGAAAATGTTTCCGTACATTTTTTGACGATAATACGTTTTTGAACGTATCTGAATAGTATAAATTAATTTTTGCAGCATAAATTGTGATTTATTGATGTATTGAAAAGAAGGACTAGTATGATTTTCGGTTGTCCGTGGTTACGCAATTTTAATCAAAATCAATAGTTATAGTTACGAATTATAGTGACTGACAAGTTACCAAAAAACAAAATTATATATTGTAAATTATTTCCATTTGGTGGATTTATTATTGGTCAAAGGACACGTCATATTACTGGAATTAAAGAAATTTGTATTATTATATACGATACTTAAAACTTTACTTAATCTAAGAATTTGGATCACAAAAATCAGAAGTCCATTTGTATCCAACTACACATCTATAATAATATTTTTATCGGTTAAACATCAATTGATTTAATTCCCTGTCGGTAATATTTCATCTTGATTATAATCCTTAAACTATTTACCTGATGACTTTTATCCCATCAGACAATAGACCAAATACTTACCGATATTTTTAAATCCTTTGCCTTACATAAAAAAAGACAAAACTTATTAAAACACTTACAAAAAATTATATATATAAATATATATACAAGTTAATAATTTTCTGCTCAGTTGATTACATTTTAATTGGTAAATTGAATGAAATTGAGAATACGCCAAATTATGAATTTTTAAAAAAGGACTTTATAATGCCGCACTTAAATAATAACTGAAAGGATACCGCATATGATTTTTTAAACAAGGACAATACAGAATAAACTGCACACAGCAGGTATTTTCTATTTTTTTTTTATAAACGTTTTGTTGATGTGGGAGATAATTTAAGGATATTATTTCGGTTATTTTTATAGGTGTCCATCTGAGTGCAAAATCAATCCTTATTGTTTGTTATCATTTTATAAAATAATGCAATAATATCTTTTCTTTATATATAAATAACCCCTCAAGTAATAAAAATTATTATTTTTATATCTCTTCAAATAAAGAAGGATAAGAAAATTATTTGTTTGTTTAATATTCCGAGTACCGTCGGACGATTGATTTTCTGTTCTAATATCTAATTTGGTATCGAAAATATTGTCATACTAATTTGAAAAATTAAAAAATACTCTAATTACGATTTTTCACCGATTTATTATCCGTAATGTTTTAGTTGTGGTCACAATGGTACATTAAAACAGATCCAGATGCAAATTAAATTAGATTAAATGGCTGGTAATAAAATACCCATGAAAACCACTGCGGCCAAAACTGGAGACCACTGGATAATTAAAGCTCCCTTACAAACATTTATTGGCGCTTAGGGGCTGGATACGATATTCTTGGATTCTAGAAAGCATTGACCGAATAGTCGGGTTCTTGTAATGGCAATACATTCACATAAAATATATTCAGCAGTCTCGTCATCTTCGTTACATAAGCTGCATCGAGATGACTGTGACCTATATATTTTGTTGAGGTGACAGTGTCCCGAGAGAAAATTGGTTAGTAAGCGCACTTCGTTCTTTGATATTTTAAGTAGCTCAAGTACCATTTTATTAGAAGTAGAGGGTATGAATTTCTTTGATTGTCTGCAATTTGGGGTTGCATGCCACAACCTATCTCTTTTTTTATGGCTGATTTAACTGAACTAAACTATCAAAACTACTAAAAATAAACATTAAAAAATAGCGTACGAAACCAACAAGTATTCATGTGATGAGTGAAAAGCCTAAATAATAAAATATAATTTTTTGCTTATTTTCTTTTAAATTTCTCTTGGAATAAAGTATATAAGAAAATATCAAATTTAAACTTTTAATGTAAATGAATATAATAAAAATATATAAATAATTTCAAAATTCTGCTCAAGGCTATTAAGACTAAAAAAAATGTTGGTTCCCCTAAAATAAATCTTTGTACTAATTTTAGTAATTGAATGAGATTATGATCGCACCCTTCATTTTTATTTGTGTGTATGTTTTTTTTTTATTATTATTATCCAAATCTGTTTTGGTTAGAAGGATATTTACAATTTTGTGGGTATCCTTTAAGTGTAAAGATTCTATACAAGCAAATTTATATCTAAGTATATATAAATAAAATATATTTTTGTCGGTGATGTTTTATTTTCCGATGAGAGTGGTTTTTTTTTTAAAGAGGCCTGGGGGATATTATTGATGTCAAGGGCTGTGTATTAATGTAACCCCGTAATAGGAAGAATACGTTTTGGTGTGTTTATTTTTATATTGTTGTGTTTTTTGAATGTTTAATAACAATTCCTATTCAAAAGACAATGTCCTTTTAATGATAATCTCTTCCTATGTGCATTTCATTTAACTTTTAAAATGTTGTATTATCATTTCATAAATTTTCCCGATCTGTACAGTACGGAGAGTATACAGTGCTGAGTAAAAATTTGGAGCCATTGTCCAACAAAGACAAAATTCGTAGTAATTCACAATTAAATATTGGGGTAAAAAATTTATATTATTTTATTATTCGACACGGGGTATATATAAAGGACAAATTTTAACACTCCCAGAGGCTATTGATGTATAATGTATACTTTACCCTTCAATATAACTGTATATGAGGGCGGTTTTAATATTTCTATTTATGGAAAAGGATAAAATTATGATAAACAAAATGAGCAAAAAAAAAACAAAATGTATCATAAAAATATGTTTTTCATACTTAAGAGGGTTTTTGATTAAAATATTTAATTTAAAATCTTCTCATTTCACATCATTGAACGAAAAACAATAATGTACGAGCATAAAAATATGAAATGTTTTTGTTTAATTTATGTAGCCATATCATTGAGAGGTTATTTTATGTATAATTAACGAATCAACGATAACAAATCATAAGCTTTTTTTTTTTGAAAATGATTGTTATTCAGTCATCCCACACCATACATAAACGCACCACCTTTCAATGAAAAGAGGATAACATTTTTCAACTCTGAAATGGGGAAATGGAAAATGTTTTAATGTTGATTTAAGCGGTAATTAACAATCAAAAAGAATTGTGTATATATAAATGAGAAATTGCAGATTAATAAATAAATATTAAAAAAAAAAATTTACACAATCACAGGTAAAATTGTATATTATTCTAAATAACAAAAAAATTATTAATATTAAATTAATATAAGCATAAACAAAATAAATAACAAAAACGAAAAAAAAAAGGTAAATTCATTTTGTAAATTTTACAAATTTGTCTTATTAATCCAAAATACCCAAAAGAATCATAACCATCTGCCTACTCCGCCATACATAGTCACTTAAATATAATATAACAAAAGCCTAAAATTTTTGAGTTAATTAAAACGAGATCATACTGTCAAAAAGCCGTGCCTTGTAATCCTTTACTTAATATTTGTCCTTTAGAATTTTTTTTTTTTCATAAGTCTTAAAAAAAATCAATTTATCCTTTTTTTGTGTATATATGTTAAGTTATTGCTCTTTTGTACAAAAGTCCTGTTTTTTCGTGTATCCTTGGATATAATATCAACATTACAAGGTGGTCTTATTCTTCTTAAATCCATGTTTTTAGTTTTGTTCTTTTTGATGTCATTTAAAAACAGTGACAACAACAAATATATTTTTGCAATTTGTCCTTTTTTGTTGTTCAGATTCTTTTTTTTTATTTTTTATTTTGTTAAAAAAAGGATAACAACATTTTGTTAAGAGCTGGTATAGTGAATAGAGGTTAGGTGCTGATGCTGAGATCAAATAGCAAATATATTAGTTTTTGACGATCAAAAATGAATAGTGGACAACTGAAGGAGGTTAAAGAGAAGTTTTTATTGCATTTTAATGTTTGTTTGGATAGAAAGTAAATATATTTGTGAATGTATTGTTAAGGACTCGACGACAAATTGGAATATAGTGTTACTATATTATTGATTTATCAGTATCTGTTTTTAAAAGAGAATTAGATCAAGCAAAAATAATGAATAGGTAGAAAATAATTCTTTTAAGAAATTTGTAATCTTGGAATATTCGAAACAATATGAACAAATAAATAAAAATTATTAATAAATTTCATTTGTAGTAAAAACAGATTACAATTTGGGGTTATTCGTAGTTCTAATTCCTAGAATTTACTTGTTCAGCCCGAAAATGGTGGATACAATGATTGTAGAGGCAAATACATATATGAATGTATTACTACTTCCAATAGGTGGAAATAACTGAGAGAGGTAACCGAAAAAAATTAAAATGGAAACCGAAATCGAAAAATAACCTAAGATATTGCACGGTGTAGAGTCAATTTTATCTCAAAATTTTTGTAAAGCTCTTCAAAGGAAGTATATAAATCAATAAATTGATGCTCGGAATAGGACAAACACAATAAATAACTTAAATTTCAGTCATGTAACTTAAAATATCGAATAAGATAATCTCTAGAAGAATAGCAGACAGTCTTATTCAATCAGATGAATTTTTCATCGTATAAAAGTCAATATTTATATAGTAGAAGCGCTGCAATATTGGAAAACTGTCTCATTTCGGGGGATATATCAAAAAGTGTGGAAGACATCCAAAAAAATTTTATTACATAAACATCTACAAAAGCGAGGAAAGACATAATATGTTTTGATAATTATCTACACACCCTTGGACCAACTGATGCAAACCAATTGCGTAAATATTGTTCATATTAAGAATGAACAATCATGAGAATCGTATTTTTCATTCGATTATCATAATATGTGACTTTTAAACGCTGAATGGTTAATAAATCTGTATCTTATCTTCGAGAGTCTAAACGACGGAAATATATTTTTTACCTCCTAGTCATTGTTAATACTTTGTTTTTGTTTATATTATTGGTTTTTCCTTAAATCAAAATCTAGTCTTAGCGGAATTTAACTATCTACATAAATTCTTGAGTAATTTACCATTTCTTCACAATAGCTAATATTTTAAAAGACAAGTAAAATTCAACTATCTACAATTATCGTTGCCAAAGCATATCTAAACAATTTCTGTATTATTATTTTTAAGGATGACATGTTTACATCTGAAAATAATGTATTCTTAACGATTGTATGAAAAAAAAAATACCGTCCACGTCTAGTCCACCATACATTCAAAGGTTAAGTAGATATTAAATAAAACTATTTGTCAACATAAATCCAAATCGAATTAGAATATTTGATTTTGTATGTTAAGTACCAAACTTTTAAATAAAATAAATAAAATTGTGAAATTTGAAATTAATTTACGTAACATAGAAATCCTAAATTGATAAATAAGTTTTCTAATTATAATAAAGAAAATATAATAAATCCAAAAAGATGATTCTTCACCAAAGAACCATATTTAAATAGGGTAAAGTAGTAACATCAAAATGGTTTCAAGTATTTTTATTCTAATAAATTTATGATTTTACATAAATTTCTCATTCAAATCAAATCCTCAGCAAAATATTATATATTAAATACATAAATTTAAATATTTAAAAAAACAAATTAAATTAATAATTAATAATATGTAATTGAAAATAATTTTTGCGTGTGAAAAGTAAATTTAAAAAAAAAAATTATTATTAGTGAAGATAATTTAATTTTAGTGTTGATCCACATAATTACAAATCAAACCCAGAAGCTAAAAAATAATTTTTTTTTTTTGGGATAAGTGAAATCCAAACAAAAAGCCCAAAAGTGTTGGTTAGATGGCAACAAAAAAAAAAATCTTAAACTGACTCTATTAGTATATACAAGAAATTTGTAAAAAAAAAAATTGAAGTACCTTTAAGAGTAGCTACCAGTTTTAGTTTTGTCTACAAAATTCATTTAAAATTATATGTTTAGCTTATTTTTTAATGGTTCGATCCACAATCTTTGGTCCATGAATGGTAAATGAAGAGAAATATTATGAATATAATAATAATAATACCATAGGCAACTTTATATATACGAACTATTATGAGAAACCTCACTTCAAATTTTAGGATTAGGCATGTTTGATTTACCCGCTTGAATGACAACTTAATGTGTGGTCATTGTAAAAAAGAAAACATTAAAGTCAAATTCTCCTATAAAAGTTATGCCATCATTTTGGTGGTGGTTAGCTTGTCTGGTGTCCACTTCACCAAAATTAAACACAACAAAAAGGTACAAAGCAAAATAAAAAAAAATGTGTTTTATATTTTATTAATTTTCTTGTTCGTATTATTTAAAAAATAAATAATTCCATTCTCTTTTTTTAATTTTTTTTTTTATATTTAATTTTAAATAATTCAAAATGAAATTCTTTTAAAAAAAATTTTTGGCTTGAAATTTATATTTAAAGATTATTTTATGGCGCGTTAAAATTACCATAAAATAATGAATGATAGTAAAAAGAGGTTTATGATTTGGTAAAGTGTTTACATTAGGATTGTTTTTTTTTTTATTTATTTATATATAATTTTTATGATTTTATGAAATAAATAATTCTATAAATTTTAATTTGTCTGTTTTGTCTATGAATTTTATGTTTAGAAAGATTCATATTCACGATTGGAAGCATTAAATCAATATAATTATTAATTTATTTAACATTTCGAAATTTATTATACCACCAATTTATTATTTTACTCTATATCTCTTTAATTTTCATGATACTTGAAGGATGCCAATTCCCAACGAACAAATTAGTAGAACAGATAAAATTCGAAACCAAAATGTTAGACAGCAAAGATGAATAGTGTAAACGTTACATTAGACAGGTAATATAAGCTGAATTCAAGATCGATGGTATTAATAATTAACGAACTATGAATTACTAGAGCAAACAGCATAACATATACTTCCATGGAAGATATTTTTATAAATGAAGAGATCATGACATTAAGAAGAAAACAACCAAAATTTGTCATATGAAAAGTGAGTCTAAAAATGAAAAAATATGTATGTAAAAACCCCATACTTTCTAAATATAAGATTTTTTTTCTTCGCTTCACCTCTCTAAAATTTTAAAAGATAATTATTGTCACTCACTTGAGATTATTAAACAAAAAATTTTTTATATATTTATTTACATAATTTATATTTAAAATAATTTTCAATCGCACTTTTATTTGTTTAAGCTTTAAAAATTTACTGCTACTGGTTTTTAATTTAATTTTGTTGAGTATCTTAGCTATCCATAAATTTATGGGAATGGACTTTTGACCATAAATTTATTATAAGTTTATAAAATTAAATTTCCCATATATTTTCGCATAAATCTGTTAATTTGGTATGAAATAATAAGCATAATTACAAAAATATTGCAAATAAATTAAATTAGTTACGTTAAAATACATATGTCAAACAAACAAAAAAATTACAATATTGAAACCATATAAAAATAATTATCTTAATTAAATTACTATTAATAAATATTATCCTTGGAATAACAAAAATGATCAAAAACATTTAAAACATTTTTTTTTAGTTATAAATGCTTCAGGGCTTAAGCCTATCATTGTATCGGGTGTTTACATTAAAATTGAGCGTTAAGATTTTAATTATGTGATAAAATTGTAATGTCATCGTTAAATCACCAACCCCCCAAATATAGAATTCTTATTAGATATATATTGCTACCGTTTTTTTAACAACAACATAACCTCAATAAATAAATCTTCAAAGAAAATATTATTACAAAAATTTTTAAAACCCTTGACAATAATTATTTCAAAATATTTTAAATTTAAATCCTTTTTTTTCGCCTACAAATATTATCACCACTTTTTTTGAAGGTCTTAAAGTCGTCACATTAATTTAAATTAAATTTGTATTTTATAATACAGAAAATTACATTATAATATCCTTTTTCATGATATCAGTAATTTACAATCGAAAAATAGAAGAAAAAAAAATTAGGGTGACACTGTGATTTAATGATTAATAAGTAAATACTGTCATTTAGAATCTTAAGAAAACATATTTACAATGTTGTTAACTATTTAGTTTTACAAAATTTTAATTTCTTTCTAGTTGTAATGTTTTGATTTTTATAGAATATTATGTTTAAATATCCCTTTTTTGCCGGTTGTCATCATTTATATATAGTTCAATTAGTTACAAATTGGTTAAATTGATATATTTTAACAACCCTCTCGCTTTCAATATAGTGTAATAATAATTGTATAGTCCTTATGGTTTTATACTATATGATTTAATTTAATTTAAGGGGTGAAATTTTTGGGCAAATTTTTACATGATTTTCACTGTAAAAATCTATTTAGTATACGCGATCCCTTGCGGCTTGTTTATTCAAATGCTTTCGATTCCGCTGTACTAAATACATACATGTACAAATAAAAAAAAAACATTTATTTTTAATATAAATTACATATATGTATTAGTAGAAATTTAAAGGAGTAGAAATTAAAATCAACAACATTAACTATTAAATTTTTAATGTTTTTAAAAGAAATATGTTCTATTAAAAACACAATATTTCTATATATATATAGTCACCCTAAAATTTTCTGAGGCACAGGCAAAGCTACTACTACAGAATTATAAGACAAATATTTGTATATGGGAAGACTAACTAATATATAGTAACTATACTAATTCTATTTTTCATTGTTTTGAAATACTTTTATTTATGTTAAGTAATAATACAACTTAGGATAATGTGTGCAGTTTTAAGGTATCCTTTCTATCAAAATAGAAAGACATTTTTTTATTTAACTTTAATCATATTTTTTGTTTGCAGAGTTTTGAAGATATATTTAAGAAATTTAATTTTTTCAATTTAATTTATTTAATTATATAAATTTTGTAATGGACTTACCTCTACCCGTTCCTCTTTAAGATCAACTTTAAGAGCTAATTGTTCACGTAAACAAACATCTGGATAATGTGTTTTTTCAAATGTTGCTTCTAATTGTTCTAATTGTTCTTCAGTAAATATTGTACGATGACGACGTTTTCGTTTTGGTGGTGGACCATGTAAATGACCACCATGATGATGATGATGATGATGATTAAAACCAGCATGTTGAGCTTGTATTTGTGCAGCAGCAACATGTGCTACAGCTGCTGCATGCATATAATTTGGATAAAAATTTGGATAAGCAACTGCAAATTTAAAATAAAAATGAATTAAATTAGAATTTTGATATATAGTACAATAATTTCAATTAAATATTATGCAAATTCCATATTTAGTTATAAATTTATAATAATTTTTTTGTTTAAAAAATCTAAGCTTTATATGTAAAGAGTTAGTCAATTTCAAGAAAAATCATTTTCTTAAAATTGTTACAGTGTAACAGAATACTGTCAAGGAAGTTTATAGTCATTTGAGTACAATTATTATTATTATTAGTTATTTGGAAAATTTAAATTTACTATTAGATTAAACCTTCTTCCGATGACGCTGCAGTCCATATCGACCCTTGACCTCTTCAAAGAATTGAGGTTTCGTAAACATTTTATTGCAGTTTGGATCTAGTTACTTATTTTATATATAGATTGCGAACCAAAAGTTTCTATATAAGAAACTTTTAATTGCAACAAGCTAATGGCTTTCAATAATGAGACATTTGTTTTCCAGCAAATGGTTTCATGCGTTAATATAAAATCGAAATTACATATATAGTAAATTGTATTACTGGTACTCAATTGAGTCAACTTAAAACGACATTAATACCCCGGTCTAGAGTTAAACCCGGGACTTATCACAACATAGAACACTACCACTACTTACGTCACCGCCGCTCATATATGAAATTTATGAACGTGTGAAATGATAAATTTAATGAAGACTTTTTATGAATGGAAATATAACTAAGTATAATTTTCAAATAAGTTTTACATTTACAATATTTAAATTAATTCACCATTTCATTTTCCATTTCAAAAAAATATATAATAGGCAAACAAATATTAGATTTTATCATGGATCAATTGCTGGTTTCTATATAATAACCACAATTTTTTCTCCGTTTAACTTTTGAATATTATAATCATCATTAAATCATTTGTAATATAATAAAAAATCTCTAGTGCTTCCCTATTTTACATAGAAGCTCTTTAGACATCAGTTGACATCATGTCTTTTATCTTTTCATGTCACTACGGGAAATAAAAGTGTTTCTTTTAATACACGTTACTACAGCACCCAAGAAAATAATAATTTTTTATAAATAAAAATGAATGGTTGACTTGTGGTAATGCTTTTATAAGATTGGACAGAAAATCAATATTAAAAAAAAAATATGCAAAATAAAATATATAAAAAAAAAAAATCCTTTCAATTTCAATATTGAGAAATATTTAAAAATAACCTCAATTTTTTTCTTCTAAGTAGTTATTAACGGATCAATTGATACTAAAAAATAAAAAAATTCTCATACAATAAAAATTATAAAAAAAAAATTACACCCTTAAGGTTAATATTTATGATGACGAGTTATTTAAGTATTAAGAGGGTGGCGGTGGTAGAATTTAAGCTTATACGTTTTTTTTTTTCATGAATATGATTTTTATATTTGAAAAAAAAAATTATGATTTATGAAATATTAAAAAAAAAAATCCGCAAAATAAAAACATCCTTAAGGAAAAAATTTCATTGAATATTAAAAGATTTTCAGAATTACAATATTCGATTTTCATCAGGTTTAGTATTAAACGAAGCATTAATAAAATTTCGTGTAATTTTTTTTAAAAAAAATCAATAAAGATAAAAAAGTTATTTATAAATTTACATTACATTATTTATATATAGCTTTTTTTAAATTTACATATAAACAAAATAACTGAACATAAATTAAACATATCCGTATCATAAATTTACCTAAAAATTCAGATGGTGTTGAAGGAAAACCAGATGCTGCTGCTGCTGCTAAATGTCCTAAATGTAATTGATGATGTAACATTGCAGCTGGAACACGTTGTGGTCGTACTGGACTAGGTGTTGTTGAATTATTACTATTTGGTGATACCGGACTATCAGAACGTTTCAAATTATTACCACCAATATTATTTAGATTTGTTCGATTTGATGATGATAAAATACTATCAATTGTAAATAATGATGTTGATGCTGTTGTACCAGATGATGTTGAACGTGATTCATCTGTACGTAATATATCATCTGTTATAGTATTATTATGTTGCTGTTGATTTTGTAAATTTTGTAAACGTTGACCTAAATATTCACAATTTTGACTATTTAAAAGCATTGCCGTCGTTAAATATGTTGAAGGCGTTGGAGTTTTTGGACTATTGTGACTATTATTATTATTACTATTATTATTATTATTATTAATATTATTATTATTACTATTTATATTATTATTTTGATGTAAATGAAATTGATGATGACTTAGATTTCTTGGTGATAAATTTACACTACCACCAGACGTTGGACATTGTTTTATTGTTAATGTTGTTGGTGATGCTGTTTCAACCATATCGGAATTTGGTGATGGTGATGGTGTTGGTGTATTAACGGTTATTGAACCAACAAAATCACGTGATAGATTTGGTAAATTTTTCTCCAGCCCCAATTGTGCTGGAGTGGACCACAATGAACTCAGAATGATGGCGGATTTTTTTTTTTATATATAAAAAAGAATAAAAAAACACAAAAAAAATCACAATTAAAATTTTTTAAACACGGCACTGAATAAAATTTTATTTCATTAATATTTTTTTTTTCACAAATTACTTTTTGTAATTTTTCAATATATTAATAATTTAATTTAAATTTTCAATATAACTTGATTCACTTTCAAACACTTTTCAGTTTAGTAATACTTTATATAGTTTTTTTAAACTTGTTTAAAATTATATATAAAAAAATCTTTAAAAGCTTAGAAATTTTACGCGATCGAACCCTTCTTCGACGACGACGATTTCAATATAACTCGTTAATGAGTTTTTCCAAAAACCAGTTACCCATTTTTTTTTCTTCTTTCACTCGGAAATACGAAAATTCTTTATTGTACCCAAAAAATGATATACAAAAGAAATAAGAAGAAAAAAAACCACGCCTTCATTTTTGTATCAATCTTCAACATTAAATTTATCTCATTATTCTATCATAAAAATATGATATTTTACTCTCACTAAATAATTGTCATTGTTATCCTCTTAAAGTAAAAAAAAAAAACAAAATCAGTCTGTGAATTACATACACACCGTAATATAATAAATAATCCTAAAGTGATTATGACAAGCTGAGCATAAATATGTATCTCGAACTGTTTATTAATTTATGTATATATATAAGAAAAAGAATTTTATAAAAAGGACATTTTTATTTCCATATTATTTAACTAAAGATATTAAAGAGAGCACTTCATTTTTTACAATATGGAGTATAACTCCGCCCAATTTAAATATCCCAAAAGGACTATTTTAATGAGAAATTTTTGTAATAATGAAATTATATAAGAAGAAATGTCTGTAGGGGAAAAAAATCATGCTCAGTTTGAATGTAAATTTTTGTATAATGTTAAGGCGTATCTAATTTTTGATTTATGATTTTATGTATGGCGGTGGCGGTACGGTGGTGATGAATTTACGGACTGTGTTTTAAATGGCTCTCTCACTCTCTTAATTTTTTTTTTAATGTTTTTATATTTTTGTTGTATCTATATAGAATTTATATGATCATTTAAGAAGATAATGACTAAATTAATACTTTTTTCATGTTTAGGTCATAAAAATACAAACATACACAACACAACATTATAAGTATAGTATGTATATATGTATAGATATTTCCTCCATTATTATCTTTACATAATTTCATATCAACATATTATATACAAAGGCAAGTAAAATTTATGTGCAATATTAGAGGTTAGGCAAATCTAACGAGTAGAGCAAAAATATCTGCTGGATATATTTAATTTATGTTTTCAGATGATAAAATGGTTATATATATGTAATATATATATATATGTATTATAATGTGTTAAGTGGGAGAGATTTTTTGGATTATTAGCGCCCCCGATGATTATTTAAATAATACAATGATATGATGATGATTTTGTTAGACTGGTAAAAGAGAATAATGAAATATTTGAAATATTACCAAAGACGAAAATTATAAATTAAATACATAATTAATATTATATTCTTGTATATTTTATATAAAAATAAATTTGTATATATTTAGTAAAGTAAAGTTTTTAAATATTTAATTATAAATTATTTAAATTCTTTTTATATTATTTATATTTAATTTACTTTAAATTTACATATTGATAATAAATCGATATAATTTAATTTTCAGGCCCCTATGCAGGTCGCTGTTGCGAATGTACCAGGGAGCTTGAACCATGTTTCGAAGAACTTTACTTTAGAATCGCTGGATAGTTAGGATATGATATTGACTGGCGCATCCCCATAATTGGAAGCCATACAACCATATTGGTTTGAGAGTTTGGTTGTAAAATAATATTTTATTGGTAATTGACAAGCATGACTTTCTACCGATGAGCCAATACAATTTTCGATATTTTATGTTGATTTCATTTATTACAATTTTGACGTGTGCCTTCAATCTGAGTTTGATATCAAGGATCATTCCCAATTATTTGGCTGTAGAAGAATATGGTACAATGTTGTCTTTTAAATAGACTGGATGGATTTGTACGAGCTGATAAATTCGATATGTTGTGGTGACATATTTTGTATACAGGCTTGTCGAACGCCTTTGCAACATCGATAAATATGGCTGAGGATACCAATTTCTCCTCTAGTGCTTTCTCTATTACATCTGTGACTCTATGAATTTGGTGTACAATTAAGTGTTTTTCCCTGAATCCAAACTGGAAACTCTGGATTAAATTATTGTTTTGTATAATTGGTTTTAAATTCTTTCTACCAGCTTAGACACAACTGGAAAAATGAGGTTGGACGATAAGGTTTCAGTAACTGGTTAACCAGGTTTTTGAAGCATTATCACCTCTGCAAATTTCCATATATCAGGAAAAAAATCAGTCAAAAACAAGCTTTAGTTAATAGAGTTAACATTATAATACATTTTTTTGACAACTGCGTGAGGACTTCTGTAAAAAAATAGTTTCAATATAATATTTTATATTGAAAACTCTTAATTTTATAAATATATATTTTTTTTATATTCAATGGTCCTGCTCATTGTAAATAAAAAAATATATGAAATTTTTATATTATAGTAAAGATTTTACATTTTTCTCCATCGATATTAAATTTCTAATTCGAAAAATATTATAGTACAAATATATGTATATAAAATATTCACACTTTTATTATCATTCGAGGATCAATATTATGTATTTACTTTAAAATGCCAAACAAGAAAACGTTTTTTTTTAAATACATGTATACCTCGTATTTATTTATCTAAGGCCCCAGACATTTATATTTTATTTTCTATAATATTCTTAAATTTAATAATTGTTATGCTTCCTTCCTACATAAACATATTTATACAAAAAAAGAAGAAGTTTTAAATCTCTTAACACAATAATAAATATTTTTTACTATAGATAATCAAAATATATAATGTAAAACATATTTTTATTATCCAAGACATAAGTATGTCCCAAAGATATATTCACCTTTCAATACATTTAAATTTCCAAAAAGAATATATAAGGATGCACAAAATAAAAAAAATATTATTATCCTTATGAACTCTATATTAAAATCATGAAAACCAAACACTAGTCAAAAGACAAATCTAATTCAAATATATTTAGCCAAAAGGTAAATTTAATAATTTTATTTTTGCAAAATATATAACCAAATATAATTTAGTTCCATACTGAATTTTTCGCCCCAAACGTCAAGGATAATCTATTACAATATTTTGTATATAATGGTGACATCCCAGTTTTTGACTGGTGCGAATATTTAAAATAAAATTATATGTTTTGAATAATCGACTCTTTACTTTTAAAGTTTTTTCTTTTTTTTTATCATTCAAAATGTTTATCCTAAAATATCCTTGAATTATTTTTTTTCCTCTTATGTATACATAATAATGGATATATAGTATATTTTTTATTCACCCCATTTGATATAAGTTGTCATATCGTAAACATATTTAGGATTATCTTCGCAACATAAATCCTTAATGTGTTTTCTTTTGAAAATAAATTATGTAAGTGGTAAAAATATTTTGTTTTGTTACTCCTGATTTTATTTTTAATAGTTCAAATTTTTGACAGGAATTTTTTTTTTTTTTTTCAAATGTAATAATATCGAATTTTAAATTACAAAGAATAGTTTGGAGCAGCGTTATATGGAGTCAGATTCACATTATGTAAATAGGAATTGCAATTATATTTTGACAACGTCCTTGGTTAAAGTATGTTTTTAAGTTGATACTTTAACCCTTTGACAAGCATTTATGATACTTTTGGTTGATTAGTCGGTTCGTATGAAGGAGGATCAGAAAAACTTCTTACACGAGACCCACATATAGGTTTGTTGTGCACCCCAAGTTGATGACTCAATATTACAGCACGTAAACCCATATTACCTGATTAATGAACGTGATCAGGATAGCAGGTTTTTTTACTTCATCCACTGCTAGCATAGAAAGTGGGATTCTAAATCTCGTAGAAACTGTTGCATTGCAGGACAATTACACAGAAGGTGCTACACTACACGAATTTCTTCCTTCTCTTCGCAACCTCTGCAAATAGTACATTTAATATTAGATGTTTTTATTAGTCTTTCTGTACTCCCTGGCGATAATTCAAAGATGCAGAATATTATTTTGGCTTATGAAACGTATAGATAATAATGATTGTTTAATTTATTTATTTGTTAATTATCTGCTATTGCTTTTGATAATTTTTATAATCATAATTATTTTTAACTTGACAATAAATAAAACCAATGGAGCACCAATGGCCACCGATTGATTATTTACAATTTTTATATTGTGGAATATCGAGATTTCTATTTTTAGGTCTAATTCTAATATACAAACTTAATTTATTAGCTTACAACAAATTCAGCCGTTAATTATGCGTTGGAAAGTTAAACGGAAACGTTCCTCCACATAATTAACATGAGGTTTGAATCTGTAATTAGTTTTAAAGTGATTATTTGATGATACTTGACTCATTTTTTAAAATTTAATATTAATATTTTCTATATAATGTAAAATGTAGACTTTACTATTCGATATACTATTCGAAACCCAAATCTAATATTTAATTATTTCGTGAAACATTTATACAAATTCTTCATTGAACCAATAATTGAATGAGAAATATTGCAATATAAATTTGGTGTATTTTATTAAAGAATTGAAATAATTTGTTTTTACGATAATATTTTTATACTTATTTAAGTGAAAATAAACAAAACATTTTCTTTTTTTGTAATATAGATCAAAAGAAATCTAAATAGAAAAAGATATAAAAAAAAGAACACAAAAGGTCCAATACTAAAATCTTTATTGCTCTCTTGCAGAATTGTAACGATAATATTCGATCGGTTACACCTAAACAAAAAGGATATTTTTTTAAACCCACATAACGATTTAGTGGTGCTCACTTCATTGTACATGAACAATTGCAGTTCATATACAAAAAATAGCAACTATAATAATTTTGAGGCGGATTGTTTTCACAATTTTGTGGCCTTTTTTTTTAATATGCCGATTCTCAATTGACCATCAAAAAAACAATTTTTCCAAACAATAAAATACATAAATTTTAAAGATTAATAAATTTCCTTGAAATTTTTGTATATAAATATTAAACTCTTAAAAATCTAATTTATCATGTTAGTAGAGATTCCTTAAAAGATTTATATATGAAGTAAAAAAATAAACTAAAAAAAAAAAAATTAAAAAAAAATTCCTACCTTCATAAAAAATTTAAGGATCAACATATTATTATTATTCCTTATTATTGGCTTGTTAAAATTAGGATATAAAATGCAAATGGGCATAGTCTGATTTGTATGAAATAAAGAACATGGATGACTATATTTTCATTTGATGTGTATATAATAGATATTTTTTATGTATATATAACATAAATTATAATAGTTTTTAATAAAAAGGATCTGATATGTATATATATAGTTTTATTTACCCTCCTTTTTATTTCACCAAACAGTTAAATATATAATATAAAAAAAATTGTTGGAATTTTAGCAAAACCGATTCCAGCTGGCTCAAGGATTAATGTCACATGCAGATCGTGTTTAATTTAAAGGATATTTAATAATCAGAATTAAAATGTATACACCAGTATATATCTATTTTCTTATCATTGATCCTTTGATCCATATATATTTCGAATATATATATGTGTTTTATACGCATGTTTAGTATTATTTAGGATAAAGGATTTATATATTATACATAAATTTAATGTAGAACAAAAATAATCTTTAAATTTTATGGATTAACTGAAAATTTGTACAAAATTTCCACATGAATTAATTGAATTATAATGTTAGTACATATTATATAGTATTAATAAAAAGTTTTCATATAATAATAATGAAGCTTTTGATAAAATAGGTCACGTTAATATATATGTTGTGCACTGATAGAGCATAATATATTTCTCCATATAAATACATAAGATTACTCCAAAATATATAGAAAAACTATAAAGTTAACATATTGTTATTAGCAAAAAAATGAAATAAATAGATGTATATGAGACAACGAGATCCTATATATAAAAGTTTATTCGCAACAGTGAGCGAAGATGCTTTTAGAAAGCTTGAATCAGAGACAAAATATAATCAACAATTTAAATCATCAGTTCTTACAAATAAACCACAAGAAATGTAAAATATGATATAATTGAACTAAATGAAGGACTTCTGACAACAAGTAGAACTTCAGATAAATAAAGATAAAAGTAAATGTTAGTAAATTTAAATACAAATATACGATGTAGAGCTAGAAAACGAAAAGATTGTAAAAGTGTAAAATAATATCTTTAAATAATCATCAAAAAATAACTAACAGAAGAATTACAAATGCGTGGAGATGGATCTGGAATATAAAACCATTACTACAAAACAAGATATATGTCTCGAATGTATAGCGGTATTGATACTAGCCACATTAGGACTTACACAGATACTCTTGGGAAACCTTCTGTGCCACTGTCTCTTCATGCGCTATATGTTAATCTGACGCACTGTCTCTTCATGCGTTAATCTGTGGAAAACAGGTAAAGTGAAGCTAGCCAGTCGGTTGGGTTGATGTGTAATAGATGTGAGTACTCTTCGACTGAGGATACAACGGGCACGCTTGATCTCATTAGGTGGTGGCCTTTAGCTACTACCCACTTAAACAAACCAAAAAGAACCTGCATATAAAAAAAATATTTTTTATATTGTTATCCTACCAGTACTATTACATATTATGCTCAAACTTGACCCTTAAAAAAAAATCTAAAAGTGTGTTCAATGTCAATGGAGTATTTAGCCCTTTAAATTAGTAGATGGAGAAGAACGATGAAAATAGCAATAAGAAACAGAACAAATATATAAAAATAACAGATGTAATACAGAGAAGTAGGACACGTAACAAGAATCAATGGCCATCCATATGATCTACAATAAATTGGGTACAAAATTGTACTAAAACAGTAGCCTCACGCCTCAGATAGTATAAGATGAATAGATGGATTTAACACATATGTCAAATGAATAGCGCATGAGTGCACAGAATAAAGATCAATAGAAACAAATGGAGAAGACTATTACGTTTTACACTAGCCATATTAGATTTTCTTAAACTATTTTTATAGTAAAACTGGCTCGAGAAAGCAAAAATCAGATTTTCAAAGTGAAATATTGAAAAAAATGTAATTCGAAATTAATTAAATTTATAATAATTTTAATAAAACTCAATAATATTTATTATTATTCTAAAAAAAAAAATTTGTCCTTAAATTACTTTTCACTCGTTATTCTCCTTCGCTTATTAATAGAAAATTAATAAGAAAGCAAATATGATCCACAAGGACATTTTACCGAAAATTTTCTTAATCTCAATATAATGCAAAACAAAAAATTCGAAGAAAGGATAATAATTTTTTTAAAAACAATAATAATTGATCTTATTAAAGCATTATCTTAAGCCCATTAAAAGAAGACCAAAACTTCAAAATTTTACTAATTAAAATCCGTTTATAGTAATTTTCATAATTTTATAATCTTTTTTTTTATTTTTGTTTTGTTTTTGTAAGGATATTAAAAATTCTGAAAAGTAATTTTTAAAAACAAAATTGAAACAACAAAAAATAAAACTTATATATTTAATTTAATTTTTAGCCTTTTTAAAAGGATTTATTATTACTGACACTCTTTTGTCCGGAGATCTCATTAAAACCACACTAAGATTTCATAGTTTTTTTTTTTTTTGCGTGATTTGAATTTCCTTCAAGAATTATTTCAATTAGGATTCTTTTTAGTTTCCAATATAGTTTGTGCTGTTTTCGCAGCAGGATGCAAAAAGGATTATAATTTTGTAGTTAATAATGTCACGAGCTCAGCCATAGTTTACAAATTTTTAAGGTACAAACTTAATACTAGCATACTTTTTAATATATTAAATCATAAATTATTCAAAATATTATATTGTAAAGTAGATTTAAAATTGAATTAGATGTAAAATTGAATATCGAACTAGAGTAATTATTTGTTTTTATGTTATTTAATTTATATTGTATTTAATTTAAATTTAAATAATAACATTAAAATATTTGTAAACTTCTAGCTATAAAAAGAAATTATATTGTCAGAAGTTTACAATTTCATGTTACAAAATTATATGACATTTTAGCATTAGCATGCCAATAACTCTCTGGTTTTAAAAAGTTTAGAAAATTATAAACTTTTCATAAAAAACTATATTAAAATACTATTTTTAAAAAAATATTCTAATAACCACATAAAAATACTATAAAATTTTAATTTATTTAACAATGAAAATTATGATAGTAAAATTCCTTTAAGATATCCATTAATCATAAATGAGGACAGAAAACAAATTATAAATTGTATAAATATCCTCATAAAAATGATTTTATTGTACATATATACATATATTTATTA
The DNA here is from genome assembly GCA_963920725.1 of Rhamphomyia laevipes. Classification (NCBI taxonomy): domain Eukaryota; kingdom Metazoa; phylum Arthropoda; class Insecta; order Diptera; family Empididae; genus Rhamphomyia; species Rhamphomyia laevipes. The sequence continues at coordinate 21,335,277 of OY987258.1, read as the reverse complement.
AGAATCCTTTTTTATATATAATATTTATCTAATAAAGGGACTCCGCCTTCACCATACATATACAAATAAAATTATTTTCATTGGTGTCCATTTATAATTTTCACTATCTATCATCGTTGTGGAAAATTCTCTCATTTTTATTCTGTGTTTACATAGATTTATATAAATTATATGTCCTCAAAAATTGTATACATATATACAACAATTTTTTTTTCTTCTTTTTATATTATGGTTTATTTAATAAAAATCCTTTAACATTTAACGAGAATATGAAATTCTTTCGTATACACAATTTATTAATAATAAATATTCTGTAATAGAACATTTTATACTAAATTATAAATCCAAAACCCAAAAGACATTTACGAATATTATATTATCTCTATCTATAGACTTATATATTTAGTCATATTTATATCTAAAGATTTTAATAGATTTGACTTTATATTAATTTAACTTTTACCCCCTAAATAACAATACATTTATGTATATATACATAAAAAGTATTATGCTATAAATTTCTTATTTCTATATTAAAAAAAATTAGATATATTTAAAAAAAAATGTCACCCTCTCATACTTAAATACATAAAGATAAAATAATTCTTTACATCATATTTATAAATGTGAATATAAAATAGATTTTTTAGTTATAGGGGGATAAATAATTAAGGAGAAATTGTGACCTATTCCAGGCGTTTAGAATTTGATGAATATATTATTGACTTGATGAAAGTATTATAATAAATATTAATAAATAAAGAAATGTTTTTGACTTCATCCATTCAAACTTTGAGTATGTATTATCTTTTTGGTGATATTAAATATAAAAAAATTATAATACTGTAAGTACTTTATATTCGATTAAGGATCTTGTCAAAAACATAAAAATCATGTGGTATTATTACATTAGCATGGATGGTGTTAAATTAGCACAAGTTTTTAATTAGAATTAATTTTGTTATTTTTTTTTTTTTTGCGTAGGGAAGGTGGGGAAATCTTTTAAAGACGCTGAAGAAGGGTCTGCGCTTCCACAGTGTTCGGAGTCCTTGATGTTGTTTAGTTACCGACTAAAACCCCACCGCCCTTTCCTACGATGAAATGCAGCTCTTCTTCTATGGAAACTGCTACCATGTTCCACTTGTCTTCACAGTCCAGCATAACACTAATAATATTTTCAGGTGTCACGTCTCCTACTGCGGCGACCAGTACGTTTCTCTCCGCTAGTGTTATCTCGCATTCGAAAAAAGTGTGAAACGCTGTGTTTTCGGTTGTTCCACAATTACGACAATGCGGGCTACTTATTTCTCCCATTTTATACAAATACTTACGCAAATATTCGTGGCCTTACAAGAACTGTGTGATGTAAAAATGAATCTCTCCATGTTTTCGGTCCACCTAGGCGTGCAGTTGAGGAATCAGTCTGGATAGATTCATAATAAAGTAATAGACTTTATATATTTATTTGTTTGGAAGTTAATAATTTTAGTAGGTACATTGAACAAAATAAATTTGGAAAGTTATGGACCTTATGAGTAAAATCTAGTATCTAACTAATTACTAACTAGTAGACAGTTTCTTATACTGTTATACTTAAAGTTAAAAGTAATATATTCTAGCTGGTATACTTATTTTGTGCTAGCATGATATCACATAGAATGATATAGTATCATCTAGTTCTAGAATGAACAGATATAGTATAGGTAGAATATTGGAAAGCACCAATATAAATTTATAAATGATCAATATACGATTAAAATGTAGATCAAATTTAATACGTTAAAAGGAGAGCACAAAGTTATTAAGTTTGTTTTCCATTACGTCTCTAAAAAGTAGCTAACCTAGCATTACTATTACCTAGCATTAATATTATTGATCAAAGTATAGCATAGTTTATATTTACATTTTAATTATTCGTCCAATTTCGATTGATTGTTAATTCCGAATTTTAATATGATATATAAAAGAAGATAAATATTAGATTTGCAATACGTTAAGGCTAAGTTATCTAGCAATGTAAACATTCCAATTAAATAAAAGATTCTGAATCGAAATATATACATATAATACCACATTTAAAAAACTGTTGAAAAACATTTTGTTTGAATCAAATATAGAAAAGCCAAAATCTAAATTCCCTAAAGAATTTATTTTTCAGGTTTTATCAAAATGCGATTTTAATTTGTCTTCTGGAATTTAAATTACTTTTATTTTCCTAGCTTATTTCAAATTAATGAAATCTAAAGAAGATTTATTTTATTTTAGTCTAACAGTTTTAGTTCCTCAAATTCACAAAACATAAAATAACGTATGTACTCGATATAAATAATATATTATAAAAAAATATATATTTTAGAATTTACTTACTTGTACATACTATATCCTTACCAGATTTCTTTTTGGTTCACATTCACAACCCTTAGAATTTTGTTGAATATCGAATTCTTATATTTGCACAAGATATTTGGTCACCCACCACACTACAGTTTTTATTTTGCCAAAGTTTATTTTACCTCATGATTTTTCTTAGATTTCCTTTCGTTTTTTTTTTTTTTGTATTATTTTTGTTAATATTTTATATTGATTGATCGAAAAAGTCGAAGTGCTTTTTGTTTTAGTTGTGAAATTGAATTTTAAATACGAAATCAAATAACAAATTAAACGAAATAAGAATAGAATTAAAGTTTAACTTGAATTTTTTGAAACTATATCGTCACCCCAATGCAATTTTGTTCAATAGACAGTTTTTTGTAGAAATTGAGTAAGATATTAATTGATAATAATTTTATGATGCTTATCCTTTGGTGTTTTCGATTTTGTTCTGTATGCAACCGTTTTTCAGATACTAAACTTTTTGATCTAAAAACCAAAATGGACAAGATTTAGAGTGTGTTGTTTAGTCAATATCTAATTCAACTACTATTTATTTTAAATTGAACATTTTTATATTGTATTTCGTTGATAAGAAAATATATATGCTAACATGTTCAATAGGTCATGTAATTATTTTCAATACGCTCTGTAACAATACGCCCTATTTATGTTCAATTGGTAATTTTAAAATTTAATTATATCTTCTATCTTGCTAAATATCATATAAGCCTAAACAAGTTTTAAAGGATTTTGAACAAAACTTATATCAAATGTAGTTTAATTGTATGGTTCTATTTTGTTCAATATCAAGTAATTTCAAGCGATATTAATTAGTCAATATCCATAAATTTATAGGTAAGTGTTAAAATTGCTTTTAATTTGCTACCGTTTACAAAATTCAAACGAATACAATATAACAAATAAAATGTATTTTGCTACAAGTTTAATAATGAATTTGTTATTCCATCTAATGACTTTATTTCTTTCAAATTTTGTTTTAATGGTTTTTATTATAATAAAATATTAAATAAAATAATTATTTAAATATAATTAAAATTAAAGATATATTTTTCCACTTCATAGCTTTATAATTAATTTTAGATAATTAATTATTCATCAATTGGTCAATAATACTTATAAATATTATCTTTTTTGTGCAATATCAGTTATTCCAAAAATAATTTGGAATTTTTACATGTAGAACAAAAATGTGCAATGTCCAAATCGACACAGCAAAATATTTTGTTAAATATACAACAAACCATTAAATATATTGTTCAGAATGAAATTAAAAATTTATAAAAACAAACATATTTTTCAGACTTGTCAATATTGCTAAAAATGTAAGAATGGATTTCGAAGAAAACAAAAAATGGACTTAGAACAATATCGCACTGGGGAGACGATATAAATATTGAAAATGTTTTAAATATGTATTACTAAATTAGTATAGTTTTCCTGAAGAGTAAGTATATAAGTTACAACTTTATTTATGATGAGTTCTTTGTAATCAAGTTTTTGAATTTCGTATTAATTTAAATTTAGTAATTTGGTAAAATGTTATATGTTCATATAATTTAATAATCATAATGAAAACATTTTATTGCATTTTTTAATTAATTTTTACAAACAAAAAAAGTTGAAAAATATGCACCAGCAGAGACCGTCCGCGTTCGTAAAAGTGTATATGTGTTCGTTGGACTTGGTGTTGGGAGGCGGGCGGTCAAAATAATACGAGGATTGAAACCAGCAATAAAATATTAACTACCCATAGTTAGTTGAGCCCATAGACTCTCAAACATGCTGTATAACTTAGTGTGGCACTAATGTGATAGTGTAATGTCGGACGTGCTGCGTTTCCTTAAATGTTTTGTTATCCTTTAACAAAGTAAAAGAAAATGTAAAGGAATTTAGACGAAGGAATGGTTGCAAAAAAGAGAAAAATATTCCTACACAAATTATTAAAAGAATTAGAAATAAACATAGGAAAAATGTAACATATCCCGAACTGTTGATGTTGCTACAAACACCATCACACATGCCCACATGTTCAATTCTGCATGACAACAGTGTTGACCAATATGTGTTGGACAACATGTTTGAGCGCTTATGGGTCGCTTAACGTTTCATTGGAACGGGTAGCACATATGTATCTGATAACGTTGTATTTTACTAATTATTTTTATCATAAGATTTTTGAAACTTGAAACGTATTATCAATGTATAATTACTTTTAGAAATCTTAATTACTGCAATAATTATTACCTTGAAAACACTTTAGATTAAAAACTGAGATGTCAAATGTATAACCACATCCGAAAACCGAAACCAAATATTTAAATTTCCTGGAATGAACCCTGTATTAATAATATACATCCACATTTTATAAAATATAATTTCGCCATAAGGGGGTCGGGTCGGGGTTCCATAATGAAAATGCTATAAATTTCAAATCCGTAAACTTGTTTGACCATCTATTTCTGCAATTCCCTAAGCAGTGAAGAATGTAGTCAAAATATTTCACTTATTAATGAAAAATATTTATAATAAGAAAATCCCGAAATAGAAAAAGGTTTAAATGGAGTAAGAAATAATGTTATAAAACTATTAACTATTAAATATTTAAACAATTATTATAATATTAGTTGTATACGGCATTATCGCTATTTTTTTATAAACTTACGATAGCAAAGGCTAAAGAAAGGGCTTAAAGCGATAAAATGTGTTGAACTGAACTGAGGATAACAACAACACACTACCATACCACAAACCACACTACAAATTCTACTAATTGAGCTTGCGCAGTCCCTCTCTGGTCTCTCTCTGTCATTTTGTGACTGGTGTCAATCTTTCACCATCTTTCACTTTTTTGACGTTCACAAAATTAGTAGTTGTGCTTCCTGCTTCGTTGTTTCTTGATTTTTTAAACACAGCAAACTCTTGGGAAAATACTAATTTAATTATGGCGCATCTTGTTAAAATGGAAGATGGAAATTCACAGACTATTTCGGAAATGTTAAGCAGTATTGAAAGGTAATATTTAAAAGATATAAAATTATACAAGTTCCTAACCTCAAAATTATTTCTATATTAGATACAATCCAGATCATCTTAAAGTATTGGAAGAATATGTTGAAGAACAGGCTAAAGTTGGTTCATATGATTTAGAAGCTAATTTAGCCGTATTAAAATTATATCAATTTAATCCACATTTACTTAATTTGGAGATAACATATACAATTTTATTGAAATCATTAACAAATTTGCCACATACTGATTTCGTTTTAGCAAAATGCTTGTTATTGCCATTACAAACACAAGACGAAACTGTTAAAGATATCATTTATTTGGCTGATATTTTAGAAAAATGTGATTTTAATTTATTTTGGCAGCGTGTTGAAAAAAGTCCTGAAAGATTTCGTAATATAAGTGGATTTTTCGATTCAATAAGGAAATTTATTTGTCATGTCATTGATGGTACTTTCCAAACAATTGAAAAAGATTTATTAAAACGATTGTTGGGTGATGTTGAAGGTAATAATAAAAATATGAAATTTTTAGTCGACATATTTTAAATCTAATATAAATTTTCATATTTTTTGTGTTATTATAGAAAAAACTTTGGACAAATGGATGAAAAAATATGGATGGAAACATCAAGGCAATTTAATTATAGTAGCTTCTCAAGATGAAAAAATCAAAACAAAAAATATAACTGAAAAAATTGAATTTGATAATTTGGGTGCTCTGATGGCTCAATGTCTGTAAAATTTTCAATTACATTGTAAAAGATATTACTTCAAATAAAGTTTGCTAAAATACAAATTTGTAATAAAGGACAGTAAACATTTATATTGAATTCGTGTTTTCTTTTCTTTTCATAAAATTAAACAAAAAAATATATATTATAATATTAAAAAAATGAGAAACGATTTGAATCCATAAAAATCTTATTTGTGTAAAAATTATGTTAGTCCTTGCTTTTCCTTGTACTAAAATCCATAGGATTATTCTTTTTGTTCTATCAAAACTTTTATTTGTATATATATATATGTATTATTGTTTCTTAAAACTTTTTAAAATTGGAAATATTTTATCAAAAGCTTCATATATTTCTTGCCGTACTTTTGCTCCAGTTAATACAACTTTACCCGATACAAATATTAATAGTACAATTCTAGGTTTAACCATACGATAAATCAATCCGGGAAATAATTCTGGTTCATATGAACTGAAAGTACCATGTGTCAATACTAAACCTTCAAGTCTTATTGGAAATTTAACATCACAACTCCCAACCATATTTTGTATTTTAAAATCTAAAAATTTTGCCTATAAAAGAATTAATTTGTTTTAATATTTCATAAAATTTTGGGATTACTTTTTGTAAACTTACAGTAAATCCTAATTTTTGTATAATTCGTGCATATTTTCTGGCAGCTAATCTAGAATCATCTTCACTTTTAGCACCAGTGCATACCATTTTACCAGAAGAAAATATTAATGCTGTTGTTCGTGGTTCACGAATTCGCATTATTACAGCAGCAAAACGTTTTGGATTATATTCAGCATTACGGGCGTGTAAAGCAATTTTTTTTAAATCTAATTTACAGCTTAAATTTACGGTGGAAACTATATTTCTATAAAGAAACAGAAAATTAAAAATATTTTTTTGATAAAATGTATTTTTCAATATATTTTTGTTTTACTGTAATTGTGGTACAATGCCAGAATCAACTGAACCAGGTGTCATAGGTGTCATTGGTGTAGCTGGTCCCATTGTTTGATGTATATTGCTAATACTTTCAATGCTTCTGTCTTGCATTGGTGCCATTGGGGACATATAACTTTGCTAAAAGAAAAATAATAATTCTTAAAAAAATACAAAAAACAAATTTCAAAATCATACCGGCGTTTGTGGTTGCATTAAACTTTGTGGTGTACTATAACTTGGTTGATATGAAGATTGTATTTGTTTTGGTGACGCTCCAGATAACAGTGATGGCATTCCACTAGGATTACTACCCAATCCAACACCACCACTATTACCACTTACAACACTACCCATACCACCACTTCCATCTACATTAACACCACCAAAATAAGACATTGGTTGTTGCTGCTGTTGTTGTTGTGCATGAATTTGTTGTTGATAAACGGCATTTGGTAATATCATTTGATCAGCTTCTGGTTGATGAAGTGGTGTTCCAATACTAGGTATCGAAAAACCCGGGCTTGGTAACATTTGATCCATTTTTATAAAATTTGTTGGTTACAAAATTTTTTACTTATTGCTTAAAGCATATAAATCACAAATTTGGGAATAAGCATAAATGATTTTTCTCTTATTTTAAAATAATGATCTTAATAATCGCAATTATAATTTGTGGCGGATTTTTCCACTTTTGTTACTTTATTTTTTGAGGTTATATTATTAAATTGAAATTGGTTTTATTACACTAATTTGTATAAAACACTACTTGTATCAAAAGAATATGTTCATATTTAAATTAATTTTAAAAATATTTAGAAACGGTTTATATTGATAATATTAGAAAATCAAGTATTTTAATAGTAATATAAATAATAAATTCAATTGATACAAACGCAAACAAAATTATTTTTTATACGTTGACAGTTAATATTTAGCTTTTGTTGACAATGTGTGGCAGGGAGACCAGCAGTCGCTAATAATTAGGGGGGAAAATATATTCTTAATTTTTTTGACATATTTATTGAAATGAATTTATTGTATTTCGCATTTCGGTACATATATAAATTATTATATATTTATTGATGAAGGTAAGAATACATTCATTTTTTGTTAAATTAAAACAGTGAAATTTGTCACATTTTTAATCACAAAAGCTAATTTTCATAAAACTCCATTGTGAATGGAAGTTTTGTTTACGTAGTTTAACATTTTCTGCGTTGCGTTGAAGTAGCACTCTGAAAATATCGGGAAGTCCAGCTCCAGCATCCGTCAGAGAATTAAATATTATAAATAGAGAAATACGGCATTTATTAATAAGATATTATATCAAAATAAGATTTTTGTTAATACAAATTGTGTTCATTGTTATAAAATTAATATCTAAATTTTCGTATTATTATAATACATACCTAATTGTTATAGTTATGGATAACAATTGTTTTAAATGAATTTTATTTTTAATATAAAAAAAAAATAACTGTTTTATTGTTTGATTTTTTAATTTTTATTAATAAAAATAAAATTTAAAATCCGATATTAAAACTTTAAAACCGATAATTATTTTTTAGCACTAAAATAAGGTTTTCGATTTTTCGATTGAATTGAATTGGTTTTTGCAATCCCTAAACTTTGTATATAGCTCGAGAGCACTGAAATTAGCTTATTATTTTCGCTCAAGTAAACAAGTCGTGAAAAAAATGTGGGTTTTTATTTTTCAATTAACAAATGGCGGGCAAAATTGTCCAAATATTTTTCACGTGAAAAAATATTTTTAACATATTTCCCGATAAATATATCGTATCTTCTTCGCTGCTTTTTAACCAGAAAATTTGGAGAGCTTTGGAGATCTCTTTAAAATTTAGTTTCACTCGAGCTATATACTAAGCTTAACATTATATAATAATAAACACCTGACAGCTGACATGTAGTTATGCAAAAGTCAGATTTCAGATATAAGCCAAACAAAACAACAAATGTAGTGAAAACCCAACAAAGTTTAATACTTTTGTTTATTTTAATTTTAATGTTATTTAATAAAATATTGGTAAATATAATTTAATAATAAAACCCGAAAATTTTTATAAATTATACATTAATGCCACAATTTCGTATTTTTTTTTTTTTGATAATAATAGAAAACACTACTAAAAAATCAATTATATAATTTTAATATCAAAGAATTTGCAACAAAAAATATGAATATTAAAGCAGTATTAATCGATCTCAGTGGGACATTACATGTAGAAGATCAACCAACAGAAAATGCTGTAGATGCCTTGCAAAGGTAATTGAAAATCAATAATTTTTTAAACTTTAATTCTAAATTTATGAACATAGGTTACGAAAAACTGGAGTTGAAATCAAATTTGTAACAAATACTACAAAAGAATCATCTGAAACACTTTATAATCGTCTATTGAAAATTGGATTTGATTTACAAAAATTTGAAATATATAGTTCATTAAGTGCTGCTGTTAATTATGTTAAAGAAAATAAATTAAATCCATATTATTTTTTATCATGCGATGCTCAACATGATTTCCCTCCAATTAACGAAAATTCTAATTATGATTCAGTTGTTATTGGATTAGCACCAGAATCTTTTAATTATGAAAAGATGAATGAAGCATTCAAGTAAAAACTCATTTATAAAGTTAGTATTTTAAAGAATAATAATAAATCGTAAATATTTCTTTTTTTAAGTATTCTTTTAGAAAATAAAAATGTAAAATTAATTGCAATTCATCAAGGCAAATATTATAGAACTGATAAAGGATTAGCACTAGGGCCTGGATGTTTTGTAAAAGGATTAGAGTATGCTACATCGACAACAGCAGTTGTAATTGGCAAGCCAAATCAATACTTTTTTGAAAATGCAATTCCACCAAATTGTAAACCAGAAGAGTGTGTAATGATTGGAGATGTAAATTAAAAAATAAATATTGAAATAATTAATTATTAAATTTAAATTATTTACAGGATGCTAATGACGACATTGTAGGTGCTATGAAAATTGGTATGAAAGGTATTCAAGTTAAAACTGGTAAATGGCGATCTGATGTAATTATAAATCCACCAGCAACTATAGTTCTTGATAATTTTGATAAAGCTGTGAATTGGATCGAAAATAATATAAATTAATTTCTGTTTTTATTTAAGTGTAAAAATTTAAGCTTTATTTTAAAAAACAGAAATACAAATGGGATTAAATATAACTAATAAAATAATGTTCTAAAAATTGTGAGTTTCTTGAAAATTCGGTCTTTTTCCCTCCATTTTATATTTAACCTATGCCTCTAGTTTAGCTTTTGCAAAAGATACAGCCAATTTTAAGACTTCATCGAGTTTATCATAATTCGATCCTGAAGCTTGAGCTGATTCTGGTTTACCACCACCTTTACCATTCATTATTGGTGAAATATGTTGTACCCATTCATTAGCCTTCAATCCTTTTTCTACTTTTGATTTTGGCACTGATGTTAAACAAAAGATTTTCTTTGAATCTTCATCAACTGATATAAACATAGCAGCTGTTTCTGGATTCAATGATCGCACTTGTTTTAATGCTGAATCTAAAGCTTTAGTATTATTTGATGCATGTAATTCTTTAACCAAATATTCAGCATTTGGATTTGATTGACATATTTCTTTGGCCCGTTCCACAACATTTGTAGCCATTGCTGCTTTTAAAGCACGTTCTTTATCATCCAAAGATTTCTTTAAGCTATTTAATGAATTTCTCATTTCATCTTTTTTAACATGTGATATAGTTGCTTGTGAAATTTTTTCAGTTAATTCAACAATTTTCTTAACATGCTCTTTTGTTGGAACTTTATCAGATTGTTCAATATTTTTCTGAAGTACAGTAATTTCATTTTCAAAAATTTCAACTTTTTTTATAGCTTTCAATGCTTCGGGCCCAGTTAATGCTACAATACGTCGAATACCTTTTGCAATAGCTTCTTCACTACTTATAACAAATTCAACAATATGTCCGGATCGTTTTAAATGTGTCCCCCCACAAAATTCAACTGACGTTTCTTCACCTTTACCACTATCAGGATTTTTCTCTAATTCATCAACCGGAACACCAAATGAAATGACACGAACTGGATCAGGATAAACTTCATCAAATACTGATCTTAAACCTTTTATAGATTTAGCAGTTGATAGTGCTGATTCTTTAGCATAAATTGGTACATTTGAATAAACCATATCTTTTGTTAATTTTTCAATTTTACCAACTTGTTCAATGGTTAATGCTGATTTATTATTAAAATCAAAACGTAATTTTTCTGGTACAACAAGTGAACCTTTTTGATCAGTATCTTTACCCAATACTTGTAATAAACAGTGATTTAATGCATGTGTAGCTGAATGATTTTTCATTGTTAGACTACGCCGTACAGTATCAATTTGTAAATTAACTACATCATTAATCATTAAAGTACCTTCAATAACACCAATATGTAATATATAACCACCACGGTTAAAAACACGATCAACAAAAAATTCAGTATGATCATCACTACTACTATTATTAATTTTAACTAAAACTCCTTGATCAAATATTTGTCCACCACTTTCAGCATAAAAATTTGTTTTATCTAAAATAATTCCACATTTTTGACCAGATTTAATTTCATCTACAAATTTATTTTCATAGCGTATTGCAACAACACGACCATTACATGATTCAAAATTATAATTAGCTAATGGTTCATCGGATGCTTTATAATTATATTTAAATGAATCATTAGTAGTTGGTATATTTTTATCTTGTAATTCAGAAATAGCATGTACATCTAAATTAATATCATCAATTTTACTAGTACCTTTACCTTGTGATAAAATAAATGAATTTTTCTTTGATTTTTCATATTCATCCATATCAATAATCAAATTTTTTTCTTCGACCATTAGTTGGGTTAAATCAACAGGAAAACCGTATGTATCATATAAACGCCATGCAATGTCACCAGGTAAAATTTTCGTATCACCTAATTTCGAAATTGTACGATTTAATAGATTTCTACCACGAATTAATGTTTTTAGAAATTGTTGTTCTTCTTCATTAATTACATCCATAATATGTTGCGGATCTTTAGTTACTTCAGGGAAAGCTTCTCCTAATAATTCAACTACAGTATTAACTAGAGTTGCAAAAAATCCTGGTTTTGCTCCTAATTTTTCTGTAGCATAACTAAAATATATATTAAAATATTTATTGAAAATATAATAAGAAAATAGTCATATTAGTTATAAATTACCGTACTGCTCGACGTAATATCCTCCTGAGAACATAACCACGTCCAGTATTATCTGGCATACCACCATCTGCTAATGAAATTGTTAATGTTCTAGCATGATCTGCAAGCACACGATAAGCCATATCAATTCCATCAATATCATCAGTTCCAACACGTCCCTGATAAGCTGGTGCATTTGTACCTTTTTGTATAGCATCAAAAATTGGTACAAATAAATCAGTATCATAATTTGATCTTTTGTTTTGTATAACAGATACTAGTCTCTCATATCCCATACCACAATCAATATGTTTCTTAGGTAATGATTTTAAGCTACCATCTTGTTCACGATTAAATTGTATAAATACAAGATTCCATATTTCTAAAACATCTGGATCATCTTCATTCACTAATTCCGGTACACTTCGGTCACCAATTCGATCGAAATGAAGTTCTGAACATGGTCCACATGGTCCAGTTTCACCCATTTCCCAGAAATTATCTTTCATACTACCGGGTAAAATATGTTCAGGTTTCACACCTAATTTTAACCAAATCTCTTTACATTCTAAATCTGGTTCTAAACCAGAATCTTTATTACCACCAAAATATGTTACATACAATCGATCTTTAGGCAAATTTAAACGATCAGTTAAAAATTCCAATGCCCATGTACAGATTTCTTTTTTAAAATAATCACCAAATGACCAATTTCCTAACATTTCAAAGAATGTATGATGATAAACATCTTTACCAACATCATCCAAATCATTATGTTTACCACCAGCACGAATGCATTTCTGTGTATTAGCAACACGAATCCATTTTGACATATCACTGTTTGGATCAGCAGTACCTAAAAATATTGGTTTAAATTGATTCATACCGGCATTGGCAAATAGTAAGGTTGGATCATCTAATGGAATTGTAGATGATGAATGTACATATATATGAGATTTTTCTTTGAAGAAATCTAAGAAAAGTTTTCGTATATCTTGAGCACTTAATGATGATGAATCCATTGTTATATTTTTCTAAAATTATAATAAAAATAATATATACTTATGTATAAAAATATTAAAACAATTAATTTAAGTTATATTTTATTTATAATTAATAAGCTATTAAATATTGTAGTTTACGAATTTCGCCACGCGTTCATAATATATAATAATGTAATCATAAAATATTAGTCATTGATTTGCATTGATTCAAATCCTTTTTGTTACATACCCTTCAAAACCAATTAGTTTTATTAAAAATAATTATAAATTTTATGCGAAATTCTAAAGAAATATTTTCTATTTTAATAAATATTTTTGTAAAAAAAATTATAAAGGAAAACTGAGAACTTTCACTTAATTCTTCCTTCAGCACTGCACTAACTTAACTAGACAAAACACAAAATGTGAACCTGAACAGCGACAATCCAGTATAGCCACACACGAGGAATTAATCAATAAAGGTGCTTTTAGACGGTGGTAAGTGACTTTACTTTCAGCCAAAGACAATTGCGTGCAAGACAACTAGCTGCAAAAAGAAGTTTGGAAACAGCTGGAAACAGCAGATAAAAACGTTGAAATCAAAAATAATATTTTAATTGTAGATGGCAAAGAAGTTGATATTGTGGATATTGAAAACAAAATCTCGATATCTGTTAATGACAAACTAAAAAGAATTAGATCGCCATTGGATGCAGTTGAAGGCAAAGTTAAAGTAGCGAAAAACAATAACACAAAGGTAAAGGCAAGGTCAAATAGTGTAACCAGAACACGCAAATATTCCATTACAAGAAGATCCAACTCAATTTCAGAGAAAGAAAGTATTATTGTTGCAACTACTGCTACTGATACGGATACAACAAATATTTAATATATATTTTAACTCGCTACAATACGTATTAACTGATACACGGCACAAAACTGGCAAATTCTTAAAGTTCACGATTTTGATTAAACGATTATAAAATAGATTAACATGGAGAAAGCAACGGGAAACTACTCCATGAACGATTTCCCTAGAAACTCAACATTTCACAACAAAAACAAACATAAAACAGAAAAAACAACTAACAAAGAATATATAAATAATCATAAATCCAAACAACTATTGATAGCAACCTGGAATGTTAGAAGTCTACTCCAGGCTGGTAAATTAAAAAATTTAGAAGTAGAAAAAGATAGAATGAAGCTAGATATAATCGGTGTGAGCGAGTCACACTGGAAAGATAATGGTGAAATTTATACAAAAAATAATACTTTCTTTTATTCAGGTTCAAATGAAAAAAAAATGGATTTATGATTTCGAATGTATTAGTACCAGCTGTTACAACGGTAATTCCGAAATCTGATAGAGTTATAATGTTACAATTGAAAAACAATAGAAAGCTAGTCAACCTAATCCAAGTATATGCACCTACGGCAGACAGTGCAGATAGCGAAATTGTAAACTTCTACAACGAAATTGAAGAAATGCTGAAATTAACTAAAGCAGAAGACATTACATTAATTCTTGGTGATTTTAATGCCAAAATCGGTAATGTGAGATTTGACAACATTATTGGTAAACACGGGTTAGGTAGAAGAAACGATAGAGGTTCAAAGCTAGTTGATTTCTGTATAGACCATAATTTCGGCGTAACAAACACATGGTTCGAATTGCCTCTAAGGAGATTATATACTTGGGAAGCTCCGCGCAGCATTGACGGACCAAAGCTAAGAAATCAAATATATTATATATTAATAAATATGCGCTTCAGAAATTCAATTAAATCAGTCTGCACATAATCCTGGTGCTGATATACAGTGTGACCATAATCCTGTCGTGGCAAAGCTAAAAATTAAAATGAAAAAAATGTGTAAAAAAGTAAAAACTAGTAATACAAATTATAATCTCTTAAGGATACCTACAATGAAAGCAGAGATGGAAGTAAAGACTACCCAAATCATTAGCGTTAACAAAAATTTAATTGCTGATGAACAGAGCGTCGACGGTAAATGGGATATATTGAAATCTGCGATGAATCAAGTCTCGGATGAACTAGCCAAACACGTAACACCGAATCATAATAACGAATGGATGACAAATGAAATATTGTTACTCATGGATGCACGAAGAAGACACAAAAACATTCCAGAAAAATACAAAAAATATAATTCATTAATAAAAAAAGAAATTAAAGTAGCTAAAAATAAATGTTGCGAACAAAAGTGTAAAGAAATAGAAGTCCTAGAGAAACAACATGATCATCTAAAGTTACACAAGAAAATAAAAGAAATATAACCAACAATAACAGAAAGAAGAAAAATGAACTACTGAAAGACATCAACGGCAATATTATATTAGATCCCGAAAACAGAATAAAAAGATGGACAGAATACGTCAAAGAACTATTTGAAGACAGCAGAGGTGGTTTAATAGAAGAAGAAGCTGAGCTAAGCGGTCCTCCAATAATGTTTGATGAAGTGGCCAAGGTGATTGGAAAGTCCAAAGACAGATTAGCAGCAGGCCCAGACAGAATCCCAAACGAAATATTAAAATTACTGGACAATGAAGGTATAAAAATTTTAACTGATTTTTTCAATATTATATATGAAACAGGTACCTTACCTCGGGACTGTCTTAGTTCGACGTATGTCACGTTACCTAAAAAAATGCATCAGAATGCAAAGACTACCGAACTATTAGTTTGATGAGCCAGCCATTCACTAAAAAGTTTTCTTAAGATAATACACAACAGAATTTACAACAAATTAGAACAAGACATAGACGAATCACAATTCGGCTTTAAAAAAACAATGGGAACCAGAGAAGCTCTTTTCAAGTTCAATACAATAGCACAAAGATGAAGAGAAATGAATGTTCCAATACATATATGTTTTATTGACTTCGAAAAAGCCTTCGATAAAGTACGCCACGATAAATTAATGGAAGTTATGAAAAAAAAAATCTAGATGGCAAAGACATAAGGATTATTGGTAAACTATACTGGAACCAAATGGCTAAGATAAAAACAAATGGAGTGCGCCAAGGGTGCATATTATCACCAAGTTATTTAATGCATATGCCGAACAAATGCTAAACGCTGCACTATGCAGAATAGACGTTCACGAAATTGGTATCAAAATAAACGGTGAAGCCATAAACAATATTAGATTTGCTGATGATGCAGCTTTATTGGCGGAAAACGAAAACAATCTGCAATTATTGCTTAAAGAGTTGAATGCGAGCTGTCAAAATTATGGTCTAAAAATAAACTTCAGCTAAACTAAATAAATATATGATCATTGACAAAAACACAACAACAAATCAAAGTCACAATTTAACAGTAGAAAACAACTTGATTCAGAGAGTCGACAGAATAAAGTATTTAGGTACAACATTAACCTCAGACACCAGCATCAAATCCGAAATAACTTCAAGGATCGAGCAGGCAAGAGCAGCGTTTATAAAAATGTCGAATATTCTATGTAAACATGACATCAACATCAAATTAAAATTAAAAAATTTAAAATGCTATGTTTGGCCAGTTGTATTATACCTATACGGTGTTGAAAGATGGACACTAACAAAAACGCTGATAAGAAGAATCGATGCGTTCGAAATATGGTGCTATAGGAAAATTCTCAGAATAAACTGGAACGATAGAGTCACCAACACCGAAGTCCTCAGAAGAATCAATAATGAATGTCAATTAGTGTATGCTATAAAAAGTCGTAAATTAAAATATCTAGGCCACATAATGCGAAATTCTAAATATAGAATCCTGCAACTTACGCTACAAGGTAAAATAATTGGTAGAAGAAGTCGTGGAAGGAGAAGAATTTCATGGTTAAGCAATCTGGTGGAATGGTTCCAATTGCCTTTAGTAGATATATTCAAAATCGCCAAGACAAGGGAGAAAATATCTGAAATGTTGTCCAACCTCCGGAATAGAGACGAATACTAAGACCACATAAGATTTTTATGAGACAGCGACACCGTGCGATGAGATAAGGCAATCCATTTTGTGGTCATATCTGTTGTAATAAGACTTTTTGTTGAATGAGCTTTAATGTTTTATCATCACTCCATTTGTAATGGTAGAGATAATCTCAGCATACACAACGACAACGCGCTACAGCGCAACATTCACAACCGCGTAACAGATAATCTCAAAGTTAAGTTATTGCGTAAATGACATAACACAGCTGATTTTAATCAGCTGTTTTATATTATTGAAAAAATTTTATAATTATTTTTGGCAGTTGTTGAATTGAAAAGAGAAAAATTTAAATTAAAACTTATTATTAAAATTATTATTATTAAAATTATTAAAATTTATTATTAAATAATTACTTATTATTAAAATTTGTAGCACCCTCAATTTTTGAAATTATTTGATAATGAAATTAGTTGTCAAATTCCTGCGTTGACAACTTTACGCGCGTTGAAAGTTCAATTTTTCGAACTTCTGCGTTTGCGTTGTGAATGTTTGCGTTGAGATGGTTGAGATTAACTTGTCCCATACATTTTATATAGGTTGCATATTTTTCTGACAATGCGCTGTAGCGCGTTGTCGTTGCGTATGTTGAGACTATCACTGGGGTAAAGTTATATCAATCAAATTCCATTAATTTTACAACAAACAGTAAACAGATAACACTTATTGTTGTATTTTTTACAAGCAAAATAGATTGTTTACTTTTTCTTCCTATAAACTATATCAAGAAACAATGTATTTTTCTACCAAAGGCTGGTTTAATACACCAGCCAAATTGTATATAAAAAGACGGCTATGGCAATTGTGAGTTAATGCGTAATTTTAAATTTCACCACAATCAACGAATTTTACTAATAAAAAAACCTACCTACCTAGGTATCAGAAATTGTTAGTATTTGTGAAAAAAACTCTCACGCAAATCGCAAGCATTTATAAACCTAGAGGGATTTGTATAAACAGAGTCTATTTAATTTAATCAAAGTAGGTAACATTGAATATTGTATTTGCAAATATACATAGGTAACACTACATTTTATTGTTTCGATTCGAACATTTGACTTGACTGACAGCTATTTGACAATTTAACAACAGCGCATTTATTAACTTTTATAAAATTATTTACAAATTATTCCATTTCAACAGAATTTAATTAATAAAATATAAAAAAGCAATATGAAAATGAAACTTGTAGATCCAGTTGTTAGAAGTCTTAAAGTAGCAAAAGTATTTCGAGAAAATACTGATAAAATTAATGCAATTGACTTTTCACCAAACGGAGAACATTTAATATCTTGCAGTGAGGATGATCAAATAGTTATTTATGATTGTGAAAAAGGTACACAATCACGAACAGTTAATTCAAAAAAATATGGTGTTGATTTAATACATTTTACACATGGAAATAATACAGCTATTCATAGTTCAACAAAAGTTGATGATACTATTAGATATTTAAGTTTACATGATAATAAATATTTACGTTATTTTCCTGGACATACAAAAAAAGTAATTTCATTGTGTATATCACCTGTGGAAGATACATTTCTATCTGGTTCATTAGACAAAACA
This sequence comes from Rhamphomyia laevipes, assembly GCA_963920725.1. Taxonomy (NCBI): domain Eukaryota; kingdom Metazoa; phylum Arthropoda; class Insecta; order Diptera; family Empididae; genus Rhamphomyia; species Rhamphomyia laevipes. The sequence continues at coordinate 21,316,391 of OY987258.1, read as the reverse complement.
TTAAGATTTTGGGATTTAAGATCACCGAATTGTCAAGGTTTAATGCATTTATCGGGACGTCCAATAGCAGCTTACGATCCAGAAGGATTAATATTCGCAGCTGGTGTGAATTCGGAAAGTATTAAATTATATGATCTACGATCATTTGACAAGGGACCATTTGTTACATTTAAATTAAATCAGGAAAAAGAATGTGACTGGACTGGATTGAAATTTTCACGTGATGGGAAAACAATATTAATAAGTACAAATGGATCAATAATACGTTTAGTAGATGCTTTTCATGGTACACCATTACAAACATTTGCCGGATATCCAAATAATAAAGGAATACCAATTGAAGCATCCTTTAGTCCTGATTCACAATTTATATTTTCTGGCAGTACAGATGGTCGAGTTCATGTATGGAATGCTGATACTGGTTTTAAGGTCTGCGTTCTTAATGGTGATCATCCAGGTCCGGTACAATGCGTACAATTTAATCCAAAATATATGATGTTAGCATCTGCTTGTACGAATATGGCTTTTTGGTTACCAACAACTGAAGATGGTTGTTAGGTCGAATAAAAATAAAAGATTCCTTATAACTTAATAAAAAATGTTTTTTAAAATAACATACAAATTGAGTTTTATTTACATTTTTTTTGTATTTCTAGTTCTTTTTGCCTATTAACAATAAATTTAATTTCATCTAAAAGTATTTTGATATTTGTTCCCATTTTAGCACTAATTTCAAATATTGGAACATTTGTCACCTTTTCTTTCAATAATTTTATATTTTCCTTTGATTCCGGTAAATCAATTTTATTTGCAACTATAATTTTCGGTCGTTCCGATAATTTACTACTAAAATTCTCTAATTCAAATAAAAGACTATTAAAATGTAACCACGGTTCTTCATATGAAATATCTAAAACAAAAACTAGTACCGAACATCTTTCGGCATGTTTTAAAAACTGTATACCTAATCCTTTATTTTTATGTGAATCGATTATTAATCCAGGCAAATCAGCTACTGAAATTTGGCTATAATCATCGTATTGAATAATTCCAATATAAGGTCTTAGGGTAGTAAATGGATAAGGTGCAATTTTTGGTCGTGCTCTTGATATTGCATGTAACAGTGTACTTTTACCAACATTCGGAAAACCAATAAGACCAACATCAGCCATGGTTCTAAGTTCAAGTTGATAACTTAATTTATCACCCTCAGCACCATATTCACAAATTTCTGGTGATTGCTGTGTATCGGATATAAAAAAATGATTACCTTTTCCACCACTACCACCACGTGCAGCGACAAAAGCTAAATTTTCATTATCTAAATCTGCTACAATTTTTCCTCTATCATTTTTTATAACTGTTCCTAATGGCACTTTGATTAAATTATGCTTTGCATTTTTTCCATGACAATCTTTTGAACTACCCTTTTCACCTTCATCGGCATTAATTATACTGCTGACATGATTAAAATTTTTAACATCCAATGAACATTTAAATATTACATGTCCACCATTGCCACCATCACCACCGTCAGGACCAGCGCGTTCATTACACCAAAGTGTTAAGAATGAAATACAACCATCGCCACCTTTACCACCAATTACTTTAACATATTTAGAATCAGAAAAGTATTGAAGCTATGAATTAGAATTAAATTAACATATATAATTAAAAATAAAATGCTTATTATTATCCTTACATCCTTTCGTTGGGATTTTTGTTTTTTGGGCCGAAGTACAGTAGAGCTGATTTCAGAAGAATAATTGATTATATGTTTAAAGTTGGTTCTTCTGTTAAATCCGCTTATGGATTTATTTAAATTAATAAGAATTTTTAATAACATTGTATTAGAATTAGATACTATAGCAGGCAATTGTTATTATTAAAAATCAACATTTATTTTTCTTATAATTTATTTTATTTAGAACAATAACAAACGAGTTAATTCCTTAGAGTTAATTTAAGGTTTCAGTTCGGCGAGTTCGAGGCTGTTCGAGGTTCTTGTTTATTTTTTTTTATTATTATTGTAATTTTCTTAAACTGTCAAGAAAGAAGATTCGAATTGTAGAATCATAGACGTATAATATATATAGACTGAATGTTCAATATATGTTGTTCTAATAAAAAGTGAAGCCAGCATTGAGCCCCTCTTGGAGGGGCACTGACAGCTATTTGACATCAAAAATGGGATATTTGAAAATAGTGTTGGTAGCTATATAAAAAAAGTCCCATTCATTAATTTGTCAAATTATGATTTTAAATGAATTTATTTCTACAAAATTTTAGAAATTATGAATGAAATTTTAAATTTAGGAACATATTTAATAAAATTAAAATCTGTAAGTAGTGATATACGATTTTGAGATTGAATATGTGCAACATTGTTGAATGCTAATGCAGCGTTTTTATTAATTTAATAGGCAAATGCGTTGAATTTAGTTTAAAAAACATTGCAATTAATCTCAAAACCCTTTATTTAATCTGATAATAGTGTAAATATCTACAACAATATATTACCTTATATTACCATGTTTTATATTTAAAAACAAATGCGGTAAATTGCCGAATAATTTCAAATTAAATGTTAAATAAATTAATTGTATTTTTTCCTTTTAAGTACTATTTATTTTTTTATGAATTGTGCCGTACTTCTTATACTTGCAGTTTTTCCGTAAAAACTAAAAAAGATAAGGTATTTTGGAAAATCCTAAAAAATTGTGTAAGTACAATTTAATAGTAAATATATAGAAGGTAAAAAGTTCATTGTTTACTTGTTTACTTACAATGAACTTTTTTTTTACCTTCTATATATTTACTAATTAATATGTATTTTAGGTCATTCTGCAAATGACGATTTATTTGAGGATCATAGAGCGTTCCAAATCAAAGCTATAATCACTGAATATCTTAAAATAAGATTAAATTACGCGACAAAATGTACAACAAGTTTTCAAAACAAAAATATTAGGCAAAAATTAACTAAAGTTGTGCATTTTTCTGGTTTATAAGTAAATTTTTTATGGTTGCATTATTATTTAAGCTTACGTTAAATTTTTTATAATTATAAAATAATTTTTATGAAAAAAATAAATATTTTTCATTAAATATTACAATTTTCTTATTCTTTATATAAACTTGAAAAAATATCCCAGAAAAAGGGAACAACATAAGGAAATTGAGTTTGTGTTTATATTACTTTTTATGTTGCAACATAAAAAGCATATTCAATGCTGGCTTCACTTTTGAGATTTGAGATTCTGTCTATATATTATACATATGTCTATGAATAATACCGACATATAACCTCTACCATGACCATAACATAACCTCTTTTTGATATACAAGAATATTGTAGGGTTGTGTTGATTTTGATTTAGATCAGAGAAGTCTTTTTGTTTATATTATATGAGGCAAAAAACGAAAAAACACTGTCAAAAACACTATTACAAACTTATTTCTATAGTAATTAAATTATTATGAATTAATATTAAATTAAAAATGAGTTTCTAATTTATTATTAATTTAAAAATTGAATTATTGTTTTAATAGTTTACATTACTCAGTGAGAGCTTAAACCTATGCCAGAACTTCGGTTTAATTTATTTTTTAGTTTCTCAGTGCAAGCTACAAAATAAAACCCTTCCTTTAAGTGAGATGTATATTTTATATTAAGGTGAAGCATAAGTTGCAAATCAGTTTAGTTAATCTTTATTGCTTAATCTTTCATTCTGAAATAGGCCACTAGAGTTTTTTTTGCCAAATAATTTATATACCCACTGTACAATTATTCGATCATTCATCATACCCACGATATTGGTACCATGTTATGCTAATTTATAGAGGCCTTATCTTCAAATGATTAATTTTTCGAACGGAAATCCGTGCAACAAAAGTGGACTGACTATATTTATACATAATGTTAAATGTATACAGCAGTAAATACATTTTTTAATCATATTTTTTAAAAAAAACATGTTTTTATTTGAAACACCCAAATCCCATTTCAAAAAAAAAGAACTCCACTGTGCCTCACGGAATTCATATAGCTTTCCGTGTGTGCAGTACATGGAAAAGTATAAGACTTTTCTATATATTGGCGAACGGAATTCATTCTGCTTTTCGCTGTTGTTTCGCACTCACCAAAACATTGAAAAACAAATATATTTGGTTTCGACATTTCAAGCCCATTTTCTTTGGCCAAGCACACGAAATTCCGTGAACCAGGAGAACTCTTTTTCGTGTGAATCATTATATTTTAGAATTTTAGAGCTGAAAAATGAGTGATATATTATACATTATATTATAGTATACATACAGTTTCCGTGTTGAGTGATATATGTTTGTTTTTTGTTATATGTTTGGTTACTATTCTAGTGATGAATGTTTTGAATTAACTATATTTTTTTTAATAAATTTATACTTATTTTAGCAACTATACGCTTGAAGAAGGGATCTGGAGACGAAAGTACAACCACGAGCTATATGAACTTTTCCGCGACGCTGACATAGTCAAAAAGTTCAGAGTCCAACGACTTAGGTCACGTAGCGAGAATGGACGAGAAGGTTCCAGCAAAGGTGGTTTTTGAATCCAGACCGGAGGGCAGGAGCAGAAAAGGAAGGCCAAATCTCCGATGGAAGGATGGCGTTGAAGCGGACGTAAGAAGGCTCAACGTCGCCGATAATTGGCGACTGGCGGCGCAGGACAGAGACCGTTGGATAAATTCCCTCTTCTCGGCCTTGACCCAGTAGAGTTGTAGTGCCGTATAAGTAAGTATAAAGGACTCTACTTATTAACTTTAGATTTTGAATTTAAATTAAATTCCATTTTAATTTAGTATAACATTAGTCATAGATAAATTTATGTAAAATTATATTTTTTTTTATAAATTGTATCAGAGGATACACTGTATAATGTAATAATAGTAGTAGTAGTAGATACTAGAACTAGATAAATGTAGGTATATAGAGAGTAGATATCAACAAACTCATTTTTTATATATAAAAGAACTATTAATTGAGAACTTATGAAAAGTTCTAAGCTTTTTGTTTGTTTAACTTTTATTGCTCTTAGTTTTAGCATAAATTCTTCTATTTTGATTGTGCTTTTCAGTTAGAATAGTTCTCTTGTCAAAATGTGTTTAAAATAAGAATTGAGTCCCGAAAAAAAAATTGCTGTAATAAAATTACTAAAATAAATAATTTTTTTTTTTATTTTATTCAAAAATATTGTTTACATTTTACTGAAATAATAACATAAAAATATTAATAATTTATAATAATATTAAAAAGTATTAGAGATGTAAATTTTTATATATTTATTTTAAGTAATTGAATATTTTATTCAATTACAGTGCGTAAGATTTTAAATATTGTCACATTTTTTTTTGTTAACATGAAATTATTCATATTTATTTTTTTAATAAATTTAAAATAAAATATAAATTTTTTAAATAACATAAAGTTACTCATAAATGTGCCTTAACTTTTATAAATTTTTTGAGAAAATTTATATATAAAACACCTTTTTAGTTTGTAATAAATAAGGAAATATAAGGAAAATTTTTATTGATTTGTTTTTTTTTTTTTTTTTTTGTACAAGAATTATATAAAAAAAATAGTGTAATAAAGTATATATTTTATTTACAATGCGTTTAAAATTACCATTAAATATTAAATACTCTCTGTTACATATTGTTAAAATTAAATATTCACGTTTACATTGAAATTTCAAAATTTCAATATTATTATTATTTTTCAAATATTTATGTACTATATAATTTAAAATAATTTATATAAAAAAGTGAATTATTTAACAAAAAAAAAAAAAAAAAAATGGATATAATATCATTACCACCTTGTTCACGACGACAAGAAAATATATCAGATCAACAACAAATTTGTCAAAAATCAGTTCCAGCTATTAAAATATCATCAAATTTCTTATCAACGGTGAGTCAAAATGTAGACAGACGACAATTTTTGGTCATATAATAATTATAAATCTGAAATAATTTTTTTTGTGATTTATTAGGAAATAATATAGAAAAAGTTTTTAGATGATGTAATTATAAAATACAAAAGCAGTTGACATTTAAAAAAAGCGTGATATTTATAAACACATGCTTTTGCCATATAAATTTGATGTTTGTTTAACGAATTGCAAGCTTATTTTAAACACTTTTAATATAAAAGAGAAATCATAAATTGCAAAAGCTAAAAATATTTCAAATATAATTTTATTTTAGTGTATCTAGAAAATTTTGTCAAATTTAATATTATTTTGATTAAATTCAGATAAATGTATTAAAGAATTTTTGAAATTGATTAATTTGATAATTAATTTAATTAGTTGTAATGTATTTGATATTAATTTATATATAGTAATTTTATAACAAATTTATTATGACATTTTACAGAGGACATGAATCTAAAATAAAAGATTTCCGTTCAGATTATAATTATATAAATTTTTTTGAATAAATGATTTAATTAATATAAAATAAATTTTCTGATATAAATAATTATTTTTATTATTAAGAGAATTTTGTATTCTATAATTTATTGTTATTTAATTTATATGATAAAAATAAGTGTATTTGAAATTATAGTATGTATTAATAGGTCATTATGACTATTACTATCAGCTACATGAAAACCCATTTCGTAGTATACCAATAGCTACGAAATACATACACTAATTGTGGCATATGTGTTTTACATAAGCTTCGAACTATACTTGTAAGAACCAAACTTCACCAATTTTTTTTTCAATAATAGAAGAATGTTAAACCCTGACCTTACCTTTAATGGAATTTTTGTATTTTAGTCAGAGTATTATAGAATTGTCGGGTGTAGTAATTCTGGTGATTTATGAATTGAAATGAAATCATAAAAATTTGTAATATACAATTTTGATTTTAAGACTGGGAAATGCTAACGGTAGAGACAAGAAATGTCTCACTATTAAAATTCATTAGCTTCTTGCAATTAAAAATGTTTTTACTATAAAGATCACCTACTGGAATACCCCAAGGGAAGCAATTCCTAGATTTCTCAAACAATAGGGCTAAAGAAATCCTCACACTTAACAAAACCGAGCTACGTACAATAACTATGGCCTGGTCACGGGCGCCACTTGCTTACTCAGGTATCACCTAAACAAAATCAGTTTATAGTGATTGTCGGTTCTGTTTGGATGATCAAGAATCGGCGAAACACATCCTCTGCGATTACAAGGATGTTGACCGAAAAAGGCTGATGCAGCTGGATAAAATATTTCTGAGCCCTCTCGAAATCAGAGGTTTAGCCGTAACAAAAACTCTACGTACTTCTGTCTTAACGACCCCTTTAATAATCTAATCTAATCTACTATAAAGCTAGTTATGATTCGAAATCCATATAAAATTAGTAGGTCCAATATGTCATGAAACCTCTATCATATTTGAGGCCATCATTTGCTCGCAAACGGAGTCAACAAGAAAAAATAATGAACTGAATTTTAACCAACCTCGACTTTAAAACTAATCTGAACTTTCAAATATGTAAACAGTTAATTCCAGTATTAATGGTATTTTTTTAACCTTGGACTGTCTAAAACGTATTACACATAATTACAAATATCTTGATGGATAATAACAGGACGAGATTAACAGATAAAACAGGTGTAAAGTTTACATAGAATATCAAAATTCCAAACTTGCTCTTTTTCCTTGTTTCACCAATAATTAATTATCTGATGATTTATGATTTTTAAACTTTGATTTATTAATATCACTTTGTAAACAATCCTTTCTAACTAACTGATTTAAAAACGAAACTCCAGTAGAAATTTTAAATCGTGGTATTAGATTCGTCATTAAAACACTTTATGTTCTTCCAGTCGCTTAATGCCACTAAAACTAAATCATTATTGAAAAGATTCTCCTCCCTAATTGAACTTTCAAAATGGGTCATTCTTTGCCACATCCTCGGTGGTTACGTGGTTACTATTTTCGTCCTTTGAAAGTTTGTTACGTATATAATAAAATATCTTCAAGCACCATTCCACATGAATGTCCCCATTAAAAATTTCAGGAAACGTGAAGTGCAGGCAACTATTATTAAAGAAATTGTTCAAAGAGATCACATGGATACGACAAAATAACAGGTAAAATCCTAAAAGAATTGTCTGACAAAGGTAACAGCTATATCATGCAGTTACTAAATTCAATTCGTCGAACATGTTGCTTTCCTAAAGGAATGGAAAATCATGCAGATAATTATGCTTAACAAACGTGGTAAATACCCCAACATTGCAGACTCATTAGCTTATTAACCAATAATATATAAACTTTTTGAAAAACTATTGATGAAGAGACTGAATTCAATCCTGTTTGAAAAAGAAATAATCCCGGACCATCAATTTGGATTTAGAGAAAAACATGCCACCACAAAATAAATACATAGAATTGTAAGCATAATGAGTGGTTTGGCCGTTTTTTTTTGTGGATATTACACAAGTTTTTGACAAGGTATGGCCTATTTCACAAGATAAATATTCCATTGACTTATTATTCGTTTAATTCATATACGATATACGTTACAATTAAATTTAAATAAATCATAAACTGAAAAAAAATATAATATGTTAATTTATTTATAAGATAATTACTAGGAAAAATATAAAATTTAACAGATGTTTATTTATTATTATTCAACAAAAAAAAGGAAAAACTGAAAAAAACATATTTTATTGACTTCTTACCTTTCTCATCTCCATATATTCATTTCCTTCGATGGTATATAAGAATATATATGATAATGAAAATTGGAAAACAAAAATTACTTTAACTAACTAAATAAATGTTTTAAGTTCAATTTACGTAGATTAAATTACATTTAAACGTAAATAAATTTTTTGAATTATGTCATTCTTTTATTACTTTTAAAGTTTGAAGTAAAATGATGTCATATAAATTCGAATTTTTGTAAACATTTTACGATGGACAAAATCTAACCTAATTGTTATAATTATAACAGTTTCAATTAAAATTAAGATAATCAACACACATAAATACGCGTTACAGATTTTCTACTAAATCATAAAAATTCCATTTTGCAAATCTAAAAATAAATAACTTCTACTTAAATTACGATGGAATATTAAACGAAATAAGGAAATACCAAAAATATTTGTAAATATATTTAAAATTATGAAAATTATAAAACACTGAACTCATATACCAATTATCTTTTCAGCATAAATTTATTTAGATTATATTAAAAGATTATACTAAAGATAAACTTAGTTAAAGACCAGAGACTTAAAAACGACACATAAAAATTAAATCAAATTAGTTGAACTAAGTAAATATTTCTTAGCTATGCATAAACTTTTACATTCTTATGGACTTGTATATATGATAAATATGATGCTTCCTTTTAATAATGTCGAGGTGTGTTATTAATTAATTTAAATGTACTTAAAATGTATGACTAAGTTAAATAATACAGAAATATATTTAACCCTGAAAGAAATTTTTAATGATACACGAAATATAATTTTATAACGACAAAGTTTGAATAAATTTTATAATTTTTGTTCAAATATTTATTAATTATGTCTAATTAAATTTCAATTTATAATATTTTAAATCGATTTTATTTAATTTTATTACAATTGTATTAAAGTTCGGGAAACAATATAAAAAGAAAAACATTTTTTTAAAAAAAATCGTGTCAAATGATAGCCGGTTAATTCACAGAAAAAAACGTTTTCCGATTAAGATTTGTATGCTAATATATTTTGTGTTGACCTAACCAAACCTAGACTAGATTATTAATATTTTTCGATTTGCGAGTAATTGCTCGAATCGAAAATAATTTACCGAATGCACAATTTATCGAATTTATGTGATTGAATTCACAATTGAGCGACGGTAAATTTAATGAAAATAAAAAAAATTGACAGAAGGTTATGCAGTTCTACCGGAAGTAGTGCATAAATTGGATTTTTTCGGTTTCGGTTAATTGTGAATTTGGGCAATAATGTATTTGAGTTTTGGTCAGTTATGATTAAGAGGTAGCGGTGTGGTAGTGCTATGATACATTGTGCTATGATACATTTACGTCCCCGGTTCAACTCCGGAGACGTAACTCCGGTGGTTCAATTCGTTGACCGAGCTTTAAATGATTAGTAGTGAGTAAAATTTGAAATATGTAATAATTATGATTTTAAGTAAGACTATGAAAAATTCTGGTTGCGACTATTTCCTGACAAGAAATGTCTCACTATTAAAAGTCATTAGCTTCTTACAAATAAAAATTTCTTATTGGCTTCGGAATCAGTATAAAATTAGTAAATTCAAATTGCAATAAAATATCACAAAGCCTCTATGTTATTGATGGAGCAAGCTATAGTTCATCCAAGGACTGACTATTTAGTTATACCGATGATGATATGAATTCGGTCAATTGTAAATCCGGCGTGCATTCGGTCAAAAAACAGAATACATTTCTATGTATTGACTGGATACCTAATCTATAAACAACAGAAAAAAAATCCATAAAAACTAAGTGAAGCTTATGCAAATATTACATTGTTAGAATGAATAATTTTCATAATTATATTATGGTATTATGCCAGGTTACATGCAGCTAAGCAATTATAAATTAAGAACACACTACACTACACTAGGCTATAATATAAAAAACTAGGTAACATTATTTTTTTTTACTTAGAACTTCTTTGTTTATGGAAAAATTATTTTAAAATCTGCTCTAAGAATATTTCAATTTACAGGAAAATTATGTACATTTTTTGTTTAAAATATTTTTAAAAAGGAAATTGTCGCAGGATATGTAAATATTTAGGATTCATGATTTTGTTATATTTATGTTAATCAATAAAAGTCATATGAAAATTGAATAAAAATATTAGAATTGTTGTTGAAAAAACTCTTAAGTAATTTCAATTTCGATTGGATGAATAATTCGTTAAAAAGAGTGGTGTAATCCAAAGGAATTTGATGCAATCGGACTTTAATTAAGCCAAATATTAATGCATTCAATATCTCTTCACTATTCACACAGCACAGAGCTTATAAAGGATACGAATTATATTTCGAGCTACCAGGATTAACAATCTATTCTGTAGTGTTCGCGAGATTTTCGTTTAAAAAACTTAATTTCGATTATTGGCAACTTAATAAAACTCAAAATATTATTCTATAGCAATAAATAATTTTAATTTTTGACATTATTTTAAATTTTTAAAATACTTTACTTCAAATATAAAATTAATTTATTTATTAAAATTAATTTTACATATTGGGTATAAATAAACAACAAATAAAAATAAGGTTAATTAAAAATATGGCCGAAAATCATATAAATAACGTAAAATTTTAATTAATAAATATTGACGATCTTTTACATATATTTTAAATTTAAAATAAATAAATTGATTAAGTTTTTTTTTTTTGTTTTTCTGTTATAATTTAACATATAGAATCCCATTAAAACGGACCAAGATATTTTAAAAAATTCAATGTTAGAAGATGATCCAAATGGTAACACAACTTTAGAAGCTAATACTTTAAAATCTAAATCTCCACGTTGGGGTCCCCAACATATTGGAGCAAAACAACTTGCTAATCTTTATAGTCCTGGTAAAATAATTTCAATTGATTTCTATATAATTTTTAATGTTTAATATAATTTTGTTGCAGGAAAACGTGCCCAGGAATTTTTTTGTGTCTATTCTTGTATAGCTTTAATGATTATCGATTTATTATTATTCATAAAACATTTTCATTTAGAACGAATTAATGTTGCTTTTATAGCTGCTTTTTGTGGTATTGTAACTGCTGATTTTGCTTCGGGATTAGTACATTGGGCAGCTGATACATGGGGTTCTGTTGAATTACCAATTATTGGAAGTGTAAATAAAATTAAATATAATATTTATATTGTTAATATATTTTAATATTTTTGTTATCTTTTTTTTTGTAAATAAAGAATTTTATAAGACCATTTAGAGAACATCACATAGATCCAACATCAATAACACGACATGATTTTGTAGAAACAAATGGTGATAATTTTGCAGCAACATTACCAATTTTAGCCTTATTAGCATATAATTTTTTATCAAGAAGTCATGCTGAAATACAACAAGATTTTGCTTGGAGTGCATATTTATTTTTATGTTCAATTTTTGTTGCATTGACTAATCAAGTAATAATAAATATTTAGATATTTAGATTACACAATAATTGATTTAAAAAATTTTTTATTATACAGATTCATAAATGGTCGCATACATATTGGGGTTTACCAAAATGGGTAATGCTTTTACAATATTACCATATAATATTACCAAGAAAACATCATAGAATTCATCATGTTGCACCACATGAAACATATTTTTGTATAACAACTGGATGGTTAAATTGGCCTTTAGAAAAAATTAGGTAATTAAATATTTGGAATATATTGGAAATTTTAAAATTCTATATAGAAAAATTTTAAATGGTTTTTTTTTTTGTAAACAGATTTTGGCATATTATGGAAACAATAATTGAATATTTATCTGGGTATAAACCTCGAGCTGATGATTTAAAATGGGCTAGCAAAATGGAATAAAATTCATTCTTTTAAATTATAGATTTTCGAAAAGAATTTTATTTAATATTATTATATTATACAAATTAAATTATAAAAAAAGCACATATTATGACATTAATTATTAAATTTTATTTTATACTTTATTTAAATAAATATTATACAGAAATAATAATAATATTATTATTAAGAATTCTTGGTTGTATATTTTATAATATTTATATTAAATTTATTTATTTTTAATACATAAAAAGTTAATTATAATTTTATAAGGAAGCAAAGACAGTACAATCATAAGATCTTCACAAAACTAATTATGTTTCTTTTCCCATAAAAACAAAACCCCAGATGTGCTTTAACAGAAGAAAGCTTTTCTATCATTTTGAATATAAATATGGTTTGGATATTCGATTAAAATCCAGATGTGCTTTTGTCTTGCGTTTTATTTTTTCATTATATATTCAGAAAATTTGTGAAAGATATTAAGGATAAGGACTAAAAAATATGATAATAAGGATTAAGGAAACATAATAGTAAAAAAATTAGATCTGGTACATCTAGTTTTTAATGGAAAAAATTCCTGATTAGTTTTGTGAAGATTTTATTATTATATTGTCTTTGAAAGTAGACAATTAAATCACATCTACATAAAATATAACAATTTTAATTATACAAATTATTTAGGCTGTCTAGGCTGTCCATACATCAATATTTTAATTCATTCTAGCCATAAACTTTATAATTATTTTATTATTTAAATCTATAAAAATTAATTGATGTTATAATATTCGATAAAACTATTTAATTTTGGTACATTTTATGAGCAAAAGTATAGTAAATAAATTTTTAAAATTATATAAATTTAGAATTTTTTAATATAATAAAAATTTATAATGCTAAATAAAATATTAACTATAAAATTTTTTACAAACTTAATGACCAAAAATTATACATAAATTAAAAATAGGTACACCAAAAAGAATTATTATTTTAGTTTTTATAATTTTAATTTCATAAAAATATAATTAAAAATTTAATCATAATGTTTTTTTTTTGTCATATTAATTAAATAAATTTAGAATTATATTTATTAGTTTATAATGAAAAATGGTTTTACATAATTTACCAATATCATAATTCATAAGAAAATCGAGCATAAAATATGAATTATGTGAGGCAAATCAAAAAAAATAATTATAATGTAGAGAAAATGAATTAGTGAATTAATGATATAGCGAATGAATGAATTAGCGAATTTCAAAAATGAATTAGTTTACACTATCTCCAGAAATTTATCAAGCTTTTTTAACAGTCAGATTCCATTATCGTACCTTAATTAATTGGGTATGCATGCATATCTTAATTAATGTTTTGGACCAAACACACTAATTCATTCATAAACTATTTCAGAGTTCCTAATAATTAAAATCCAGATTCTACACTGAGAGAAATTATTAATTTTATTATCAATATTTGGAATGTAAAATTTTACTTTTTTAATATTTGTAAATTTTTAATTTTTCGATATTTTTTTTAAAAACATTTATTTTTATAACTGACAAAATTATAAATGTATTGTAACTTTTAAATTTAATTTTGTCTAAACTGATAATTACTGTTTCTATAGGTAGGGAATGGAAATCTCAATACCGGGATTTTGGTATTGTAAAATGAAAATGCCGCGATACCGGTATTAAAACCGGGATTCAAAGAACTGATTTGTTTTTAAACTTCTGTGTTTAAAATATTCAATGAATATTTATTTAAAATTAAACATTAAAATAAAAAGTATTACATAATTCAGTAAACAAATTAAACATAAAATAAACATAAAAGAACATAAAAATTACAATTCATTAGAAAAATATAGTTTCATGAAAAATTTATTACACATTTTATTACACAGCAGAAAAAAACCCTTTCAGATTCAACTATAGTTGGACGAATAGTCAAAAGTTTACAGACGTATTGTTAATTTAAGGAGTTCATGAGACACTAAAGAGTTTTCTTGGAAATAGGATCGGAATATTTAAAATTCAAATTCTATTTTTCATAGCTGTAAAATTTATTATTTTTTGGTTTAAAACATTTTTTGAATACCGATATTTAAGACCGTATAAATATCGTCTGTATTCCGGTTTTCGGGATCCTGGTTTGCATTCCCTAACTATAGGTAATAAAAATATCAAATAAAATCGTATATAAATTTGTATAACTATAGCTTTTAGCGAGACAACTAAATTTTAATTATCATAATCATTTTTACATTTATATAATAACAATTAAATAATGCCCAAATTAAAAACGACTGTATTACAATTTACAATTTATAGCATTATTTCATAAAAATATAATTTATTAAAATTTTGATTTGTATTTTTGCAACTAATTAGTGTAAAATTTGTGATGCTGGGCCTTACATAAAATTTTTATTTTTATTTATAACTAAGTCTTTTGTGATGTATTTTAAAAAAATATTTGCACAATTTATAAAAATTTATTATTGTATACTACAAAACAGCCTTAAAAAGTAATTAAATATTTTAATTACAGCTACAAATAATTAAATATATATATTTAATTGTAATATATAAGATATAAAATTTCTACTATAAATATAGATAATATCAGAGTAAAAAACTATTAGCCTGTGGCATCAATCAATTAAAAAAAATATATATTTCATATAATATTTTCAGATCAAATTAAAACTTTCTATTTCAAATTCAGAGTTTTATATTTCATATTACAAATTCAAAATATTTAAGTTCAAATTCATAATTTTATATTTAAATTTAAATTTTTTATTTCAAATTCAAAATTTATGAAATTATGATTTTTATTATTAAAAAGGTAAAATTATGAATTTGATATGAAAATGTAAAATTTTGAATTTGAAAAATTGTAAAATTTTGAATTTGAAATGTAAAATTTTGAATTTGAAATGTAAAAATTTGAATTTGAAATGTAAAATTTTAAATTTGAAACAGAAAACTTTGAATTTGAAATAAAAAAATTAGATATAAAATTTTGAAAACTTTGAATTTGAAATAAAACCGTTTTAATTTGACCTGAAAATGTTATTACATAGAATATATATTATATTTTTTTAAAAAAAATGTTATATTTAATAATTATGTTAATTTGTGCAATAAACCACGACAATATAAAATATATATTTATTATTATTATTATTTTTTGTTTGAATTAAATACAAAAAAAAAGAAGCAAATTATACTAAAAGAAATTCATCAAAATTTCTTATTAATAAATGATTGCCTTAAAATATAATTAAATAAAAATAAAAATATAGTTTTATATAAATAAAAAAATAATAATAAAAAAATGATGAAAAAACTCGTGATATTTGTTGTAATTTACACAAAAATAAAAACTAATACCAAAAAATTTAAGCAATATTATTGCAATTGCAATAAATTACAAAATAGCTTTTTACAATACAAGAAAAAAAGGAAAAATGTGAAATGAAAATTTAAAAATAAATAAGAAAATTATATACCAAAAAAAAGCAAATTATAAAAGCTTAGTTTATATAAGTTTTTGAATAATAAATTATTTTTAAAATTAGCACCAAATGTTTTGTGTTTTATTTTTTTTTTATATATAAATATCTCACTTAAACATAAATATGTTTTATTATGGTTGGCAACGTTAGCTATGTAGCAACAAAACGACCTACTAGATCTACGGTTTCTAAACATCCCCATCAGGTGAATCTAAACTCATTATTTTAGTCTACCTGGTGAGTGGTAGCAGAATAATGCTAACACGTTAATTGGAATCGCCATCATGTTATACGAGAATCAACCGATCATTGTAATGTAGTTGTTTACAAACTATTCGGAGATTCGGAATAGACTAAATTGTTTATAGATTACCGGACCACGTCTTTAAAAGAGCCTTCATTGCAATAAATCCATTGGGATAAAACCATGTAGGTTTTCTATGAATTAGAGTTTTAGATCTTATTCGAGGGCACCGATTCATACAATGCTAATTTATGTTTGCTATTGACTTGATTTTGAGTGTGATACCCGATACATTATGATGCACCTGTCGGGAATAGTTCGAAACCGTCAGACTTAAACGCTGTAAAATTTTTATTCTAATTCACAAGAACCAAATAATGTATTGTAAATAAAGTTACTAGACTACACCTAACTTAACCCTCGATTTAATAGGTAGATTGGTTATCGTGCAATTCGAAATCGTTCAATAAGAATCCACATCTTATATGAAAACCTAGGACTAGGTTCATTCAAAATAGATACCCCATTAACAGTATGTAAAAAAAAGATGAAGTTTTCTCAAAATTATACAAATCTCTGTTTTATCAAAAAAGTAATTCTGAGTACGAAGAATACGATAAAATATAAACAAATCGTTCTGTAAATAATAAGGAAATATATTGTACAATTAACTTTAATTGGATACGAAGCCACATGGACATTGGATTTATTAATTGAGCAGATGAGTTACCGAATGATTCAGCAAACAAACCTATTTTATTAGACTTTCAAAATATTTCTAATCTAATTTTATATTGAAATCGTATTAAACTGAAAAATTAATGGAATTTTTCTTCATTTCATCATTCGTGGTAACCTGATACCGTGCAAATCGAATCTGTAATATTTTTAAATGTAATATATACAGTAATTGATTCGGTAATATTTTACTTTGATACTATGCATAATTAAAATTTCTTTGAATAACAACCAATTTTTCATATATCATACAAGTGGAAAACAATAATTTTCCTTTCTTGAAAAGTGATCATTTTAAGATAGAATAATTTAATATAAATCGGGGGCTCATGTATTAATATTTATTTATCCTGAAATGAAATACTAAAAATAAGATTTTTAATATGGTGGGGATAGTAGTTAACGAATATTCCTAAGGTAACTTCTTATACAATCATTTATTTTATAATAAATTAATATTAAAACTACTCAATTTTAATTTTATATAAGTTAAATGTTAGTTTAATGAAGTTAGTTACTGCAAATTCTATACACGATTCATACGAAACTATGGACACAATCCTGCCAATGAAAATTGGTCTAATTCCTGGCAACAAGAAAATCATTTGACTCACAAATCAAATTACAATTTATATTTTGCCAAATTTAACTTCTCTTAATGAACTTATAAAATTCAAGTGTTTGAAATTTTAATAAACATTTAATTAGAGCTATAATTTCCAATTATAATATAAATAAATTTATAAAGGATTTATAATAAAATCTGAAATGTTAGTATAATTTCAGATTTAAGTAATTCATTCATTACAATTTATGCAAAATATATTTTTTTTTGTATACTTTGAAATTAAAAAATTGCAACAGTTGATTTGGTAATATGTTGTGTATAATGTTGTGTAACAAATAAATTGTTAAACATTTTTATAATTCAATTAGTAAAATCCCTTGTATTCTAATTTTCCATAAAAATATTTTATTCATTATACATTTACACCAGTTCGTTTCGGTCTCTAAACTTGGTTAACAGTGAAAATTCAGTAGAAATTAAATAATAATTTTAATCATAAAATGAATTCAATTGAAAATGATTTTGAAATTATTAATCATTCAGATAGTGAAATTGATATTAATACATCAGATAAAAATTATGTGAAATCTGATAAAATTACAATAAATTCAAATTCAGAAAATCTTATCAAAAATGATAAAGAACAACAAATTTTGAATGTTGAAAATATGGAATTAGCTAATAAGAAATCATCTTCAGATATAAATAAGAAATCAAATAAAATTGAAATTTTTAAATCAATTAATAAAAAGTTATCTTTAAATTCTGCTGATGATAAATATAATTTACCAGAAATAGTTTTAACATCATTTGATAATACTGATACTATTCATAGTGATAATACACAACCAATTAATATAAATGACTCAATTAATTTAGATAATTCAACTGGTCAATTATATCAGGATTTAGGTTTATCAGTATCAGATTTAAATTTAAATAGAAAATTAAGTGTATCATCAAATGCATCATCGAGCCATCGTAGTAGAAATTCAAGTTTTTCAGCATTTTCAATAAAACGAAATTTATCGATGGCATCACAACAGTCTACAGAGAAGCCATTGGAAGAGACCTTGATATCAGAATTGAAAATCGATAATCATGAATCAAGGTTGATTTTTCTATTATTTTTGTTTTATTTTATTTATTTTTATATAAATATATAAATGGAATTAAATAGATTACTAAGAATATAATTAAATGGAATTAATATATTTTATATTACTAGATCACCAAAGAATGATTTAGACCAACATATTCCCTATAATATGAAATGTCAAATTTGTCATAAAGTATTTAAGGATCCTAGGACATTGGATTGTTTACATTCATTTTGTTTTGATTGTTTGGTTAATGAAAATATTACAAAAGACTCAACAATACCATTTTGGTCCCATCCGGAAAATAAAAATATAGATTGGAATAATAGTTGTAAGTATAAATTTTAAATATTTTGTTAAATATAAGTTCAACTAATAAATATATTAACCTTAATAATTTACAAAAAAAATATGATAATTCACTTAAAATGTTCCCAGCTGTTGAATTTCTGATTTAATTAAGTAATATAATTTGTAGATTTTCAAAGAAAATTAAATTATATTTTATCGATATGATCTGTCGAATTATTGTTTTATTGAGATGACAATCGCGATTCTAACTTGTGAAAATAGTAAGCTTTTAAAAATGTTAACACTACAGAAATTCTTGCTGAATGTGATTCATTACGTAAGATTTCGGGTATCGAAAATCCTTTATATTGTTATTTGGGAAAACGTCATACGATACACTTCAGAAATAACAAGACTTATAAATGTAATTCTTTATTCTTTTCTTTATTTTTTGATGTTTAAAATGATGAAAAGTGATAGTTACTTTCCGAAATTGTGCTATAATCTATTTCTAGACATTACTTCTGAAAATTACGAAATGATACTGATGCTATATGATCCCAAATAAAATCTAAATCGTAATATTAACTCGATAGTTACGTGTTACGACAACTATATCTTAAGTCATGATTCCTTTCCAGCTTATTATCAAACTAACTTTACCAGAATATTTGGGAAAATAGTTTCGTATTTACAAAATACATTAAATACAAATACATAATATAAAATAACAATATTTAATATTTTTTATTTAATCATAAAACTTTGTAAAATATTCGAATTTATATTAAAAATATATCAATATTTAATATAATTAATTACACATTTTTTAACATATTGTATTATTTAAAAAATTATAACAATTTGAATTTTCTAATAATTTACGTTTTTCAATTATGAAATTATTAATCCAAAATGCTGTTAAATCTAAATATTTTTTAATAGATCCTGGTTCATAATCATCAAAACCATTTTTTGGTATTGCTTCTTCAATTTGTGTACCATCTTGCCAATTATTATAACTTTCAATATTAATAAAACCAATATGATTATTGATAGCAGTACGCCATGCATAACCAAAATACTATAAAATAAAAATTATATTTTATTTTAATTATAAATGTTTTAAAATTATGATATATTTCAAAATTTACTTGTCCATTACTCCTGTCTCTATGTAAATTTCCTTTTTGTAGATTTTTCTTTTTTTCTTTATAACCAGGACCAACGCTTGGAATAAATATTAAATTATATAATGATGCGAATTTATTAAGATATTCCCAATTTTTCCAAGTACTGTAAATGAAATAGTTTAAATATTTTTTTTAATAATTAATTATATTTAATTTTAAATATAAAAAATAAAAAATTTAAATTTAATTTTCGAATAATTTTGTGTTAAGCAATAATAATTTCAAGATTTAAAAGTTTTTTTAGGTAAAATCTTTATCAAATGACTTCCATTTTGATTGGTTTCTAATAATTCTATTAAATATTATATTTATATTTAATGTTTGTAATTCTGCCTAATTTTTGTCACTGTTTTTCAGATCACTTATTGTCCTATAAAATGTGCCTATCGTCGGTGAAGATGTGAAACTTTGTTAAGTAATATAATTTGTTTTTTAAAGTTTTACTTCGTTTACACCGCATTTAACAAAAAATATTAATAATTTTTGGATGTAGTGATTTAGTTTATTCGTTCTATTGTAAAATTTTGGTTTTGCTACTTACGAGGTTTCACATTTTCACCGAAAATATGTCATTTCAGCAAAACATATTAACAAAATTAGTTAACAGCAGGTTATCTTAATTTGTCAGTGATATTTGTTATTTATGGTTTTATGTAGGTTAAACCTTAAAGTTCTTTAGAAACTAACGTGAATAATTCGCAGCGTCACCGAATTCTTTGCAATGATAGGGAAACATAAATATTAATATCATTTTCAGTAATAATTTTTCAAGTTTAACTATATTTAAAAATAATTTTACAATCGGACACATTCGTTAGAGTTTGTAGTGTTTTTCGTGTATGCAAATCCGCTTCGCTGACGGTGGGAATAGTTCTCATTTGTTTGGGAGAACCTTTAAGAATTTCTATTACATATTATTGCTTAAATTTTCTTAACTTTTTGAAATACTTTTGAAGATGTGACTCTTAACGAATAACTTAATTAATAACCAAAATATTTTTACCTTGCATAAAACGCTCCATTACTTGGTATATCCGTATAAAAACCATTAAAACATAATCTTCTCATTTTTTCTGCATCTTCTTTTAATCTAAAATAGAAAAATTTCTGAAATATAATTCTATCTATTTTTTAATTAATTATATTCAAATTTACCTTATATGTCCAATTAAAAGTGCATCTTCAACAATTTGATTTCGATTATTATTATAATATGATTTTGTTGAACATATTATTTTTTCATCATTAAAATATTTCATTTTATATGCATTTTTTATATAAATTAATGGTACATAATTCCGTCTTGAAATTGAAAATATTTTATAAAAACTATCTTTAATTAAATAATTTTCTAATGATTGTAATTTATCTTTAATATTTATTAATGTATAATTTTCATTAACATTAATTACAAATGTAATTGTTAAATTAAATTTTGGTGATAAATTGAATAAATTATCTAATAAATTTTTATTATTTTCAATATTATTATTTATTTCTATAATTAATACACCAATTCCAATTGTTTTTAAATTTTGTAATTGTTTTCGTAAAATATTTGGTGTTTGGGTATAAATACCTAAATATGGATAAAATGCTGTATTTATAAATTGTTTATTTAATTGTGAATTAATTGTTGTTGAAATTATATTATTATTATTATTATTACTAATATCTTCTAATATATATTTATTATATGTTTTATGATAAAAATCATTATTATACCATTTAACTGGTACGCTATAAAATATATGTATACGTGGAGTATTTTCTTCAAGTTTTAATATTGTATTATTTATTTGATTATTATTATTATCATTTTGTGAAAATGTTAAATATTTAATTTTTTCTTGAATTAAACGTGTTTTTATATCATGTTCATTATATTTTTCTGGTATAATTGGTTTACCATCACCACCAATTACACCTACACCACCACCACCACCACTGCCACCATGATGTACAATTTTTGAATTTCTTATTTTATATTCATCAATTGTATTAAAATATGGTTTATCAAATTTTAAAAATAATAATGTAAATATAATTAATATTAATATAATTAAAATTAATAATATTTTAAATTTTTTTTGTGTTATTACATATTTTCTTAGTATCATGTTATTATTATTGAAACTGAATGTGTTAAATTTTTATGTGACAATACAGATAATAATTTTGACTTTTTCCAAGAATGAAAGTTAGATATTTTTATGCGCAGGATCAATGAAAAAAGCTTAAATAATAGAATTCTCCTTTTTTCTGTAATTGTTTTATAATGTTAAATGGTGTAGAAAACGTAGTAAACGTGGGTATACGTACTGTAGTAAATGTAAACAAAAATTAAAAGTATATAACAAATGACATATTTCTATAGGATGCCGAAAGACTAATTTTAATTTGGTAATTTAATTAAAAGCTAAATTAGCACACTTTAATGTGCTTAAAATATAAATAATATAAATAAATATAAATAAATATTAAAATATAATAAATATTAAAATATAAATAAATATAATTTTTAATTTTTGAAAAATTATGTAAAATTGTCGAATTATCGAATGTAATTAGATCGAATTAAACGAATGTTAAATTACATATTTATAAATTTATCAATTATTATATTTATTTATTTAAATAAAATATAAATTTACTAATAATATTAAATAAATTAGTTAAAAAATACGATTCTCCTTACCGTCCAATTTTATAAACTATACTGATCTGGTGGATTTAAATATAACTATAGTAATTCAGTCTATACTGACTAATACTCATTGTATGTCAACCAAAACAACCAGTTCAATTCAATTCAATCAGATTACGTTATTACCGCATCGTCGCATGACTCATTAACTAAATTAATCAGTTGATGCTTGTATTTTTTGTCAACTGAAATTTAAATTATATTTGTTTTAGAGTCTCATTTCAAAGACCAGCTCAAAAATTAATATAGACTAACTTTATTAGAAGCTTCAACTTAATTTCATTTAAATTTTTATTCACAATATTAATTTTAAAAATTATTAAAATATATAATTTAGTCATTACTCCGTCTATGTTTTACTGTGCATTCTGCAAAAGACTACAAAAAATATACTCTTGTTTGTAAGTGATATGAAAAATGAAAGCCATGTCTTACTCAATCCAAGAACGTATCTTAATTCTATTATAATGTGAAGAAATTTTTATAAAATTATTTTTATTTTTATAAATTCAGAGTAAATTAAAACGAATCCTTGTGTATTCTGCTTATTACAAATGATAATTATTTATCATTAGTATTTTATTTTACTTACTTACTTATTCCGTGGCACTACAGCACGCCAAAAGCGTTGGCCTCTCTTAGTATGTTTTTTTCAGATCCAGATATAGCGATCTTTGGCAGTTTCGTTCGATCCAGTTGGTTAGGTTCTGTTTACTAACATCTTTCCGGACACTATCGTGCCATGTTGCACTGCGACTGCTTAATTTCTACATATCTGTGTGTCTGTGTTGTATTAGTTGACCATTAAACATTTTTTAAACTACTGAAGACTGGTCCCAGCTGACGATATGACCAAATAAACGCAATCATTTAAAAAATGATTTAATTCTGATCCACACAGACACACTTCAATTCTTATATAGCGGAAAAAATTCTGAATTTATTCTAATTATAATCATTCTTTATTGGAACGCAAATATTCGTTTTAGTATTATGCCTTCGAAATACTTCAATTTATTTTCGTCTCTTTTTTCAAGTTCCATGTTTTGCAGGCATACTTGATAATATAACAGGTCTGTGATAATAGTTTTCAAAATTCTGATTTTTGTCGTTTTAGCTCAACTTAATTTCCGTAACAGTATTAAATCTGAGAGCAGATCATCAATAAGCAGCTTAAAAAGCAGAAAATCTATAGATAAAAATTCTTCAAAAGATAAGTAGGAATAATTTAAATAATTTTAATAAATTATTTACTAATTTTATTTTTATAGATCACCAAATAAGCAAATTTTATTAAGTATTCCGAATGAAAAAACTGATAAATCTACATTCATAATTTGTTCAATTTGTCAATATTGTACTGAAATGCCAATTAGTGGAATACGTCAACTACCGAAGAATCAAATTATGGTTAGAAAAATTGATATGTTACTTTTACAAATTGGCAATGAAGTCATATCAAATATTTGGTGTGGTTTATGTTTTGAAGAAATGCCTGTAAATATTATTAATTTTATATATTATAATTAAAAAAATAATTAATTTTATTATTTTTAATTAACTTCAGGCAGCATTCCATTGTTCTACTTGTATTTTAAATTTATGCAGTTTCTGTAAAGATGCTCATGTAAGACAAAAATCAACTGCTGGTCATACAATTCACGGTTTATTAGATTTACGAAAATCTAGAAATCGTGATAAATCTTCAATAGATTTAGCCAAATTTACAACAAAATGTTATTTACATCCTGAATTTGAGTTGAAATTATTTTGTATAAATTGTAATCAGGTATAAAGTCCAAAATTTAAATTATTATTAGATACAATAAACATAAATTAATTTAATATTACATTACATTTTACAGATCATATGTACAGATTGTTCTGTATTACTTCATAAAGATCATAAATATGAACAGGGCCTAAAAGTTATAAAAAATTATTTGAAATTAATTAAAGATTCTGCAGATAAAACTAAACCTTTATGTGAATATACTGATCATTCAATTACAAAATTAGCTAATTGTTCCCGAAAATTAAATGAAAAATGTAATCAAATTCAAAATGATGTTGAAATTTTTATGACCGAATATTTTGAAGCTGTTGATGTTCATAGACGAACATTATTACAACAAATTTCAAGAGCAAGGGAAACCAAAATGCAATTAATATTAGAGCAACAAATTGAAATGGGTAAAATTTGAAATAATATTTAATTTAAAAATAAATGTTATTTTATGGGAAAATTTGTATTTAGAGAAACGTTCTGCTGACGCTAAAGCAGCTGTTGAATTTAGCCAAGAACTTTTAGATAATGGAACTTATGTAGAAATATTATCATATATAAAAACGTTATTAAAACGTTTTGAATACTGTCAGAAGAATAAACCACCATTAGATTCAAAAATATCAGATGCATTACATTTTTTACCTGAGGTCAGAGCACCATCCACAAAAGATCAAAATAATATTCCACTTTTTGGAATTATAACTACACAAACAGTTGAACCACAATTTAGTACATTGGAAAGTGAAGGTAAATACTCTAAAAATGATTGATAAATAATTATGATAACTGCGGATTTAGGAATATTTATTTATAATCTTTTTTATAGGATATTCTCAGTTACGGGTTCACAAAAAAGTAGAACTTATTGTTTTATCTAGAGATGCTGATGGAATGCAACTATGTCACGGTGGACTTATACTTAATGTACAAGTTAAATATAAAGAAAATATGTCTAGAACTTTGGATATTCAGGTATAAATTTATATTATAGCAATTTAACTTTTATATTTTCAATATTTTAATATTTTGAAATTCTATATTGCTAGGTGAGTGATAAAAGAGACGGAACTTATGTAGTAAGTTTCATACCAGATTATCCTGGAACCCTTACTATGTCAATAACAATTGACAAACGTCATATTAAAGTATATCTAAAATTAATTATTAGTAATTTACCAAAGTTAATTTGTTTTTTTTTTTTTTTTTTTGCAGGGAAGTCCATTTACATTAATTGCGCGTACACTTCGTCCTCATTCTGGACAGTTTCATTGTTGTTCATTTTGTTCGGGAAAAGGATCAAAGACTGTAACTTGTGCTTGCGAAGGTACGATGGTTGGATATAAGGGTTGTGGACATGGCCACACAGGACATCCTGGCAGAAGACATTGGTCTTGTTGTGGTAGCATACTAGAAAATTCTGAATGTACAACTGCAAATCAGTTTTAAGTTTAATGTGGTAATTGTATTTTGGTTGAAATTTTGGAATTGAATAATTGGATAATTTATTTGAATAAAAGTTTTCTTGTTATCATATTTAAATAAAAATATTATCCAGAAAATATATTTAGTTCATACTCGAGTGTGTGAAGTGTGATGTTCAAGTTCATCAGAAGTTGACTGGCAATACTCGTGTCCATCATCCAATGAGAATTAAGACATAATATTAATTTTAGTATGTATCACTTTATTTGTAATACAAAATAATATCTTTTGTTTGAAATGAAATGAAATTTTCGTACTATTTGAAGCGGATAGTTCGAATACTTAGAATTGATTTAAGCTGATTGGAAGTGATAAAAAGACAAGACAGACAAAAAAAGATATGATGAATAAATGAAATAGATTACTTATTGGAGGATCCATTTAAATCTTCATCATTAGAGGTTAAGGTTAAAATTAAAGAATTAGGACCACATCAGCCAATCGATTTTGTTTTGTATTGGGGAAACTGGACACTAAATTCCAGTTAACGCTTTGAGTGTAGTACCTCATGGTAAAGTGGAAACCACCTGTACAATGTCTTTTCTTAATTTAAAAAAAAAAATTAGCCCACCCATAATTTTTCAGCACGAACCGCCACTGCTTAAATTACATATTATCAGTTAAATTAACCTTTATGATTTCTATTTGTATTTGTATTATATGTGTAAAATTGTGGTAATTTTTTGTAACATTTTGTAATTAAAAAAAAATATTTTCAGAATTTAACATTATAAAATGTGACACAACATAGTAAGAAATTATCAATAATATGTCATTTCGATACTGATAAAACAGAGGTGCAATAAGTACATTTTCATGATTTTCTAGTTTTCTTAAATATTTTATAGGAAATTGTGACATATTCATTGTTTTTATTGTTAAATCCTTATGTATTAGAAGTAGCTTAAGATTAGACGTTGTTCTGGCAGCATGAGACAAAACCCGATGGGTATTTAGACGACAGCGCCAGCGCGCGATGAGTAAATAATACATTTTGTCACAGTTGTCTAATGTGTATTTTAACGAATAAGGTTAGTTAGTGCGATATCTTGTCTAATGCGACTCTAAATGAAACATATTGTCATTTTTGTTGAATGAGCTGTAACCTGTAATATTTTATTGCGAATCGTTTAGTTTCAAGTACAAATAATCAAGAGTTTGTTCATAGTACCATACCAAGAGTTGGATCTCTATTTTTTTTTTTTATATAAATTCTGATCCCACGTTAGACGTTGGACGTTGGTCTCGTTCATTTATTTTATGGCTCCATCTACTTTTACTTCTTACATTTTCCAGAAAATTAATAGCATATTAAAAATTAAGTAGAACTATACACAAAAATGTACATATAGGTAGACCTAATTTTACCGGATTTTGGTTTTATGAAGTGGATCGTCCCGAAACTTTAAACATAACATTGAACACATGAGACATGAAAATGTAATGTGCAAGTGCAACTGATTTTACACCGGAAGAATATGTATAAATAATAAATAATTTATATTAGAAAATGTCACTTAGTTGCACTACACTGTTATTTTTACATACTGTATGCACTGAATTGCAGAATAAAATAGAAAACACTTCTATAATAAAGTTTTTTAAAAGAAAAAATTGAATTTGATTTAAGGTCGATGATGTTTGTTGGTTATTACAGCATTGTGTTCGTGCTATAATAGAAAATTCATGGACATATTTATGCGCGCATTCTACACTACAGTATTCCTTGTACTGTACTGAATAATATTTTGAAATTTCTGGTTTATAAAGATTTTGTTTGACAGATGTGGATGTGATCTGTGTTGTTTGTTTGTTTTGTAGTTTTGTTAAAATATAAAATATCTTAAATATAATAGTAAATAATTATTTAATTATATTTATATTATTAAATTTTATTTTAATAATAAATAAATAATATAATGTCTAAAGTTAAAAAAATTTGTGCTTATAAAGGATGCGATCCTAATGAAAACAATAATGAAACATTTTTTTCATTTCCTTCTGATCCAATTAGATGTCAATTATGGAAAGGTATATAAATATATTTATAATAATGTAAGAATTATTAAACTAAAAGAGTTTTGCATTTAAATAGAAAAGAAATAATAAAAAAATTGTATACATTATAATAATTTTTTTTTTTTTTTTTTTAGAATTGAGCAAAACGGAATTAGTTGTACCAAAATATCTTTGTTCGAAACATTTCGATAGAAAAAAATATATTTCAGAAAATCCTCGACGAAATATACTTTTAAATACTGCAGTACCATTTCCATGTGAAGATTCCGAGTTAGATAAGACATATTCAGATTGTGAGGCTGAGCATGTTATACATTTAGATGAATTTGATGAAGAACAAACAACAAATATAAAAGAAGATTATATTGTAATAAATGATAAAAGTCTGAATTCCAATGAGCCGAATACAATATATTTTACACAAAATGTTCCAATTCCAATTGTACCATGTAAAAGGAAATCAAATACAATTATTCCCGTAAAAAGTAAAAAGTTTCAAAATACAGAAATTATTGATGAACTTTTAATTCAATCTGAAAATAATTCAAACAATAGTGAAGAACCTAATAAATTTCAAAAATCAATTTCAAATATTAAAGATGAAGTTAATACAACAAAAAATGATCCGGATTCACAAATTACAACATTTATTTTCAAAGGCGAAGAATACGTTCAAATGCCTAAAAGTCTGTATTTAAAAGAAAAATCTGATTTAGAGAATAAAGTTCAACATTACGAAAATATTGTAATTGGGATACAAAATTTTTTAGAGAAAGAATCTGAATTTAAAGGGTAAAATTGTATTATATAAAATCTATTTCTGAAATAAGAATTTTTATAAATAAACATAATTATAAATAATACGCTAATGTTTTTGTAATTCATAAAACCCAAAGGCACACCAAACGACCAAACTAATGCTAAAGTCATAGTACTTTCAACTATGGTCCAACTAAATTTTAAATTACAGTTGAAATTGCCTTACTTTAATGCTACTTCTTAATTTAAAATATGTGTTCTACTACATTTTTAGCAACACGGCAATTATATATGAGTTTCAAAAAGTCGTGTTTCAGCGCTGATAGTAGAAATTTTTCTACTAACCGTCAGCGTCAACGTTACCATTGTAATTTCTTTTAAGCACAAAAAGGTTTGTTTTTAAACAACTGTATAAATGGCAACGTGACGGTGACATATTGTGATGTTTTTATCTTTAGCACTTTTAACATTACATTTCGTTCGGAATTTGTAATACTACAGTCTCAACAACTACTACTATGTAACTATGTCCTATGTTAATAACTACTATGGTGAAGATTAAATAATAATTATATGGAATTAGACGCGGAATTAGAACATTAAGCGAATTGTGAAGGCAATTTTTATTTCATTTTATTTGTTATTGATTTGCATGTATTTATACTAATTCTAAAGTATCAGCTATTCGCTATTCCATCCAAACTCGAACTTTTAAAATATGATTACATATTTCCAATTTTAACAATATTCCAAAACTACAACTATTGGTCATTCTATTTTCCACCTTAAATTAAGGGGAACTTTATCAATCATTCTTTCTGACATTTCATTTATTTTTATCAGCATATTTTATATTCGTCATAAAAGACAGAATTATTCAACAAAAATGGTAAATATATTAATTTTAATTTATAAAAAAACTTTTATTAAATTCAGAATTTGTATAAAAATAGCACGGTCGTTTAAAAGTTCGAACATCTGCTGAAGAAGCTGCTCGAAAAAAGAAAGAGCAGTTATTAAAAGTTAAAGCATATCGAATTGGTATGAATAAAATTTTCGAAAAAAGACATAAAAATGAATTGGACGAAGAAATGTTAATAATAACAGGTCAAATTTTAGTAAAAAATCCTGATATTAGTACACTTTGGAATATTCGAAAAGAATGTATTATAAATTTGACCTCTTTAAAGTAAGTTTCTCGTGAGCACTTTAAAATAAATATGTTTTTGTATCATTCGTAATTTTAGTGAGGAAAATCAATTATTATTTACGAAGGATTTAAATTTTGCTGAACAATGCTTAAAAGTAAATCCTAAATCTTATGGTGCATGGCATCATCGTTGTTGGATCCTTGAAAATTGTCGTGATCCAGATTGGGAAAAAGAAGTTAAACTTTGTACAATATATTTAAAGGCGGATGAACGAAATTGTAAATATTAAATTTCACAAAATATGTTACTTTTTTATAATAGAATTTTACAATTTTCTAGTTCATTGCTGGGATTATCGAAGATATGTTGCAGAGAAGGCAAATATTTCAAAACAATCAGAATTAGAATTTTGTACAGAAAAAATTCAAAAGAATTTTTCAAATTATTCGTCATGGCATTATCGTAGTAAATTGTTACCCATACTTTTCCCACACAATTCAAATTCAAATCGACCAATTAATGAGGAAAAATTACAAGAAGAACTAGAATTAGTTTTAACTGCTGCCTTTACAGATCCAAATGATAGCAGTGCATGGTTTTATCAACGCTGGTTATTAGGTATTTTTTTATTAATTTTATAATTTTACGGGATAATGAAAATGCTTTATTCAATAAGGTTACTCTGAGCCAGAACTTGACATATGTGCATTTCGTATAACCAAAGATAAAATTGTAATTTCTTTTACAAAATTTATTGATTTGAAAAAATTCGTTATATTTAGTGACGTAATTGATTTATTAAATATATCTTGGAAACCATCAAAACAGGAAAATACTTTGGATAATACTTGGGTATCTACTGGAAAATTCGTTTTACCCACAACAGATGAAAATTTTACAATTTCTTGTAAAAATAATGAAAATTCTGAAAATTACCAAATGAAATTGAAAAAAACTGTTGATGGTTTTGTTGGTTTAAAATGCCCTTCATTTGAATATGAATTTGGCTCTTCTGTCTTGGATGTATTGAAAAATCAATTACAATCTTGTGAACAACTTCTTGAATATGAACCGGATAGTAAATGTAATTATTAATTTTAATTATTTGATAAATTGATAGAAATTAAATTTTTTAATTTTTTTTTTTTTGCCCAGGGACTTTACTTACTGCAGCTTTACTAATGAGAGCAATCGATAGAAAATTTTATCATTCCAAATCAGTTGAATATTTAATGCAATTAGGAAAAATTGATAATATGAGAATTGGTTACTATACAGATTTATCATCAAAATGGAAAATTGAAATGAAACTTGAAGATTGGATTGAGAATAATGATATTTTCAATACGGTTAATTTATGCGCTTTAGAATTAACTTCAATTCAATATGAACAGTATTTGAGTATTGCTGATAATATAGATTTAAGTAATAACAAATTAACTAACAGGTTATTACCAAAACTATATACATTTCAATTTGTAAAGGTAATTATAATAATAAAAATAATTTAATAAAAATTTATTATTTAAATTTTACTTTTGTTTAGAACTTAAATATAGATGGAAATTTATTTACCAAAACTGATCAATTTGCTGACTTAAAATGTTTAGAAAATTTAACGCTGGAAGGTGAGAAATCAAAATCTTAGTGATTTATGATTTAATCGAATTATAAAAATCACTTTAAGTTTTAAATGGGCACAATTTTAATTAACGTATAAAATTAAGTAGAAATTGGATAATTGAAATCGTGTTCCTTGTGCACTAGTTATCAATTTTAAGTTGTAAATTTATAAATGTAATGATAAAATTATAAAAATTAATAGCAATAATCTAATTTAATGAAATAAATTAAATTTTTTATTACAAAATAATCTATAAAATATTCTTTAGCTATTAGAATTATATTAAACTCATGATGCTTTTTCTTTACAAAAAATATAATAAAATATATATAAATAAATTTTAAAATAATGCGTTATTTAAAAATCATCCGTGTGATATTCTTGTCACATGTAAATCAAGTTTTGTGTAAAATTGTTTTATTTATTTCGATAAAATAAAACTAATTCAAACTAATAATTCTTTATAGAATTCTTAAGAAGAACTTGATTTAATTTGAACATTGTTTTGTAGTTGATGAACTAATTTTATTTCTAGAGTTTCATTATTTATTATCTACATTCATTGTTAGTATTGTGTTTGGTAGAATAAATGTGTTTCTTAGAATAAATTGTTTAAGAAAAGTTTTTCTATACGCACCATTTCAGCAAGAAATTAAAAATTAATTAATTTAGAAATATATAAAGCAATATATAAAGAAATATATAAAGATCATTGACTGAGTTAGTGTAAGTTAGTGTAAGTTTACAACAGAATTTTATATCTATCATAGGTTGTGGTGACACTTGACGAAATGAAATTATGTATTGCAATTTGGTGGGGATTGATTTAAAAAAAATCACGCAATATTCTACTATTTGGCGGTTAATAGAATGAGTAGTTATATTGATTGAGTACAGATTGAGTTAAATTTTTTTATATTATGGTATAAAAAAATGTAATTAGCCATAAATATTAGATGATATTTTATGTTTCATCATCTAGTTAGCGCTATAGGTCGAATGAAAGTACCGTCCACAGGTACGGTATATTAACAAACAAAAAAAAACTATATAAGTTTTTAAGATTACACCAGGACAGACTAACGATCGGTATTCCCTCCCGCGACGTTCGGTTCTCCGCACCGGAGGGACCCTGATGTAAATCTAACGTAACGACGAACACCAGGGGCCAAGGAACATCATTCCAACAACGGGTCTTACCGACCTCGAGTTGCTACACCAACAACAACGATCGGTATTCAAAGCATCTCATGTACTGAATATTCGGATAAGCTTGATTTATTTTGATTCAGGGTAAATGTTGCTAAATATAATGTTAATGAGGACAATTTGAAATTAAAATCATTGTTTTTTTTTTACTTTTTCCATATAACATTACAGATTTATTTTGTTTTTTTTTTTACTATTGTTGTATAATATAATTTTTGCATATATAAAAAAAAATGTTTTATTTTATATATAAAATACTTAAACTAAAGAAAAAATGATTTTGTTTTTGTTTGTTTTATTATTTTATATTTATTCATTTTTAGTGACGCAATTAATAATTAAAAAATTATTTTAAAATTTTTTTTTTAAGAATTTTGAGAATCACAGTTAAAATAATATTAAAAATTATGATTACAAAAATAATAATAATAAAACAAAAAAAAAATATTTAAAAAATTATTATTTTTTATTTTTAATTTTAGATGATTTTTTTTTTGTTTTTTTACTTTTATTAAACTATTTTCTAATAAAAATGACAACAATAATTATTTCTTTTTAGATTTATTTGTTTTTTTAATGTTTTGAATATTTTTATTATGAACAATTTAAATTGACCTTTAATATTTTTTAAGATATATTTTCTTGTTTTGTTTTTTAAATTAAATTTTTCTTTTTTATTTTGCATATTTTGTGTTCGATGGTGTTTTATTTTTATTATTTAATATAATTTTATTTTTTATATTTTTATTTGTTTTAATTATCCAAATTTAAATTAAAAACTATGTTAAAAAAAAATTAATTTTATTTTTGTCAATAATTCTATTAATTTATATTTTATTTTCGATTAATTACAGATAAATTTAATAGATCAAAAAAATTAATTAGAAAAAAAAAAAAAAAAAAGTAACAAATTTAAAAAGAAAAACACAAAAAATACAGGGTGTTTTTTTTATTATTTTGTTTGTACGGCAGTGTTAATTTCATATATTAAAACAATTATTTAAATTAATTATGAAAAATAAAAATTAAATGAAAAATTCTGTTTTAGTTTGTTTGTTTTTTATATTGTTAATTCGTTGGTAGCTTATTAAGTTGATTTTTAATTATGTATTTTCAGTCATTTTTTTTTTGTTATTCCGCAGTTGTTTGTTAAAAACATAAAAATTTATAAATATAATTAACTAAATACATAATAATAAAAAAAAAAAAAAAAAAATGAATTTGAAAATAATTAATCATAAAATAAAAATATATAATTAATTTTATTTTATAATAAAACCTATTTTTTTTTATTTTATTTTTTTTAAATATTTTTAATTTTCAGACATTCGTCACTGACATCACTTATTTAATTATTTTTTATTAATATATAATATCATTTCTTTAAACATATTATCATTATTATTTTCGTAATTTATATATTTTTTCATTTTTTTATATTATTTTTATTTTATTTTTTGTAATATATATTAATAAGTTTACATTTTCATTTTATATTTTTCTTAAATATTTTTTTTTTTTTTAAATAAAACTAGTCTTAGGTATGACTTTATTTTTTTTGTATTTTTGTTCAAATTAATTGAAACTTTTTATCGATTATTTTGTTGTTGTTCGTTTTTATTTTTAATTTAATTTTTTTATAAATAAAAATTAATAATTTAATACAAATATTTTTAATAGTATTAACCTTAGTTTGAGAGCTGCTATAGTTTTATTTAGTATAGAGAGAATTGGGGAAAATTACAAATGAATGTCGTATTTACATTCTCTAGGTAAAGATTTCATTTGTAAAGGGACACATAGGCCGAGTACTATACATATATAGTTCCTAAAATATTTAAATAATATCAAAGCTAACTAAAATTTTTGGCAGTTATTATTTTTAATTTATTTAGAATTGAATATTATATTTTTGTATGAGCAGTGAATATAGAATTGACCTGTCGATATTATGTTAAATTTAAAGCAGTTAAAATTGCCAATATGAAAAATTTGACAGTTATGCGTCAGTTATTTGACAGTTTAAAAAAAAAAATAGATGCTGTTGCAGCAATTTATAAAGAATAGTTTGCTAACTATAAATGGCAGACTTTTACTAATACTAAAAATTTAAGCTCTCTAAGGAAATACTGTATGGCCAAGAATATTTCTAAAAAATAACTTTAATTTGATTGACATTATTTCGAAGTTTAGTCGTATTCTTCAAATGGTGAAATATACATTTATTTATTATAGATCTCATTCTATTAACTAAATAGCCATTTACTTGAATTTTAGTATTTATTTGTGTATAATTCAAAATTCGACTTTAAAAACAAAATTTTAATAATATATTCACAATCATTTTATTATACAATATGGTGCCCTAAAGTATTTTGTGTTCTAAAGTTTTGAATGAATTGTGATCGGTATTTTTTAAATGTTCTCATATCTTTTTTATTTTTTAAATTTAAATATAAAATACAAAAATTTGTAAAAAGTCTAAAATCGATATACATTATTTAATTTAATTATTATTACATTTTTTTTATTCATTTATTTTTGTATTTACAGAGATAAACAATATAAATATTTACTTTTTCTACATTTAATTATGTGGATTTTATTCATTTAACATTTTTTTTTTTTCAATTTTTATCGTTTTTTTTTACAATAAAATATTTCATATTAACTATTACATAAAAATGAAAATTTGAATACTAGATTGCGAGAGTTGGCAAATATATTTTATTTAGGATCATTTTAATAAGCGATTTATACTTTTTAGGAATGAAAGTTCTTAAAATTCTAGTGAACGTAAGTATAGAAGCTATAGAAAGCCTATAGTAAAACCAGATCGAATTTGTTGTTTAAAAGCTTGAGGCCCAATACTATAACGATCCCAAAACAAAATTTACATAGACCTTACATTCCATTTTTAGTAAAGATCGAAAAGATTTTTAGCTAAGAATTTTATTTGCTTCTTAAAACGACATACATAAAACTGTTACCAGCTCTTACTCTATAAAACTATTTTGTTTCTATATATTTATAATTTATATTTAAATTTTTTGTTGTTATTGTTTGAAAAAATAATTAAATTTTACAATTTATTTTAAATTTAAAGTTTAAAAATGAAATAATCAAAAATAAAAATTAATTCTTTATAGTTTTTCTTCAAATATTTTATTTATTATTTAGTTATTGACTTATTTAATATAGTGCCATGTTTAGAGCTATTTAAACTTTTTTTTTTTAATAATAATATATTTAGTTTTTTTTTTGTTTTTAAATTTTATTTTTCAATAATAAAAATACTGTTTTGTTCTGGAAATATTTGATGATTTTTTTTTTTATTTTTCATATTTTATAATTTTTTTTGTTTTGTTAATTTTCTTCAAATCTATTTTCATAATTATTTATATTTATATATTTTAATATAATATTCTATTATATATATTCCTTAATAATTTTTTTTTAGTATACTTTATTCTATTTACATTACCAATTGCGCTAAGTTTACTAAGGTATGCTTTGAAATTTTTTTTTTATTTTATAATTGTAATTTAATTTTTAATCAATTTTATTTAATTTAATTTATTTTTGTTTTGTTAAAATTTAATTAATTCTGAAATTATTGTAGTGTTGATTAAAAAATATATTGAAAATAAAATGTAATTATATAAGATGATTTCTTTTTAAAAAAATTAGCTTTAGATTTATAGTCCAATCTGACATTATTTGACGTCAAGTAGTGTTTATGTCACACATAAAGTTTAATGAAATTATGAATTTCACTATTTAAGTCAATGCGGTTTACTACTGTAAGAAATATATTAGTAAATTTCATCTGATAATAGGTTAATTTGCATTCGATAATACGTTCACTTTCAAAAATCATACATTTATACCTCATAAAAATTAATTAATACTTTTCTTTTATAATATAATTTTATGTTATATTATGTTTATTTTTTTTATGTTTAGGTATGTAATGGAACAAAAACAGTCTTTGGATGTAGATTTTAATTCTAAAATTATATATAGTTTTATATGAAAAAAAAATATATATCATAAATAATTTTAAAATTTTAATGTTTTGTATTTTTTTTTTTATTTTTTAATGGAATTCTTAAAATATAATTTAATTATTTTTATGTTTTTATTTATTTAATTTTTTTTATAAAATCCAAATCAACCGAATAAGTTTGAGTATCATTTTTTTTTAGTTTACGTGTAAGTTTTTTTTTTGTTTAAAATTAATTATATATAATTTATATTAAATACGAATTAATTTAAATTTTTTGTTTTATTTAAATAAAATTAATAATTCTTAGTACGATGTCGATATATCAAAATATCATTTATATTTCAATAAATTTACAGTGTATATTTTATTTGAATAGGCTTACTAAAGCCACAAAAAAAAAACAATAATTGTTGACTAATAATGTTCAGACCACCACGTCGATAGACTTTTTTTTGGGAAAATATTGTTGGAGACCATGAGACCGCATGACAACCGATGTGAAGTTTAGAGTTTTATGACACTAAATGTAGTCCAGTGAAAAAGATTTACATTCCATAACAAATAGTCGCATATTTTTAAACTTCTATTTTTCGGTGATGTTATGGATTATGGTTCCTACCAAAATTAGCAATTTCAATTGACCAGTTTCGACGATGAACACATTCGAATTACTATTCGAATTTCGAATTATTATAGGGTTTTCGATGTTTATTATACAATTTCACCATCATAACAAATAATTCCTTATCTTCAACCTGCTGAATATGAAGTATATGTTTCCAAATTTGGCAGTTACTTTACTATTGCGATTAGACAGTTCCGATGAAGAACACATTAAAAAAATAACCGATTTTTATTTAACATTGCCAAGTGTTTTGGTCTCACGGTTTTTAACAATTTTCCGGATTATTCGATGTAATTTGTTCTTACTTAGTCTATGGTTTAACGTGTTTTTTTTTTCTTCAACCAATTTATCTCATAATTTTTATTTATTAACTTATTTTAAAACTTAAATTTATAATTTATTTTAATTTAACTTTTGTATAATTTATTTATTTTCTTTTTTTTTATGTTTTTTTTTTCTCATTTTTTTTTTTATTATTTTGCCTTAAGTTAGAGAGTATAAAACTAATCCCCAATAATAATTAATAATAATATTACAAATTTTTCATTTTATTAATTTTTAAATTATGTTTAAAATAATTTAAATAATATTTAAAATATTAATTAAATTAATTTTTTTTCGAATTCGTAAATCGAATTATTTTATTATACTTATATTTTTTTTTTTAATTTTTTTTTAAATTTTATGAAAAATTTTTTCGTCAATTTTTTTAAAGTTTTTTTTTTTTTTTTGTTCAAATGTCATGAGCTTTGGTATATTTAATTTTTTTAATTGTTTTATAATAATTAATAATGTTTTTTTTTTATGTCACTGAGCTTTTAACACGAATATATTTTAATTTTATGTTCTTTACGAGTTTTTTTTTTCTTCTTAAAAACTATTAATGACAAAATATTTAATTATATTTATAATTTTTTTTTTCTTCACATTTACTTAATTCTTTGGTAAATTATTTAATTAATTTTTATTATTATTAAATTTATATGATTATTTTAATGTATATATATATAGTTTTTTTTATATTATTTATTAATTTACAATTCTTGATCTATTTCTTGATTTGCTTCAGGTCCATACATATTTGCTAATTTATCAAAACGGGGACCCCATGCACCTAAATAATCATATTCATGAGCTTCATCATCAGTTCCTTTAAAAAATAATAAATTTATTAATTGAAATATATTAATTAATTAATTATTGTTGTTTACCTGACGCCAACGAACTTAATGATCCGGCTGTACTACCGCCACCTTCATAAGCATAATTACGCAAATCATCAAATGGTGGTGCATTTGGATCACTATCTGCTCTCTTTTTATGTTCTTCAATAAACATACCAACATTTGATTCTTGTCCTGGTCCCATTGTCATTACAGGATCTGAATATTATTAGGAAAATGAATAGTTTATTAGGAAAATTATGCAAAATAAATAAAATAAATATATTTATATTATATTAACAGAATTAATAATTATTTTGTTAAAATCTAATTTGAAATCAATTCTAGCTAGTATTATGTTTAGGCTGGATTTTGATATTTTAATAATTAGTAAGAAATAAAGAAGTAAGTAAGAGTGTTAAAAAGTGTTCATAATCATGAATATTATTTATGTGGCGCCAAAAATGAGCAACATCCATTATTTTGAAATTTACAATTTGGACAAGTGTCTCAACATGAAATTAGCATTTAAGAATATTATGCTAATTTTATAAAATTTCTATTCCAAAATTTTCATTTATTATAGTAATATTAAATTATCTAAATGAATTTTCCATGTTGATTTCTCCATATTTATATATAACAAGAATTGTTTTGACAGGACACCACAAAATATTTAATCAAAAACCATAACACAATCAACAATCATTGAAACTGAATTTAATTAATGTCCATTTTCAAAACAAAATCACACCTTTATAAATAATTTCCATTTAAAAATTTTCTTTTTTATTCCATATAAAAATATTGTTAATAATTTTAAATTATTCCAAAAAGATTTTTGCCTTACTTATATGAAACAAACTTTTTGTTCATGCATAAATTTATGTAAATATTTATATTGTTTGAATTAAAAAATTTAAAAATTTTCCACGAATTTCCTCCAAAAACAACAAATTGAATACAAAATTTTTTGATTTTATGTATAATAAATGAAATTATTAGCTAGCAGCATATTAGTGTTAAAAGTTTTATTTGTTTACAAAATTTTGACTTAACGATGTTAATATAATATACAAAAAGGATACAAAATATCAAACAACATCATAATAAATATATATATATATTTTAACTTACACATTATTGGCATTTTCATTGGTGCTAATTCAGGCATTGGTCCACCAATTGGTATTTGTAAAGGTGTTATATCAAATGCTGTCATATCATCCTCACCGCCACCTTCGTCATCATAATTAATAATATTTTCACGAACATCATCATCAGGTCCAGGATATTTAATGTGTGCTTCTCGACGTCGATTGTATACAACAAATACCAAAACTAATACTAAACAAAAAAATATATATATGAAAATTTGTAAAATGTTTATTTTATTTAAATAATTATTTTACAAAAAAATTTTTTATTGTGTAAATACGTATTAGCATAATTAAATTAAATTTGAAAATATTATTTAAAAACTGAAATATTTATAATAATAATATTAAAAGGAATTCCTTTTTACCAATTTATTTAAATATTTATTAATCAATTAAATTAGATTAGCCAAAGATTAAAATTAAATTAAATTAATTTATAAATTTTCATATTACGAATACAAAAAGGGGTAAATTGTAAAATAGAAATTTTATAGAATTTTTATTTCCCAAGAGAAAAACGTTTATAGCAGATTCTTTTTACAAAAAAAGGTGGTCATAATTTATAGATTAATGCGACACTGTTAAATTTATGAAAAATTACACTGACATAATTTATGAATTGATAGAATTGTAAAGAATTGTAGAGATTATAATAATAATATTTATTTCACTATTTCAATTTATTTATTATTTATTAGATTAATAGAAATTGAATTATCAGATCAGACTAGAAATAATGATCATTACATAAATCAGGGTGGTGTCAAAAGAAAATAAGTTATTTCCATATTCATAATCCAGTTACCCGAAACATGCTTACGTGCTTACACTTAAGCAATCACAATCTGACATATTTTCAAAACAGTTGAACAGTTGACAGTTTCGGATGTAGTGTAGATGGTAGACACACTTTATTTTGTTAACAGAATTTGTTATTAATAGTAAATTTAATTATTGAAATATTTTACATTGTTAATACTTTGATGGTGTATAATATTTTACTGATTTATCGGCAATTTGAATATTATAAATATAAATACCCCAATTCATTAATTGAACTTATCTGTGAGATTGTCTCTGAATTCATATACAATTATTAGAGCTAAATAATTTTCGGTTCAGTGGCAATCCCGTTTTTTTTTTGGATATAAAAAGAATATTTTAATTATTTTTTTATTATTTCAATTATTTTAATATTTAATTTTCCATCAAGAATATTAAAATTTGACCTAACTAAAAGGAATTGTATTTTTTTTTATTATTTTCAGTCGTATTTCTTTTATATTAATTAAAGTCCTTTCTTATTAATTATTCAATGATTGTAAAAATTTCTTTAATATTTAATTTATAAATTGTTCTTTTTTTTTGTAGTAATTAAAAGAGAAAATTTAAATATTTTTTTTTTATAGGTTATTAAAGTCCAAAAATAAATTATTTAAAATTCCGGCATTTTATATAATAAAAAAATGATATTACACAGTAACAAAAGAACAAAAAAAAAATTGAGCTTAGGGAAATATTTATGTTTCTCTGCCATAGGAAAAACCCTACAACAGTAACAAAAAAAAATTGTATGTTATAAAGAAACATAATTTAGCATAAATAAAAGAAACAATTTGAATTTAACAAGTTCCCTTAGGATGAAAAGTACAGGAGTACAGCAACAAGCAACAAAAAAAAAAAACGTATTCACTCTCGGGAAATAAAAACAACTAAAAGAATGTACTTTTCGTCGTTGCCTGTAGTGGCTATACGCTATAGTTATTAAATTTATATAGATAGCTATATAAATTTTCTTTTAGAAGGCCAATGGTGGTAAAAGGCTTAATTTCAGGGTTGAATCATTAAATAAACGATTCTGGTTAACCATGAAAAAATGATTTATAATACAATCAGGGACGTTTTTTTTGTTGGTTGTTTTGGGACAGGCCAGTTTAAAAACTAAAAAAGTGTTTATTTTTTTGGCGGTTGGAGTGAAGATAAATTATGATAGAAGAATTAAATATTGTGTCTGATGGTGTTTTTGTAGAAGTAATGAAGATAAATTAAATTGTTTTAAACTATATTTAATGTGGAGCAGAACCCTATGAAAGATTCATCATATTGTTTTATGGAAATATTGTAGATAAACAGTATAATTCTTATATCATCTACAAGTTCACTACGAGACCTTGTATATATCTGTTTTTCTGTCTGTCAAAGTGGTTGTCCACCTTTTTAAAATGAAGACACCATAATATTAATTATGATAAATTTGAGCAGCCTTTATATTTTTATCAAATTTACATAAAATAGGAAAACCCTAATTTTTGATAGATGCAATTTTCTACCAAAATTATTTCTAGGACTTTTATTTAAATTATTGAATTTGATTGGAATGGAATTGAGTTTCTTTTACAGTCGCTTATCATAAGACTAGACTCATGAAACAAATATTGTTTTAACCATCAGTCAGAATGCATCAAAGTTGAACTGCACCTCTTGAGTCGCGACTATCATGAAATGTACTTTTTTAATAAGCTTAATTTATTGTTTATAATTATATATTGGTTTATAATAAAATTGTTCTTTATTAAAAATAGTATTAATTAATAATTAATAAGAATCGGAGTATAATATTAAATGTGCTAATTAAAAGCATAAAAATATTGAATATTAATCTTAAATGTTAAATAGCAAATGAAAAATAAGGTACTGAAAATCAGATGCAGCTCATCATGCTACATTTAAGCTCTGATTCAGGAGTCGCGTCTCATGAGACGCGACTGAAAAGTAAGCTTTACGATTAAACGCTATCTGTACTTCAGGAAATATTTGGATATTAGTTAAAATATACATAAATAATTAATGTAAAACTAGTAATTTATAGGCAGTTCATCAGGGATTTCAGGTAATTTGACAATATTTTTAAATTATGATATTAAATCGTGTTGGTCTTAAATTTTTCAAAATTGATGAAACACAAAATTCAATTTAAAACAATTTCAAAATCATCAAGTGAAACTAAATATTTCGTTATACATTATACATTTAATCTATTACTCAACTTGTAAGACTTTATAATACTGAAATACTTTACAGGTAGGA
The DNA here is from genome assembly GCA_963920725.1 of Rhamphomyia laevipes. Lineage (NCBI taxonomy): Eukaryota > Metazoa > Arthropoda > Insecta > Diptera > Empididae > Rhamphomyia > Rhamphomyia laevipes. Next base: position 21,273,341 of record OY987258.1, on the reverse strand, counting down.
CTAAATGTAGCATGAAGTTCACCACTAAAATACACACAACATTAAGTAATTTGAATATTTTTTTTGTTGTTTGTTATTCAATGTTTTTTTCAATTGTTTATTTCCTCGATTTTATATTAAAAATGCGTACAAATATTCAACAAAAAATAATTTTTTCTTTTTTTATTATGGAATCCGTTTTCCTGATGTAGTGAAAATGTAAGATTAGAGATTGACGGGTCAATTTACATTCTGGGCATCTTTTAAATACACTTTTATTTGGAAAATGAAAAACTTATAAAGTAGCAAGGATTCGGACACCAAAGTTTAGATATAACAAAAAGTGTTTCGCTTTTGAATGGAGTTAGTCTGTTAGTTTGAAGTTTACAACCCATTTTAGATCTAGAGAATATGCTAGACTGATAGACGGACAAAATGAAACTTTAAGATATTTTGAATTTAGTAGAAAATTGTCTTAAATAACAACAAAATAATATTTTCACAATTATTGTTTATAAAAGAAAATATGTTGTCAACAAGGACAAAAACAAATGATTCTATTAGATTATCTGGGAGTGAGAGAAAATAAAAAGTGAAATATACTATTTTGCATAAATACAAAAAACAAGCTACAAAACACAGACAAGAATCCTTGAATTAGGAACAAGAAATATGTCAAGTCACTGAGTTTTTGTTGCTTTTTCATTTAATATAAAGAAGGATAATTTAATTTATTAAAGTATTATTTGAATGAAAGAAAATTTATATATGAAAGCGATAAAATATAATATAATATTTAATTTTATAGACTTTAAAAGTTTTTTGTTGCGTTAAATTTGTCAAAGACAAAATATTTAATCTTTTAAGAAAATGTAATCGATTGGAAGAATTCAATAATGAGAAATTAAAAATTATTAAAAAAATATATTCAATAGAAAACAAATTAAAACTTACGCTCGAAGGATTTTTAATTCAATAAGGAACTACCGGATTTGCTTGCCAAAAATATTTCTGACGTTAATTTCAAGCACTTTTATTTTAGTCAAACTACCTGGAATTAGGTAGTTTATATGGTAGAGCGCTAGCGTAAGGAAAACGCTAGCGCTGACAATCAGTGATTTCTTTCTAGAAAACCAATATTTTTATTTATTAGGAAGAATGAATTAAAAATGCGATTCATTTGAAATAAAGCGTATCGTTTATTGACCAAAAATCAATGAAAGTAATGCAGACAAAGGATTTAATGTGTCAGGTGTGAGATTCCAAACAACGTTCTCAACCTCGCTCGGTCTTCGACTGCTTGAGCAACCTGACACGTACCCAATTTATTTAGAACTGTAAAAATTGTACATATGTGATCATTTATTGATTTTTATCAGTAATGTTTTACTGAATGATGAATATTTCTAGAGTCCTTTTTTTACGGTTTTTAGGGTAATGTGAAAAAAAAAGTTCTTTTAGCTCATTTTGTTGCTATTTTATTGTTAATATTATTTTTCTATAAGTACAAATTTATTTAAGGATTAGCCTTTTTTTTATATGAGAAATTATCAAATTAATCCAAATAAATTTTATATGGACTTTATCAATTTCTAATGTATTAATTATTTTAGGCATACATTTCATTTCGGTTCGTTATGGATTCACTATATTTCAACCAAACGGGAACGCTGATCCAATATTTAAATTTTATTTGATTTTCATTTTAAGTTTATTATTTTAGTTTCCAATAAAAATTTAATATTATAAATTTAAAATATTTCAGTTTTTAATATATTTAATATAAAATGTTAAAAAATATAATAGAAATATATTTAATTTGAAATGTAATTAATAATAAATTTAATAAAAATATAGTAACATCTACTAAACAATTAGAATTAAAATATGAATACAAAAATTATTATGGTCCATATTTAACAATTACATAAAAATACTTACAATTTATTATAAAAAAAGTCATCCAAAATATTATATTAAATTTAAAATATAAAATAAATAATAATAATAATAAAAAAATGTTTACTTACAAATTAATGTACTTGTACATAATACAATTGCAATGATAAAATCTCTTGATGGCGTTAATACTCCAGATGCTAATAATTCCAATTCACAATGTAGACCAGTAAAACCCATTGGACAGATACATTCATATTTTTTTGGTGGATTATGATCACGACATCGACCACCATTTTGGCATGGAAACATTAGGCATTCATTATCATTTAAACATTGACTACCAGATATTTTATTGTAACCGGCAGGACATCTAATATATTATTCGTATATATTATGTACAAATGAAACAAATGAAGTAAATCATATATAATATAAAAATAATAATAATAAAAAATATAATGGTAAATTTATTTCGAAGGAAAATGGAAAAATGTTTTTCTTAAAAACACGAGATATAAAGAAAAGGTATGAAAAATATAACTGACACGTTGTTATTTATTTGATTGTCATTAAACCATGGCAGAGACAAGGGATTACATATTTATGTTCAAATTTATGGGTGTTAACTGGGCGTAATCTAAATATATAGTAAATGGGCAACGGCAATGATATTTATACATACCTTGTTATTTGTATATTTGTTTGTTGTTTTATTTAATTTTTGTTTTTTTTTTCGAAAGGATCTCTTTAGTTAAAGCACTGAGTTTCAATTTTATATAAAAATATTTATATTTTTATTTCCATAGAAAAGATATATTTCACATATATATATTAACATAAACAAAAAAAAGATAGAATATGTAAAAGTTTGAAAAAGATAAAATAGATAGAAAATGAAAAATTAAAACCATGCAAGCAAAAATTTTAATTTACTAAATTTACAATATAAATTTAAACATGCAACGAACTTCTAATAAAGCATAATAAAAAAATGCTAAAATTGTTCAAAATTCTAAAAAAAAATAATTATTAATAAATATATGGTAACAATAAATTATATAACAAATTACAAATTTAATTGTCGAATTATTAGTTCTGCTGACTCTCATAAATTCTGATTCATTTTAATGAGTCCATTTCCGTTTTCCCTCGGGTAGTAATTTTACAATTATCGATTATCAAAATGTCGTATATTAATTATTTCATGAGATGACTCTATTACGAACATTGACTCTAATCAGAGTAATAATTTACTGATTAGAAAATTAATCAGCCACTAATTAGCCAGTGTAATAATTAAAAATATAATGAAATTATTGGTGTAGGGAAATAATTCAATGGGGAATTATTCTTGTCAAGCGTAGACCTACACGTGACGTACACCACTAAATATTTTTTTTTGTTTAATTCAATTTATTGGAATTATTAATCATTTGAAGTGAAATTTAGATTTAATCGGAATTTATTCATCTTTAAACGAGATATAACTCTACCAATTTCCGAGTGAAATTAATTATCACTTCGTGTTAAAATAAATTCCAACCTATAAAGATGTAATAAAATTTAATTTGGAGCTAATTATAAGTAGAGTTTCGACACCGAAATCACGATATTGTAACTCGCTCAAATTGTTCAAAATTTCACCATAAACAATTTTATTATACGATAATTATTTTATCAGTGAGATAGATCAATCTTATGCAATCATCATGAATGACACAAAAATGTATAAAAGTTAAATTTCTTAAGTATGTAATTTATGAAATTAACTAGCAGAACTTAAATTTTTCAATTTTGACTTATTCGTTAAACTATCTAATAAATTACCAGATATTTATAAACATTAATTTTTTGAGCATACAAAATAAATATCTAATAAAAATAAAAACTATAATTAGCAATTAAAAAATTATATACAATTTTTTATTTTTTATATATACCCAGTATGATTAGAAGACAAACTAGTATCGCTGCCAATGCACCCATACTTAATTTCAATGTTTGACCTTCTTGTATTAGTTCACAATTTTCACCCCAAAAACCATCTGGACAAATGCAACGATATCGTAATGTTGGTTCCAAATTAATACAAGTAGCACCATTTAAACAAGGTAAATCAAGACATTCATTACGATCCATACATCCTTTTGCATCTGGTGACATAATTCTTCCTTCACCGCAACTATAATTTTTTTTTTATCAGGATACAAAGGATTTTATTTTATATACAAAAAAGTTTTTAATTTTTCATTTATTGTTTTTCTGTAACAAAAATTGATAAATTTTCATGTACGAACATAAATCATGCAATTTTTATAATTTTAAAAACTGATTACTTGCGGCGCCACGATTATTTTTTTTTTTGTTAAACATAAATTGTTAATTTTAATGATTATTTTTTTTTTCAGGAAGATATATACAAATTAATTTAATGATTATGTTGAATCCTTGTTGTATTACCCCAATTAGGATAATAATATTTTTGTATATGTTGGCGTATAAATGTCGTAAAATAAATTTTAAGTTATTAATTTGTCAAAAAATATAAAAAATAAAATAAAAATGTGATATAAAATAATTATAATAATGAAGAATTTGGATAATTGACATTTCATTTTTATAATGGAAATGTTAAATACATGTAATTACAATGAGTATTAATTAAATATTTTTTTTAAAAAAGGATAGCAAAAAACATTTTATATAATGAATTTGTTAATAATTTCAGTAATTTGAGTTTTTTTTTAAAAAATTAATTCAGATAAATAATAATTAATTTATTGTCTGTGACAATATTTTGTTTTAAAAAGAAATTTGTTAATTGGTTTTTCAATAAATTGTAAATTATGAATTATTTTATTTAATTATGGGTTATTTTAACTGAAGATCCTGGATAAGAAGTAAGTTTTATCCAGGGATTTAGTTGTATAATTTTTAAAGTTTATAGTAGACAAATTAATTACTATATGAGAATGAAATCCTCCCATCTCAACTTCAATACTGTATACTTAGTTAAATTGAATTAGAAGTCCTTTTTTAAATATATTAAATTCTGATTCTTTTTCAATTTTGTATCTGTTGGTATATATTTCTTTCTTCTCATTAATTTTTATGTTTCCTAGCCACCACAATACTTAAGTGTCTTATATGCGTAATTATCATTTCATGGAACTTGTTTTGTAATATAAAAATTATTAAATTGTTTGCGAGAATACCGCAAGTACAAACAGAAATAGAAAATAATTTTGATAATTCTTTTTAGACATTTTGTTAAATATTAAAATTATTTTGAAAACGCCTTCCAAATTATAATAATTTGTTGGTAATTTGGATTAAAAACTATTGAATTTTCTTGTAAATTAATTTTTTGAGTACAAAGTTGACAGAATTATGTTTACATCATTTAAGTATTAAGGTGACGAATACGAAATTTTTTTGTTATATCACCAAAATTCATTCCCAATAATCAATAATATATTTTCTTTATTTACAAAATCAAATATGAATTATTTTTTGTTGTTAAAGTCAAGTGTTAAATTGTTTGTATATACGTAAAGAAAACTTGTAAAATATTCAATGTTTCTTTTTTGTTAAATTTAAATCTGTTACAGAATACTGAATGATATATAAAGTGTTAAAGTTGTTCTGTAATTTTTGTTAGTAAATTAATCAAAATTATACATAAATCATTAAAAGAAAAACAAAAACAGAAGAAAAAACCATGCAAAATAAAATTGAGGTTAAATAAAGTTAAGTGCAAAAATGATACAAAAAAACAAAAAATAAAAAAAATAAAATAAAACCATCAACACAAAAGCTAAGAAATAAAAATTTAATTAATATCCAAAAAAAAAAATTAAAATCTTTAACACGTAGAGTACCACGTATTGTTTCATATAATTTCGAAACTAATGATTGCATGATACAATGTTTAGTACATGATACAACGACATTCAAACAATGCATTGAAGCTCCTTCAAATTATTAGACTTTTCATAACCAATTTGATTCGAATTTTGATCCTTTATAAATTCTGATAATGTAAATGGGCTATTAGTGCCTCAGCATTTAAAATATGTTGAAAGCGAAATAGTTAGTACTAGTATAATAGTTACAGTACAGTAAGACTTAGAGCTACTGTTACAATATCTGTTATACTGTACTATTATAACAGTTACTGTATAACCGTTACGTTACAGTATAACAGTTGATTTTTACGATCGGTTTTTAGGTATATCACCTTAAACATAAACGATATTTAATATCAAAGTAATTTATGACCTAAAATACCATTTTGTGAAATATTTAATATGAAATTTTGCAATATGAAACATTCTTGGCCATAAGGGCCGAAAACTTATATCATGGCAGCAATCATCGTGTTAAACAAATATTTTAAAATGAGGAAAATATATTTTGTTAAATATTAAAAAAATAATAATAAAAAAAAAACTGGAAAACAGAAAAAAAAAACGGATAGAAAAAGGTTTCATGTAAAAAGGATAAATAAAGAGAGGCACACTAGAAAGCTAAAAGAAGGAAGAAAAAAATATATTTATTACCATAAAACTCTTGTAAACGATCTACGTTTAGATATATATAATGTTTTTGTAAAAAAAACTCAGTGCTAGTAGCCGGTAGTTAAGAAAATATATAATTTTTCAGTTATTTAAATTGAAAAATAAAAAAAAAATAACATGAAATTAAGAAGGATTCAAACAACAACAACCAAAAAGGATTGGTATAATAAATTAAAAAATAAAACACAAATTAACAACGGAAGTATTTTCTGGTAAAATGTATAAAATTAGTGGTTTTGGTAAAAATGTTAAATATCCTCTTAAAGAGAGTAAAATAAAAAAAAAAACAAGGACGAGATGACCAAAAAGGTTTTGCCATCATAAATGACTAAATTTTCCGAGTTTTTCTGTTATGTATATTCATTTTTTTTATGCTTTTTTGAAAACAAAAAAAATATAAACTGAAAGTGAAAAATATGTTTTTTAAGTTTTTTTTTTTTGTTTGTTGGTAAATATGATAATGATTGTGTTAATTTCTTTGTAAATTTGTTGACTTCTACAACACTAATAATAAAGAAAACCCATCAAAGAAATATAGAAAATTTAAATTAATTTTTTTTGTTGTATATTTTAAAGACAACACTGCGGCGACAAAGAAAAAAAAAATACAATGATCTCTAAAAATCAATCTTGTAAATTAACATTTTTTTTTTAAATGAATGAACATAAATAATCACTAGTCACAAAAATTCTAATTAATTTTATCACTGGTCCATTCTTTATCTAATCTAAGATAAAAAAAAATAAAAATTTAAAATTTATCTTAAGAAAATATGCAAATTTTGGTGTGGAGGGTTTTTTTTTCAAGTATCAATTGCTAACACTTAATTTTTTTAGAGGGTACATAAATTTTGGTCACGACTTAAAACCATATTTCTTATTAAACTTTTAATCGAATTTTTTTGATAATGAATTCCAAAAATTAATAAAATTAATTTTAGTTTTTATGAAGTATATTTTTTTGCATAAATCTTACAGATAATCTTATTTTAATAGCGCCCCAAATGTTTAGAACCATACATTTAAAATGGAGATGATAAAAAAAAATATTGAAATAATATTTTTATTAATATTTTTATAACTTACGTGCATTCATATTCATTCCATAAATCGACACATTCAAATGGATCAGGACAAATGACATTTGAACATGGTTTATTTGATGGACAATTCTTTTCTAAATTTCGTGCCATTGTTGCTTGACCCCATTGTGTACCATTCATTGCTGGCGGTAATGGTAAATGTTTACCCTCAAGTCTGTAATTAAATAAAATTAATTAATTAATTAATTAAAATGTTCCTTAAGAAAAATAAAAAAAAAAATAAATAAAAAAAAAAAAATTATCACTTACCGAATATCATCTAAGCAACTCTTTTGATAATCGGCATAAACTTCAAATGTTCGTACACCAGTATATTCTGCTTTACCACCAGCATAAACACCTTCTTGTTTATCAACTAAAAGCCATTGATGACCATCAAATTCAAATGTTTCATTATATCGACGACCTTCACCACCATCTAATTCCAGTGTTGCTGCTGAACCATAACGATTTATCCGAACAACATGCCATTGTCCATCATCAACTGTAATTGCATTTAGCCATAAATCTTTTTCCTCAGTTCGTAATGAATTCAAATTGTATCGAAAATGTAGACGCGCTTCTTTTATCTCTAATATACCATATTCACGATTGTGTTGATCACTAACACGGAACAGTTCACCGTGTTGTTCACGTGTACGGAATCGTAATTGTATTTGTGTACTGTATCGATCTGGTTCAAAACTGAGTGCATATTTAACATAGCTTTGTTGTTTGAATGTTGTCGGTATTGTTGGTATATTGCAAGATGGTCCTGTCCATCCGGGACGACATTGACACCTTGCCTCACTAAAACTACCAACACAATTACCATGTTCCCAGCAACGTGCCGTTTGTTCACTTTGTGCACAAACCTCTTCAGTTTGAGGGCAGCCAGTTAAACTATTTCTAGATAATCCAGGATGTGCTAAATCATATAATTTACTATTGTGTACTAAATTACGTATACAACCATCGAAATTTTTTGCTGATGGTACATAGTGCCAATAATATAATGACTGATCGAATTGTTCTCTATAAAGGCCACCAATTTGTAATGGTGAATTAACATTCAGGTACTCATTAAATGGCGGAATTTGTCCACGTGCTTGACATGATGTATCATCAAATTCTGGCGGTGAACCATCTTCCATTTCAGATATTTCAGCTGATTTACAATAATCAATAACCATTCGAACATTTTCCGAATCCCAGAATAAATCAATTCGATGCCATTCACCATCATCTAAAGTCTTTTTAGTTTTTACACGTAATTCAAGTGTACCTGATCCAAAATCAATTAATAGTCGTGGATAACCTCTTTCCAATTCCAATGATATAAAATCAGATATAAGCATTTCATCACGTTCTGGTGGTACAATTGGACCATTATATAATATCAAACCATCTGGTTTACGTGTTGCAAATTCTAAACTTAAATGTGAATTATCACACATTTCAAGCGGTGGATACCAAGCCCAACCATTACCACGGAAACTTCTTGTTGTCTGTTGACAACGTGGTCCAGTATAACCAGCTGGACATGAACAATGTGGACCATATCTAGTTTCAATACAACGGCCACCATTATAACAAGGTGTATTACGGCATGATTCACCTTTTGAGAAATTTCTAGCACCACATGTACATTCAGCTAATGTATCAACACGTACACCAACTAAAGCTGTTTTATTAGCATTTACCATATATGGTAATGAACTAATATCTAATGTATTTGTACATGAACCTTCGCACATTTGATTTTCATATAAACATTCATCAATACCAACCATTGTTATATTAATACCAACATCTTTTTCAATTTCTTCCCGGTGCATTAATACAATACCATTTAATCGTACCGGTTTATAATATGGTGAACCATGTGCTGAAAATCGTATATCTGTTAATGGCGGATGTTTTTTCTTTAATTGTACACTAAATATATCAACATTTTCACGATCTGTATTTAATAAATCAGCTAATTTATCACGGAAACGATCTAATTTACTGCGTGACAAACTTTGTGTACGATAATTCCATACTCTAATAAAATCTTCATCACTAATACCAGATATACGTATTGAACCTGAATTAATAACAGCATCATGTGGTATTTCACGTACTGTAATTGTAACATTAGCTGGTACATCAGTTTGGGTATGTTTACGATCATAAACTTTAAAACGTAAATTATAACGTCCTTCGTGTGTACCAGCTTTCATTGTTATCATACCAGAATCTTCATCTAATTTGAATTTTGGATGTTCCTGTTGTTCCCAATAAAATTTCTTATCTGGTAAATCCCAATCATCTAAATCATATACATAAACACGTCCAATTTGTGTATCTGGCGATTGACCTTGATAATTATATACAAATATTTCTTTTGAACCAGGCTGCATTTTATTATCATTAACATCACCAATAACAACTGTTAATGTACTTGTACCAGTCATAGCTGGACTACCATGATCTTTAATAACAATTGGTATTAAATATTCTTTTTGTTGTTCACGATCAAATGAACGTAATGATGATACAATTGCCATACCATCACCATTTGCACCCTCTATTAGATACAGAAGAAAATAAAGATTTAACCATAAAAAAAAAACGATTTAAAAGATTATTTTCTGTTAAAAAGAAAAATCATAAAAATTTAAAATTTTTTTAAAGTTAATTTATTTGAGGTTGTATACAAATGCGTATCAACATAATCTACAGGAAGACACTGTCAAGAATCAGAGTCCATGACATAATATACAAAAATTTGATGAATGAAAATAATTTAACCGATAAAATAAAACAATGCAAAAATAGACAATAAATTTTGACGTAATACATACTAAGAAATAGAATTACAAAATGCAATATGTAATTTTTATGTATCGTATTTATGTTGTCGTACATCCTTTTTTTTTAAAAAAAAAAAAACATAATTTTTTTTTCTTATTAAATGAGAAGAATGTTTCCATGTATAAATATATAGAACCCTCCAACTTAGTTTATTTGATTCCTTAGTGACATTAAATGCCTTACTATAAATTTTATTTAGATCACAATATTTTTGGTATTTTTTTTTTTGTGTTTTATGTTTTGTTATATTCTTTTATATTGTGTAAAAAAAAGGATAAAATACTATATAAATATACAAGGACATGTCACTCTTTTAGACAAGTAAATGACAAAACATAAAAATAAACCACTCATTCTATGTCCCATATAATAAAATATAGAAAATAGTATTAAATTTTAATATTATGGCAAGTATTACATTACATTTTCATTTTTTTTTTTTTGTAATATCAAAGACTGAAACAATATATTTTTTTTTATTTAACTAAACATAATAAATAAATTTCTACGGTTTTATATTTTTTATGTATAGTTTTGGTAATATATATTGTAAATTTTTGTAAACCGATTATAAAGGACGAATTTTCTTTAAATTTCTTTCATGTTTAATGTAAAGAATATAAAATATTTTAGTAAATTTAATAATAAGAAATTATATTTAAAATTAAAATTTTCAATAAATTAGCATTTTAAGAAATCTGTTTAATATTTCTATTACGTTTTACAAAATGTAATTTATAATTACTTTTCGGTTGGTTGCTGGTTAGAGTGACGAGCCCCAGACATATTGTCTAGGTCTTTTTCTAAATGGATGAGATTTTCTTTTATCTATATCTTGTGCCGATAAGGAAATGTACGTTTTCCGTAGGCCATTTGTTTAATGGGATCATCATCATTTAGTTCGTTAAATTAGTAGTTGCCAAGAGAGCAATGTCTTGCCACTGACGAAATTGTTTATTTAAATTTTAGAAATATCAAGCGCCGTGCCCTTGCAAAATGAATTGCTCAATTATTTCTTTTTCGTTGGGATCCATACAGCTATGAATTGATTGGTTTAAGTTTAAAATACTTTATTGTATTGCAATACATTATTGTAAATATTCATTCAACGTATTTGCACAAAGTATTTAATATTAATTATTTGAAATATCTAGTAATTTAGAAAGTATTTAAAATATTAAGAAGTATTTAAATAATATATATTTCAAATACTAATCTATAATACACGATTAAAGTATTTCAAATACTTTCAAATAGAAAAATTAAATATTTTCTTTAACTCAATATTTAATATTTATTGTTGATTTATTAAAAATATTTTCGTTTGATATTTTTTGACAGCTGTGTTTTTATTTGGTCTTGAATAATATTTTCAAAATAAATTATTTCAAAGTCTAATTTCATTAAATCTACTTATTATTTTCTAAGAAAACCATATTGATTTTTTGGAGGAATTCCAAATTTTCAAGGAATATGTAGTAATTTTATTTTTGTTCCAGGCATAGATTTCTTTACATATTTTTTTTATGTTGTATTTAAAATGATATATCAGGATTATTACATATTTCTGGGTTTCTACATACAAATTCTGTTATAATAAGTATTTCTTTTTAAATTTCCATTAAAAACATTCTAGAAAATTAATTAATAAATACTTTTTTACATTGAATTTGTTTTATATAATTCAGTTTCCCTTTTATAGAAATTCCATGAAATTAAATTGGAACTCGTAAATTGAAATTTAAGAACTTAAAATAATAATGATTTATATTTATTATAATTTTTTAAATATCTTTATAAATTAATGTTTAAAGAAAATCAGAATCTTGAAAAATTTATATTTACATTAATGTTGGGCAATTAAATAATGGAAGAATAATGACAACAGGAAATACGAGTTTGTAATTAATAGATTTTAGAGATAGTATCATACGGAATGCAAGATTAATGATTATTTTCATTTAAAGATGAAAGTCGAGAAGGAAATTTTAATTGAACATAAGAAGAAAATTTGATGACGATAATTTATGAAAATTTGATTAAGAAAAATATTTAAAAAAAAAAAATTGTGAATTGATTAAAAATACTCACTTTGATCCTGTTCTACTTTAAATGATGCTCGAATAATATCATCAGCACCAGGATCTAATCTAAATTGAAATGGTGGTCCATTACTTTTTGATCTATCATCATCATCAGTTGCAAGTATTTCAACAACTTTACGTGGCGGTACATGTTCTGGCAATACTGGACGATAATCTTTAAGAAATTTCGGTGCATTATCATTAATATCTTGTACAATAACGGTTAATGTAGCTGTAGCTGTTCTTGGTGGTATACCATCATCAATTGCTAATACTTTAACTTGATGTCTTGGTATAACTTCACGGTCTAATGAACGTTGTATTGATACCGTACCATCTTGATTAATTGAAAACTGACGTTGACGATCTGATGTTCTATCTATTGTATATGAAACTTTACTTTTGCCACCTTGATCTGGATCAGTTGCTTTGAATTTTTCTAATGCTGTACCAACTTTAGTATCTTCATAAACACTAACTTCTATATTAGCTCTTTCAAAATGTGGTTTATTATCATTTATATCACGTAATTTAACTACGACCCATGAATATGCTACATGATATTTATCATTATCATTATCTTCACCTTTATCATTTACTTGTATACGGAATCTAAATCCATTACTTTGTAATTGATCTTCATAATCAAGTGGTTGGACAATTTTTAAACTACCTGTACCATCATTATTACGTACCATTGTAAATTTATCAGCACCATAACCGCTATTATCAATTACTTTATATTGGAATTTATTTGTTTCGTCTTCATCATGTACGGTTACAGTTAATATTGGCATTTCTGGTAAACTAGTACCATCTGTTTCATCAACTTCTGTAAACCATTCATCTTTTGTAAATTGTGGCGGCATATCATTTATATCTTTAACACGTATAGATGCCGTCCCAGTACCTTTTAATCCTCCCCCATCCATTGCCACCACTTGTATTGAATAATCTGGTGTACGTTCACGATCTAAACAACATACAGCTGTTTTAATAACACCAGTATCTGGTTCAATTTCAAATATTGGTGAACCAGTTTCCTCTTCAATAACATTTTTTTCAATTGAATAAACTAATTTAGCATTTGAACCTTCATTTGGATCATCATAATCTACAGCTGTCATTGTCATAACAACCATACCAGCTGTACCATTTTCAGTTACATTACCAAAATATACACCCTGTGGGAATATTGGTGCATTGTCATTAATATCTTTTAAATTAACTTGTACATCAGCATAACCAACTAAACCTTCACCGCCTTCATCTTGTGCAAATACAGTAAAACGCCATTGTGGACGACCATTTGGTTGATCACGATCCAATGGCTGTAAAAGATTTAAATGATTTTAAAGGAAATTTATTATTATTATTATTATATAGTTTATTATACTTTCTAATTCACATAAATATTTACAATTTATATGTTAATAATGTTTATAGTAAATAATATAATCTATTGTTATAATAATAGAAAACTATAATACACGATGAAGAATTATAAATATAACAAGGACATTTTAATATTATCCTGAATGCCATTAAAGATGTTAGAAAAGTTTAACACAAATATTGATAAGAATAATATATCCACATAATTTTAATATAAAATATTACTGGGTGTCTAACAATTTTTTTTTTGTTGGAAATATTATTTGTTAAAATTTTTAGGTTTACAGAAAGTTAGCAAAACTTTCATAAATGTACGATTGATTGTCCCCGTGTCCAAACAACAGATTATAATGCATGAGAACAAATTCGTTAACTTTAGAAAACATTTCGTTAAGTTTTACTATTGTGCATTTGGAACTAACTTATAAGCTTGACAAATTTACTTGTTATTATGTGAAAATTATTTAAATTTATTACATTATCGCCTGATATATTTTATAACAGTTACTGAAAACTTATGGTTAGGAAAATATTTCGTAAAATTATGTTAAGTCTATAAATTTCTGTAAGTCTATTTTAATATTACAGTTCTCCGCCGTAGTTGCGGAGAACTGAATGAAAAAGAAATTATAAAATACTTTACCATAAAGGATCTTGGCGGGTATGTATTCAACAACGTTATCGATCTAGCGACTAAGCGTTATAGAGAAATGGCACATGAGTGGTAGAAAAACAGTGCTAACACGTTAATTGTGGTCGCCGTGTGGTTGGTTGTATGAAACCCGCCAATTAAATCAACCAATTAATAAAACAACTTTAATATTTATTTTTGTCCAATTCGGTAAAGAAATATATTTTTTAAGTAACTATTTTTATATTTTCCTGTTTCTTCTACTGGAAGCTATCGATAACTCCACATTAATTTTATTTTTAAATAACCCAGAAGTGACATATCAGTTTTAAAGGAAATTATTATAATAACATAATAATTTTTGCACAAATAACTTTTCAGACAACCTGTATTATAAATAAATCTATTGTTGAAAGCCTAACATACCGACTAACATAAGAATATATCAAAATTCATGTATGCATATATGAATATAATATTATTAAATGGAAAACAAGTAGTAATATAAAACGTTTGGTACGCTAAAATTATTCGTAACATAGTAAATGTTTGTGAGTGATACTATATATACAAACAGTATAATATTGTTAAGATAATTTATACTATCATAATTGGACAAAAGTTAAAAGCTGCTGGTTTTTATATTATATAAAAAAAAACCCCAGAATTTTTTATTTTTTAGAAACCCATTTATATAAAATATAGAAAGTAAATAAAATACTGATACTAGAAATAAAATCTCTTTAGAGAATTTCTGTTAAAAGTTATCTTTAGCATAAAGGACGATAAATAAATTCCTTGTAAATATATACAAATATTTTGTATAATTTGTACATGAATTGTGGTATCATTTTTTGTTGTTGTTTGGTTTCGTCTTTTATATATATAGATTTTTCTATTCCGCAACCAACAAAAAATTAAATATAAATATTAAAAAAATAAAATAATATTTTCAAAGTTTTTTTTTTCGCATATCGCGAGCGCGATATTATGTTACAAAGTCCTTAGAGATATTCTTATATTCTTCACCCAAAAAACATAAAAACAACTTAAACAACTTAAATTTGGATTACAAGTTTTGATGATTATGATCTCAAAATATATATACAAACAAATATAAAATATATAATAAATATAAAATCATCAACAAAATATTTGTAAGGACGAATATATGTAAAAAAAATTATCACATCTAAAATTCAAGAAACAACTCATCATTTACATTTAAGAATAATATTTTATTAATATTTCTGTATTTCATGTATTTTAATAATATAATATAAATATGTATGTATATTTTTAGATATGTAATACAACGGTATTTTAGAATCTATTTTTTTAAGCAATATCATAAAAAAAAAAATATTATGTATATATAGATAAATTTTTAGGGTGGACACTTCCATTTTAAGTGGGAGGATTAAATTCTATATATTTTAATAAATTATATTTAAATAATTTCTATTACAAAATAAAAAGGAAAATCTTATTTTATAGAAAATGTTTTTTTGGTTAAATTTATGAGTTCTTTTAAATATTTTTTTTTTGGCAATAGATTGAAATCCTTTATTAATTTTTTAGACCATTATAATTGTACACGTTTTTTGGAGTTCTTAATTGAGATTTTTTTTTTGTTTTGTTTTATGTTTTAAATTGGGAACGAATTTTAGGTTATAAAGTCCTGAAAAATTGGTTCTAATATTTTATATATACTGAAAAGGAGGTTATGTTTTTGCTTGAAATTTATTAATTTTTTTGTGTTTTTGTTTTTGTTGTATATATATATAAAATATCAAAGAACTTTTGACATTGCTATATAAAATAATATAAACTAACCTCAAAATGCATGGAATTTTATGTTTTGAATGTTCAATGTTTTGTGCAGTTCTTAAATTTAAAAAAAAAATATTTTCTTTTTATGTAAAATATTTCTAATGTCTATAACACTCGTGTATATTTATTACGAATAAAGTTAAATATAATATAGATTTAAACATGTTACGAATAAGGACAGGATGTGACTAATGTTTTGTATGTTGTTTTTTTTTTGTTCTGGAAATGTTATCCTTGAAACAGAGAATTTATAAGTTTATATGGTTTTGTATAAATACATACATTTATAATCAAATCTTCGGGGGTGTTTTATATACACGAAATTACTACCAAATAATATTTTGAAAATTTTATATATATATAATATAAAATTTATAAAGAGAAAATAAAATATAATTTTAAAATTTTTGTGTTTTGAAAAATTGGCAACATCGCACAACATAATATCTTAAGCATTAAATACATAAATTTGAGAGTACATTCTTAATTAGTAATTAAAATAAATTGTATTTAAATGAATATTTTCGTAAATTGTTCGTTTACAAAATATATTTTATTTAAAAGTAATTTATAACAAATTTATTTTGAACACATTTATTAAATTTTATGCTTTGCTGCGGTTTTTATTTTTTGGTTTTTTAAAATGTTTTTATTTATATATTCATTTTATGTTTATAAATAAACTGGAGAAATATAGAAGTCTAAATATAATTAAGTTTTAGAATTTATTTATATGGTTTTATGTATGTAGTAATTAATTTTTAAAGTTGACTGGCATAAAATAAATTTAAAAGTGGACTTTTAAGTAACAGATTTATAATTTTAGATTTGAAATGTTTCATTGTCGTTTGGAACTATATTAGTTATACGTACATAGATACAAAATAAGATACATCATATAAGTAAAAATAAATTACAAATAAAATTCTATAAATGGTAGGACAGCAAGACAATTTAAAATAGTAAAATTGTATATTAATTGATTAATTCAATCTCAATATATAAGATTAAATAAATAATATTTTGTTAAATTTATGTTTTAATACAAAATTATGTACATATATTTATTAGGGATTTGCTGGAGTTCATATAAAATAATTCAAAAGAATTTTTTAAAATTAACCCTTACAACACTAGTTCAATTTTCGAATTAATTTAGTTGGGATTTTAAAAATGGTGATTAATAATTTTCGTTAAATGAATTATTCAATCAGCATTTTATCAAATAAATCAAAATTTAGAAATTATTTTTATGTTATTTTAAATTAAATTTTGAAGTATAAAAATAATAGTCAAGCTTTTGATATTAATTTATACATAATCAACCATTGAGAGATTAAAACCGCTTCATATTTTCAACTATGTGGAAAATTTGGAACGTTATTTACTATGAAAACATTAAATAACGTTACCAAAACTTTAATTTTATATATAAATATTTTATTTTATATATTAGAATTCATTTAAACAAAATAATGTGAATTCTGAATTGGTTGAATTTGAATTAGAGAAAAATATGATTTGGAAAATCTTTTTAATATAAACATTATGTTACATTAAGTGTGGATTTCAAATGTTTCAATATTACTACTATGTGTAATGGATTGCCAATTTCAATAATATTACATAAGTAATTTAATCGGATACTGAATTCCTTTTAATTTGATTCAGTAAATAGTTTCATTGACATTCTGTATGCCTACATGGAATTATAACATATATTGCGTTTATTACACATTTTGCTTAGATTATCTGTTCGATTTTATTAGCATAAATTTATGGTATTATTGAAAACCGAACTATATAAATAAGTTAGATTATAATTTAATATAAAATTTTGTGAAGATTGCTGCAGGAAGTACGTAGTAAATTATATTAATATTAAGATTTATAATTAATTTATACTATTTCAAATCAATATTTTGATTAGTTCATAGATTTGTATATAAAGACAAAAATCGTCCTAAAAATGGGTATGACGAAGCTATTTAAATTCGTAACTAATAAATACTCCAACTTATAAAATCAATTCGTCGACCGAGTTCTGAAAAGCCCCAAACTTGTTCATTTTTTTTACTGGTATTCAATTTTTTTAGTTCTGATTTCTGAAGAACCTAATACGCTAATTTTTGCGATATGGGTAATTTTTATATGGAATTAACTGTCATTGTTTACTCGAAATTGAATTGATGTCGTATGGAACTTTTCAGAACTCATCCGACGATTTTCCTGTAAATAATTAAAATTATATTTGAAATTTATAGTAAATTTCATGTAAATAATTTTAATAGCATATAATAATATTGATTTTAGTAAATTGTATATTTTGAAATTATAATATTATATAATTATGTTTATTTATTTTATTAAATTGTATAATTGATTTTACCTTTAATACGAAAATTTCACCAGTTGTACGATTTATATCAAATTTACTATTTGCTGGATTATCTGGATCAATACCTTGTCCAGTAAGGAAATAAACAATATTTTGTGGTCTGTCTTTGTCACCATCAGTTGCGGTTACCTATTATTGTAAAATTAACAAAATGAGAAAAAAAAATATAAATAAAATTTTAAATTATATTTTATTACTGTGATAAATTTCCATTCATTTTTTTTACTTACATCAAATCAATTTTAATTAATTCAAAGAAAAAACATTAATAAATAAAAAATTAAATTCAAAAAATATTTTCTATTTATATTTACACATGCATAAAAAAATACATAAAACATAAAACATTTTGTAGTACAAAAATTTAGTCATGCAAAATTTAATAAAAATTATAATAATACAAAAAAAAATTTAATTTTCGAATAATTTCCAATTCTTTTTTTTTTTTGGAGAAAATATGAAAATCTATGGAAAATTTATAAATAAGTTTTTTCTTATAGAAATAAAGTTTTTGTGGTCATTCAAAGGAAAATTGTATTATAATATGAATTTAATGGATTTTAATGAAAGCCAGATAAATTTGGCTTCAATAATTTAGGGATTTAGAATATTTTAAATGATTCCATTTTTTTTCGCTTTTTGATGCTAATTTTCCTCTAAAGCTGATGTAAATAAATGTAGATTAAAGTAATGTTTAATAAATTAGAATTTAAATTTAAAATATTAATATAAATTTTAAAATGAAATAGGCTAAATATCATTAATGAGCCAGATTTTCAGCAGCTGAAATTTCCTAACTATATTCCATGTCTTAGGATATTAGGATATTTGTAATTGGATTCATTTTTAATTGCAATGATATTAAATTTCATTGAGTTAAAATTAAACTATTTCAAAATATGTTGCCATTTCTTATTCTAGATATTAGTGAAATTAAATCAGTGGCGTACTGGTTTGGATGTAGAGCACATCCTAATATTTGATCTAGAATCAATAAGTATAAATATTTCTATTTATAAGCAATCGTTAATAAAATGTAATTTTATATTGTCCATAAATGTTAAATAATTCCAATTATTATAAATCAAATTTTATTCTTCAGCTAAACCACAAATTTATATTGTATCATAGAGTGATTTTTCAGGATGATATTATGAGATAAATTCATTTTCTGATAATACTTAGGAGCACACCAAAATATTAATCATCAATTTCTGAGTTAAAAATATAAATTTGTAAATAAAAAACATCAAATTTAGATTCATTGCACAATAAAATTTAATTAATTCTATCTTTTAAGAGTTCTTTCTGATTTGTTAACAAAATTAAATTTGATATTTCGAATTAATTTAAATTTTGTGACTTTTATAAATATTTTTTCATAAATTTTTTTACATAATCATAAAAATAATATATACAATTAAAACCAAAAGAACTACATTAATATCAGCCAAAAAACTACTCTATCATAAATGAAACTTAAATTATATCTGGAAAAAACAATTAATGAAACAAAAATTTATAGTTTTTTTCTGTATGTAATGATGAAGAATAATTGCTTCATATTTAATTTTGTTGCCAGACTTTATATGGCTATTTTGGTTATTATGTTCAGTTTATTACATATATTTTATTTCATAAACTTTTACAGTCTAACAACATTTAAAAATACAATAATATTTTATGTACCAATTATATTTATGTAATGTTGCTAAATATGTAATTGCATTATTTGTAAAATTTCTATTATTATGTTTATAGTGTTTTTCAAACACATTATTCATAATAAAATTATGTACGAACTAATATAATCAGTGTCGATGCTCTAGTAATCATTGGGGTACGGATAAATAATAGAATACGAATCCTTTATAAAATATATTTGATAAAGCAATTGAGAAAAATTATGTCTTACGATAAGATATTCAGTTGCAGCTATGAATGTTACGCTGTTATTACTTTACAATTTTTACTACGCAGGCATTTAAGATGATCCTGTTTAGTTATAAAATAAATGTCAAATAGATCTGGAATCAAATATGTGGCAGTCAAAATGTGGCAGTCACAGTTTCTCTAGTTAGATCTTACTATATTACTAGCCTCATAAATTTAATGACTTCTATCTGATTACTTAAACAATCGTAATCGATTCTATTGAAAAACTAAGTTTTCCAAAATATTTACAAAAATTATGTTATAAATTTATGCTACGTAAAACAACAACAATTTAAACTTTAATTAAACATTGTAATTTAATACGAAAACAAAGAACAAAAAAAAAAATTGCTACCTACATTAACAAAATTACATTTCTAAAAATAAATTAAATTTCGTTACTGTTAACATGACGTTGAAAATTTATGAAAAAAGGAAAATTCAATATTATTAGTTTTTTTTTTCTTTACCAGGATATGTTCTAATGAAAACAATTGTGTTGTCTGTTTTTGTTGTTGTTGTTGTTGTTATGTTCGTGCTTTATGATAATATATAACAACATAAGATTGTATCTTTTATGCTGTTAAGTTCAACTGTGTTCTTAGATTTAATGAATATTTATGTTTATTTTTATATATGTATTTATGTATGTATGTTGTTTTTAGATTTGTTTTCCAGAGACTGATGCCTCATCAAAAACACACTTTAGAGGTTAGTATATAAATTAAACACCTGTCATGCGTCTTGTTAATTACATACAAATTCCTTTGGAATTTAACAACAATAAAAATAATCAAAGATATCAAATTTATTGTGTTGAATTGGAGTCAAAATATAGACGTATATTTGTGGACAATAAGGATCTGTTGTAAGCGTATGTATACCACATTGACGAAATTGAAGTGTTAATATTGATAATAGGTTGCTCAAAATAAATATTTTTGGGAATTGTCAATTTTTTTTAATTTTACACGGATAATTAAATTTGATATCTGACTTTGTTATGAGCTACTCAATAAGGATAAAAGATATCATAAAAAAACACACATGAAAGAGCAAACCATTTGCCGAAATAGTTTACTTATTACAACATTGAGAACATTACTTTTAATATATTCAGATTCATTAACAAAAATTTATGTTATTTTAGAAATCCTTACCATGTAAATCAGTTTACACAATTTTAATATAAATTTTGAGAATATTCCAAGAGGAAGTTTATGATTACGAATGTAAGTAGTAAATTATATTAATATTTCAAGTCAAAATTTTGATTAGTTCCATTCATATAATTTTGTCAATATCAAAGAAACTCTTATCCTTTGATAGTTCTGTTAATTTCCTTACAGATACGAAGGACATTTGAAAATAAAATTTTGAAAATTACTTTATTCGATGTAAATCATATTGAAAATTATTATACTTTTTTAATTAAAATAGGAAATAAGATAAATTAAATTTTAGTTTTGAAGATTTTATATAATATGAGAAAAAAAAAATTGAAATATTTCCTGTTTCAAATCAACTGGCCAAATTTAATTAAATTTTAAAACTTAATTCATTTACAAATAATATTTAAAAAAAAAGAAAATAAATATTCTTAATAAATTTAGCACAAGATTATGAAAATTTTCTTTTGATTTAAGATTTTCATTTTCGTTTTAATTTAGAAATAAAATGGAAGAATAAAAAAGAAAACTTTTCAAATATAATTCATATTTAAATAAAATAAGCTTTTGCTGATATATATGGCTTCGTCCAGTAGGAGTTTTTATTAGTTTTAATGTTGCTTATTTCTTAATTTTTTTTTTTTTTTTATATTAGATTACAAACTTTTTAATGTTTCTTAAGTTACAAAAGATAAACTGAATGAAGATTCAGTGTCGAAAGAATTTAATTAACATTATCAGTCAGTGATTTGTTTACCAGGAAGGACAATTTTATTGGTTTTTAAATTAAAAATGTCTTTATTTATTGCCAAATTAATTTGGGAATAAAGTTATGGTCAATTTTATTTATCCACCCACCATGGAATATTAAATTCTTAATTAAAAATTCGTTAAACAAAATATATTCAGATTTGATTTAACTAATTTATTCATTTCAAAATTTAAATTATACATTTCTTTTTAATTGAGAATATAAAAAGATAGAAATTTGGCAACTGCGGTTTTTCTTAAATCATTTATAAAATTATTTATCATTTCTTACGTAAAGAAATTTGGATGTAAATTAGAAGGTAAGGGAACATCTGGTAACACTTTTATTAGTTAGTGTAACCGATCAGGGTATAAGTTAAAAAGTTTTCCACTTGAAATTCAAAAATTTGTTAATTCAAAGTAACTAAACTAATTAATTTAGTTAAATTATATTTTAAGATCAATGAAATTTAATATTTAATTTTTTGTTTGTTAATTTGATATCTTGGTCGCCAGTGTTTCTGAACAACACAAAAATTACTTAACGCAAATTACCATTTTTAGTGGTATTCAAAGGATCTATTTAAAAATTACTTGAGAAATAATAACTTAAATCACTGCAAATCCTAAGACTATGAAATTTATAATTATAATTTATTTAGTTGGTGATTTTGTTTTCTTTTTTGACAAAATATTGTGGCAATAATATTAAATTTAAATTAAATATTCCATAAATCATAATATTATATTAAATATTTATCTGAATAACGAATTTTACTTGTATGTTTGACTTAATGCTTGGTTGAATATTTGACCAACAGATACAAAACTGAAGAATCAAAGAAAATTTACCATAAATGGTAAAAATTAAATGTACAAATATATACTTTAGAAAATGTAAAAGTTATTGTAAAATATTCCAACAAGAAAATATATATTGAAGGTACATACTGCAAAAAAAATATATATAATTTTAAATGTAAATTTTCTTTTGAAGCTTATTTAAGTCCTTAAAGAGTAATGATATTAGTATAATATATAAAAGGATTCGTACACAAATAATTCATAGAAAACTAAAATGTAGAAAAATAATTGGTAGTAAAAGAGTTTGTAAAAAATAAATTCATATAAAAAAGATAAATGATTAACATGTCCAAAAACGGGAGCCAATTTATGTTCATTGGCTTTAAGTTAAGCGACTGCTTGTATGAGGTCCTCATTATTTTAAAAGTATAAACAATTTGAGGCGCAACATATTTTTCGTATACAAAAATGTTGCTATAAATTGTTCGAATAATTATGTTTCTATGAATTTGATTTTCTACGAATTGTCCAGATACCATATTAAAATATATTTCAAATTTCATTATATATAAATTTTAATTTGCATAACCATATGTTACTCCTCAAAGTAGATATTTTTTCGATGTGTGTATATCTAATGAAATATCCTTTTATTATTAATTATATTTGAAAGGAGCAGAGAAAATCCTATTTATTATTTGAAATTTTTGAATGGAGTAAAAAGGTTTTAATTAGAGAAACAATGTTAAAAATAGAAAATTTTATCTACCGTAGGATAAAATGTTTGTAGTACCAATAGATAGGTAATTCATCAGTTCTTTTAAAAGAAGTTATCGGGAAAATGCCTGTACAGAACAGTAAGTCATATGTAAAAAAAACGTATCTAAATAAATCTATTATCATGTGATATAATAATGTATAAAATAATTTAAAATTGTATATAATTACATATGAAATATAATTGAAAATGAAATATTATATTAAATAATTGAAGAATTTTTAGTGAATATTTGAGAATTCTGATATTAAACTTGAAATATTGAATTTCGATTCTATTTCTGTTGGCTCTTATCTTCCTTGATAGAAGTAATTATATTATTTTAATATAAAATTCAAGATTATATATTTGAATTTTAGTAATTATATAAATTAATTTTAGAAAAAGATCAAATTACTTGAAAAAATGTTATATTAATTGATGTATAAAAATTACTTGAAATGTTCTTGGCAGTTGTAAATGAAACGTATATAAATAAATTTAAGTTTTATATCCCAGAGGCAATTAATAAACAAAATATTTAACATTTAATTGAAGTTAAAATGTTTACGAATATAATTAAAAAAAAACAAATATGCAAAACTGATATACCAAAATTAATCGAAACAAAAATTGTATTTAAAAAGAATATTGAAATTTTATAAAGTTATGCTAAGGATTGCCAATTGGATAGGCAAACTAAAATGATTTTACATTTATATTAAAATCTTTCGAGAAATCTATGGACGCGTTTTTTAAAAGTTCAATGATATTATGAACTATTACCACTTTATATCAGCAACAACATCCGGCGATGAGTTAAAATCGACAGATAATAAATCATTAACTCGATTATTTTTTGCATAATCTCCAATCTAACCGATACGGTTTATGAAAATAGATGGGTAGAATAATTTCTAATATTCAACAATGTTTAACAACTGAGAAAAACATATAATTTTAATTTAGGTGAAATGTTGCTTCAAATATTTTTGATACTAATCATTGATATCCAAATTATTCGACTTCAAATAGATGCTAATTGATACTTTAATTAATAGTTAAAATATTCAATTGTTAAAGATCAGAAATTGATTTGTTACATAATTTTTAGAAAGGATACACACTTTTAATAAATTTCAATTTAAAATCGATTATTATCAACTTAAAAATGATTATTTCCTAAATGAAAAATTATAGAACAAAATTATACTCAGTTTTGTTAATGGATTGAATTTATAATAATGTTTCCATCAATTTTCTATATATTCAGAATTCAGTAATTAGATTATATTAATTAATCAATAATTTAATAATATAATATTTTGATTGAATACAAATTTTTATATAATTATACAACATTTTATGTGTTATATAAAATATTATGAAATCTAATTAAAAATTATATAGAAAGTAAAACTACCTAAAATTATTATTATTATTATATACAAAATATTACAATTTTCAGATTTATTAAATTATAGTTATAATAAATTACATTTTATGTCGTTGTAATTATAAATACATTTTTATTATAATTTCGTAAAGATTGATTGTTTTTTAATATAATATTAACATATTTTTTTATTAACACGTTATTGACCGTTTTGATGCCATTTTAATATCGTTTTTGGATTGATATTGAGAAAATTGTATATTTTCGAAAAGTTATTTGGAATTAGGTACTTTTCTAATCCCAAACATAAATTATATCAAAATGGAATTATTCTTTTTTTTGGTACCCAAACTATAGCAAGATTGAATAGTAAAAGAATACTGGACAGTAAAAAGATATTGAATTTACAGCTTGCAGCATACTGTCATAAAAGCAAAATGAATGATTAAAATATTGAAAAGTTGCGTGCGGTGGCGTTTAGAATAAAATGAGCTGATATAAATCATTTTAATATTGGTGTAGTGAAACTGACAAACATAACAAATAAAAACACTATCCACAAAAAATTGTCAACCTAGAGTAGTCCAAAAACTTCGAGATTGCATTGTAATTATCTAGAATCATTAATCTAGATAAAAATTATTCTAAATGCTCATGTGACATGGAAAATATTGTTTTGAAAGAACAATCCAGTGTTTTTAAGATATGGTAATATTGTATTCGGTAAAAGAATTTTTGTTTTTGAATAATTTCCAGGGTGTGCATCGCATCATCACCACCGTAGACCGCACGCAACTGGCACATTAGTTAATTTTGCTTTATTTTATTTTACTACATAATTACAGTGAATCAATGTTGGTTTGTCACCTTCAGGATTGTTTTTCCCGGAAAGATCGCAGGAGTCCTGGCAGTCCCCGTACATAACCGGTCCAAATAGTGTTAAATTAATATTATTTAACGATATTATGAATTTAGTATATACTTAAAATTTATATGTAATTATATTAAAATGAAATGTATATTAGAATTATTTGTATTAGTCATAAATAATATGAATTATTATTGAAATTATTATATTTTTAATAATTATATATTAAAATTGCTATTATTTTTTTGCAACATAAATATATAGTTTTTAGTAACCCATTAACCATAGAATATCATAATTTATAAAATGCTTTTTCAAATACCATTAAACCATTAGTCACAATAATAATAATAATAATAATATTTAAATTTACTAATTTAATGAAAATATTATTTTATTATAATTATTATTATTTATTATAATTTTTTCAATTATACAAAGAAAATTAAATTAAATTATAATTTACAAAAAAAAAAAAAAATATGAATAAAAACATAAATAATAACCTGAATTATTGTAAATGGTGTTACAATTTCCTCATCCAATGTTCTTTCATATAAATTTTGTGGAAATACAGGTGGTAAATCGTTGACATCACGAATATTTATAATTATTATTGTTTCATTCTCATTTAAACTATCAGAAGCAACCAATTTTAAATCATACTGATAATTTTTTTTTATGGTTTTACAAAAATATTTCATCCAGGAAATTAAATTATACAAAAATATTAAAGTACATAAAATGAAAAAAAAAAAAAAAATACAATTGCTATTAAAAATCATAAAAAACAAAATGGTTTAAGATAAATTTATTTTGGAAGGTCCTTTTTTTTTGATAGTAGATTTATCAGAGTATGAAATAAATACTACAATTCCATTTTTTTTTTGTTAATTGTACGAATTAAAAATGAAATTTTTTTATTTTCCAATTTTTTAATGAATTGTTATTTTGTTTTTTATTTTAATACAATATAATTTATTTTTAAGTATGTACAATAATGACATTTAAATTTAATATAATAATGTAATTATTTCCGGAATTATTGGACCATAACTTGTACCATAGTTTTACGTATAATATTATATTTTTCTATATGGATATTTAAATATTGCAGTAGTATTTAGGATTTACATATAGGTTGTGTCCCTTGTGACAAAAGTTTATGTAGATTTAAGGATCTACATAAAACTAGTAATAAAAAATACTAGTTTTAAGGATTCATTTATTAGTAAACCTGTCTTTAGTTTGAAATATGTTTAAAAGTTATTTTCAGTTGAGTTGCTACTTAGTTACTTACTCATCGATTGCTTAGCGTTGCTGTAACTCTAACAATTATATCACAAACACAAAAAAAATATTTGGCTCATGGATAGATAGCCCTAAGGTTAATTCTACAATAATAAGTAATCATGTTTCCCAGACGAATCTAAGGAGTTCATTGATAACAAATAAAAAGTTATCAACATGTTTTATTAAATTTTACCCTTTGAATGTTTTAGGGCAAAATATTTTAAATTTTCTGCAATACATCGTTAATAAAAAGTCAATTTGGAATTGGGACAATATTCTTTGGAACTCAACTAGGAAAAATCTTAACACCGGCAAGCTGAGAAAAGTATAAAAAATAGGAAAGTCGAAAATTGTACTCGTGTTATGTTTGAAATCTCTTTTACGGGGCATACGCCTAACCAATTACATAAACGATCCAACACTGTTTCATGTATTATATTTTTTTTATATGAAAAGTAATAATATCATTTATATTTCAATGATTCACCAGCATAATCATTTGTATAATTAATGATATATCTGGGAATTAAATGAATACGCAAAAATCGTTCAGTAAATATATTTTTATTTTTTATTAAAATTGATTTTTATAATTTTTATTTTTTTATTTTGTTATAAACAATAATACAAAAAAAAATATATATAGAAATAAATATTTATTTAATTAAAAATATATTTACTGAAATGAAAATTTTAATTAGCAATGTTAATTCAGAGTTAAATGTTAATAAAGTTTAAATAAAATAATTACGAAAAAAACTAAATGTGTTTTTTTTTCGAAAATTATATTTAATTGTTGGACCAAAAATTGGTCTTTTATTAATAATATTGTGGTTGAATAATTATATCAATAATTTTTAAATAATCAATATACCATAATTCAAGAGTTTAAAGAACATTAAATTGTATAAAAATAATTATAAAATAATTGGAAATTCTATGAAATTCCAGGAAAATTTACTTGAAACGAAACAATAATAAATTTAATTAAGAAAAATTTTTTTTTTTTTTTTTTATACATTTCATAATCATTTATTAAATTTAATAGATTATTTTTCTATAAATCTTCATTTATATTGAAAAGTAAAAATAATCTGATGAAATTGGTTTTTCTATAATAATGAAATACATTTCCTGGATAAAAGATTAGAATTCGTTTTACTAAAATATCCAACTATATAAAAATGACAGCTCTCAGCTTGTAATATCAAATTATCATCAATGTCAATATTTTGTAAGATTTTTTTTTTTTATATATATTTTTTAAATGAATTTTACATGTTGATAAATTTGAAATATTATTGACATTCATAAAATTTATATATCACTAATATTAAATATAAAAATTGAGATTATGCGGTTCATTCATTACGGAGTAGATCTTGCAAAAAAAAAATACTATATTTATTAAAATTGAACCTTGTAGAACTATTTTTAGAATAGATAGTTCGAAAACGAATTTAATTAATGTTTCATAATATGTTTTGACAATTTTGTTCTTCAAAATGTTAAATAAATGACATATACTGCAGAAGCCGAAGTTAATTTGCTTTTTTTTAGTATAGCAACTGTTGAAGAAATGTTCAATTTGAAAAACTAATTTGAAATATTTATTTTAATGGGGTCTAAATTCTTAAAATGATCTTCATTTAGTTGTACTGCTTCATTTTTTAAATATTTATATTAACATTTTTCCATGTTTTTGAGACGGACGGCCTTAAAGCATTCCAATGCAAGATATATCAATAGTTTAGTTGTTTAGTATGACTGCAAGTTTCACTATCTAGAATAGAAATATGTATGCCAGCCAATACAGAACAGAAATAAAGTTAAAGTCGAGACAGAAAGTATATAGTAAATTTAAAGATGAGGTTTAATATTTCTTTACATTTAAAATCCCTAATTCAAATTCAATTTATTTTAATATACATTTATTTCAAGATTTTATTCCGAAATAAAGTAAACAAACTATAATCTAATAACTTCCTTATACATATAGTTGATTTGATTTATCGTCTAGCTGGGATATTAAAATAAAACTTTTTACAACTTTTCCAATGGATTTGTTATTATCCTTTTTATGAAAATTTTCCTCATACACATAAAATTAAAATTGTTTTTGTCTTCTAATCTTCTGCCATAATATTGAAAATTTGTTGTGAAACTGACAAAAATTCACGCTTTAAAAATTTCCGAAAAAAAAAAAATATTATTTTGGTGCATGAAGGAAAAAGGAACTGGAAATTGAATAACTTTAAAAGTTTTATTTTATATTTTTATAATTTCTCTGGAAAAATAAAAGATGAAAAAAAAAAAAAGTAGTTTTAAAAATATTAAAAAAGAACAAATTTCCGAATAGAAATTTCAAAAATATCTGCTGTTTAAAAAGAAAAGTTTTGAATGTGAAAAACTTTAACAAAAACATCATAAATATATAAGAAAATGTATTTTTCTTAAGCTCAAAAGCAAAACAACAACAAAGCAATTGATTGTTAATCTTTTAAGGAAAAAAATAAACTATTACTGAAAGTTAATAACCTTCAGAAATTTATCTCAGTTTAAACGAGATCAGATCATTATGTCGAATGGTAAAATCATTAAATCCGTAAAATTAGAAATAATGAAAACTGAAAATTGGTTCTCATATTTGAAAACATTATTGATAAAGTTGGCTCTATAAGTGCAGAAATAAGGATAATAACACAGAAAATTTGTAATGCGGTTAGTTTACATTGGTCAACACCAATTTCAAATATTGTGTAATTCGCCAGACAATTTTTTTACCGCAGAAACTATTCACTAAGTTTGTAGAGAAGAATTTTGTAGTCCAACTAAAATGATTATTTTTTACGGTGTATTTATAATATAATTTTATCAGTACTGACATAAAAGTATTAAAATATTTTTATTTACCTTTTAGCGTTTATTTGAATATTTTAGTGGATTAATCTCAGATATTTCATAAAATTTTTTTTACATTACTTAAATTACATATGATTTTTATCCAAATATTTATTACCCCGGGAGAAACAAATATTTGAATATTTTTTTTTTATAATATCGAAATTATTATTTTTCTAACCATTATTTTGAGTTAAATTGAATTGATTTCCTACACGCGCAACAGAGTTAAACGTATTATTTATTTAGGTTAATCGCCAAAAAAATGCAGACTTTCGGTTTAATACTGACACTACTAAAGAACTTTCATTCGTCACTTATATTATGAAAGCCAGTCGCCATTGATACGGTTATCCTTTTTAGAACCCATTCTTTTATCTAAATTAACTGGTTTCCAATTAGTTCATCGTTGCTGGCATCCTGATTTCAAGTTGATTCAATAAGTTATAAATCTATACGTAAATTTGTTTGTTTTCACTTATGTTAAATGAAGTTTTGTTATTGTTAAATTTGTATATGTAAATGTAAATTTCTTTATATAAATTGGTTATGTATAATAAAAGGTAACTAATAAATTTTTTTTATAAATAATATTATTATATCATGCGATTTTTTTTGTTGTTCCTTATGAATTTTTTCGTCTAAGCTTTATAAATATATTTATATATATATAATTTTAAGGATCAAAATATTCTGCAAAATATTTATTTAAAAGCTAAGTAAAACAAAAAAAACAACACAATCAAAAACAAAACGATAACAATAATATAAAAAAATGAACTACAAAAAATGAAAAAACGTAACGAAATAATTTTCCAAATTATAGAAAAACGGAAAAACACAACAAAACCAACACACACAAACACACATCAATAATAATGTTGAATGTGTTTTTCATTTTTCATTTTATATATATATTTTTTTTATCGTTGATTTGATGTTAGGTATAAAAAATGCGGATATATTTAAATTGTATGTATATAGAATTTCAGGACCTGTAAAACACGTTTCGGTAGGTTACGATCATCTTCTTCTGTAATTTGTGTTCGATATGTAGGACGTTCAAATACTGGTGGATTATCGTTGACATCCTTAACATGTATTATAACTGTTGTATAGTTTTCCTTAAGATTATCTGATGCAGCCAAACGAAGTTCATACTGCGATTGATTTGTTTACGATTTAAATTTTTTTTTATTTGTTATTTCATTTTTTTTCGTATTACATATTTATTTGTTATTTTAATGGGTAAATAAAGGAAACATAAAAATAATAAAAAAAAAAAAAAAACAATTTGTTTTTTTATTGGTACAAGTGATTTATGTTTTTCTTGTTTTCTTATATTATCTTGTTTTTTATTAGGTAAAATACGAATGACTAAAAGATTAAAATTGATTTTCATATTATTGAGGATTCTTTTTTTAATGTAATTGTTTGTAAATAAACAAAATTACAATATGCTTTTTGCAGGTATTAAGGTTAAGGATATACATTGAATTGAAATCAGAAATAAGTTTCCGAAAACTAATATACATAAGTCGTTGAGTTTTTATAATAAAATTTTGAATTTATTTAAATTCATCTTTTTTTTTTGGTGTTATTATATAAAATCATTTTCAATTTTTATAAAATATAAAATGCAAATTGTTAAAATTATTAAAATAACTTTTGTATGAGATTTAAATCTTGTTAATTCGGAAAATGTAAAATTTTTTAAAAGATTTTCTTGAAAAATATATTACTGCCATTTGAAAGAGTATATCAATCTCTAGAGATAAGCACACAGTACTGTTGTGCATGTTCAACATGACTAATGCCTGATTTATAAATATTGTGAAAAACGTATTTTAAAACCTCAAAAACGCTGTGTAAAATTGTATAATATATAAATATCGGACAAACGTAATGTAACCGCAATATGTGTCAAAACGTGTTTCAGTTACGTGATGGGAAGAATGCTAAATTGTATCAAACTTTTGTGAAAACAGAATTGTCAGCGCATCGCAATGAAAAGTATAGTTGAAATTAACTTTTTCACTTTGCGTTTTTCTTTGCAAATTCTGTTTTTTTCATCCTTGCCATATTCATAAATCAGGTATTACACAATTTTAGAAAATAATATAAATATTTTCATATAAATTATTTTGTTTCCATATACATACATATATTATTAAAATCAATTAATTTAATTTATAGGATTATCAAATTAATATTATTACGAATAAAATCTATCAATAATAAATTAAATATTATCGTTTTGGGCTAACATTTTGTATAAATAATATAAAATCAATTTAAAAGAATTCCACAAATTGACAGTAATTGATGTATTGTCAAAATTCGAGTTGCCAATTCAGATAATTTATAATTGCTAGAAGAACTTTTAAAAATCTCAAATTTATTTCAATTTTATGTAGAAATTGTCGTTAATTTTCATTTGAAAATTTTCCGTACAAATTGATTGTAATTATCATCACCTGGTATACTAGCAATTTTTCATCTGAACATTATTAAATTCAAAAAATAATTCTGAACAAAACATTATTAAATAATGTTTATGACTTTTTAATTAAGTTTCTGGGAAAATTAATTAAATTATAGGAAGTATAATGTTTTTTTTTAATTGTAATTAACTTCAATGTAAATCGGATCATAAAAAAGTTTTTGTCGTAATAAGATATAAAAATAAGATAAATGAAATTGAAATTAATTTACTTATTTTAAATTATTTTAAATTTTTTTAACTATGTATAGTAAAGTTAGGAATAACATAACAAGTGACAAGCAATATTTAAAATATATCGAAATACTGTCAAAGTGCCAAAATTGATGAACAATTTGGTTACTGCAATTAATAACTTATGTAGTGTACCACTGAAGCAGATACATATGTCAAAATCAGTGCTACCAATACGAAAAATAATTGATTGTTTATTATATGAAAGAAAAAAATTTAATATGACATATAAAGTTATAAGGCAAAAATGAAAAAAAAAAGTAATTTAATAGCCAAATAGTTATTCTTGTTTGTCACCAGATGTCAAAATTTTTTTATGGATTTGAATTTGATATTACTTTTATAGAATATATCTTACAAATATCGTATATAAAAAATAGTCAAATATATTTAACAAAATTGTCAAATAATCGAAAAAATACAAAATAAAATAACATTTAAATTCCCAAAAGATTTTCGATTTTGGTCCCTTGAGGTATAAAAATTTATATTTCCAAGAAAAATAAATTTTTATTTAATTTGAAGAGAAACATTTTTTATTCTTATTTTAATCAAATTGAAATTGATGTTGTTTATTATACATAAATATTATGATTATGTTATAATAAATACCATAAAATCTTGAATTATATTATTTATATTTTTCTTGTTATAATAAAATTTTAATATTTAAATAATAAAATAATTATATTTTCGGTTATTAATTTTTATCATATATATATAATTAAATTTATATAAATATTATCTTATTCAAAAGTTCAAAATCTCTTAATAAAAATTTTCTGGTAAATCTGAATAAGATTGAATGAAAAGATAGAATGGATTATAAAAAAAAATATATCTTTTTCATAATTTAAATTTTAACCAAATAATAAATACATTTGTACTTATTCACATATTAAAAATACTTGTTGCAAAAACTTTTTAATATTCATAAACATATATATCTGATTTTGTACAAAAAAAAATGGGTTTTTCAACAACATATTTTACGTGTTTATATAATCATTCGAAAGCTGACCTTACACTCTGTGGCAGAATTGCACTGTTTTTTAAGCAAAATGAGAGATTTATATTAATTCACAATTATCTGTCATTTCTATGATTTTAAAATCATATGACACTGTATACCGATAGCATAATCGTTACTAGTGTGATACAAATACTTTTGATAGTTAACCCATAAATTGTCATAGTTATGATGACTAAATACTTATGACTTTTCTAATCACTTTGTTTTTTTTTTGCTGATGGAATTCTATTGAACCCAAGGAAGTTTGCATGGGAATACGATATGAGTTAAATTCCATTTAAATTCCTCGAAACTGGTGGAATTGTACCCATTTTTTTTGTATGTGTAAAATTATATTTTATTAGTAAATTTGTTGGCGTCAAGAACATTTTGAATCGAAGAAAAACTGAATATAAAAATTTGAGCCATTAATTTCTTGCTTTCTACCACACATCTGTCAAATATGTTTTTTTTTATTCAACTAAAATCAGTTTCTATTCATGAAAACAAATTTTGTCAACGATATTTCAATTCAAACTCAACTCTCTGTGAATGGAAACATAAATTATCAATGGCAAAATGCCATCGAAGTGTACAACTACCATAAGATTGTAAATTTATATTCAAATATCTAAAGTAAAACAAAAAAGTAAATAAAGATAAATGGGTAAAGAGAATATCCTTAAAGCTTTTTTCTATATACGTTAATATTAAGAATGTCACAATTTTCTTTATTTTTTTTTGTTTCAATTTTCATTTTTTTTTTTTTTAATTTATTCCAAGGGTTGATGATATAAAAATTTATAACCACCTGGTTTTTTTGTTTGCTGTATTCAATATATAATTTAGCATCAGGATATATTTTTATAATATATTTTTATAAATAGGAAATTAAATTCCTTCAAAAGGAGAAAACTTTTTATGGTTATTTCAATTTGATTTTAGGGTTTTGAGCTTATGTAGGATTATATTAAAGAAAAAATGATTTATCAAAAATATATATAATAAAATACTTTACTTAACAAGGACAAGAAAATAAAAGTATTTTATTAAAAAAATTGTAATATTTAATGGGAAATCCATTTTTATAATCGATTAGTCATTCGTTTTTACCTTATTTTAAACCAAAAACCTCTCTAACCTAATGATAAAAGTTATATAAATGAAATTTATGATAAATTAAAATATAATAAATAATATTTTGATTAATTTATATAATATTACATACCCGTCTTCTAGTCTCATAATCTAATGCACCTGCAACATATATCGCCCCCGTCATGTTTTTAACAGCAAAAGCACCACCTATGTTACCGCTTGTAATCTCGTATCGAATACGCGAGGCTGTAAATGAATTAATACATATTAAATTTATAATAATTTGGAATGGTAAATTAGTTTTGGTTAAAAGTACAACTCAGGACAATTAAATTCTAATTTTTCCATAACAAAACGATTAAATTTTGTAATATTCATCAGAATCAGAATCCATTATTAATTTCAAATAATCAAACTGGCTAAAGATTACAAGTATAAATTTCGGTAGAGGCATTTTAAAAACGTTGCTGTGGTATGGCAATTTTATCATGTAAAATTTAAAACATTTGGTTTTCAAATAGAAAATATATAAATTTTAATATGTATTTTTTTTATATGATTATTAAAATTTAAGCTTCTTAAGAGTTAAAAATTTTTCCATAAAACTTTTTCAAAATCGAATATAAAAATTTTCCTTTTATGATGGAAAACTTTTTTTTTTTTTTGTTTTTTTAAAAGTATATTTTATTTTTATACAGTCTAATCAAAATTTACAATGCGTTTTTTTTTATAACTAATCCTTACAAACGGATTATTTTAAACGTATGTTTTTTTTTTATGTTTAAATAAAAATACGTGATGCTTGTAATTTGCAAATAATAAAAATATTTTTTCTTTCACTACTTTTCTATAATACATAAAATTCAATTATGTTTAATGAACTTAAAGGTTTTAGTGACGATTAATAAAGATATTTTTAAATTTGTATTATAGCTAGTGAAAAATATAACCAGAAAATTTTTAACAATCTTTGAAACTTTTTCCGGTAAGAAAAATCCTTTATAAGCTTAATTGATATGTAATTTAGAAAATGAGTTTTTTTTTTGGAAGGAGTTCTTTGAAAAATTTGAAAAAAAGAATTATTTATATAAATAAATTGAATTTGTTAGAAAGTTTGGAAAAATTTTGTGATATACAATAAAAAAATTGTGAAGTTTTAATCTCTAAGTTCTAAATAATTTAATAAGATTAATGAACTTATAGCTTAAATTATTAGGACAATATAGTAACTTTTATAAGATATAAAACCTTAATTGATATATAGACTAATAGCTGGCAACAATTCGATATCATAAAACTATTTCGGGTCAAATTTTTATTTTTTCAATCAAATTCGTCTTTTTAATTTAAACTTTGTTGCTAAACGTTAATGCTATGCAGAATAACTAAGATTTAAGTGATTTGGAATATTTTTTAAATACATGGAATCACGTTGTGAAAAATGATTGTAATGATAATGAAAAATTTAATAAATTATTATACAGAATAATACTTAAAAAGAGTGAGATATAAGGTTCTATTTTTGAATTTTTGAAATTTTACTCTATCTGGTTATTAGTGAATATCTCGAAAACGGTAAGAATAAGAGTTAGATATTATCTGATACCGTCAAATTAGAATATAATGGGAAAATTGCTAGTTAGATCTCTGCTGTTTCTATAGATTCTTAAGATTTGTATAGAAGTTACTTTAACTTGATAGTCATTTTAAAAAACTATATTTAAAAGGTTGACAGACTTCACTTTAATTGTTCAGAAGAAATGGTTTGCTTAATTATTATGGTAGAGTTTTTGTATCATGAGTCCACCAAAATGAATCTCCTTTTTGTGCTTGTCGAATTGTTGTTGTAAATAAATTAGTTGCTAGCTCTTCATCTACTCATCCAAAATATAATTTTAATTTAACTTACTAATCCGTAGAATAATTACTACTAATATAATTTAGTTCGTTTACTGTACTAAATTATTTAGAAAGTTAAGATTATTTTAGTTTTATGTTGTGCCACCTTGAATTCATTTTACATTAAGGTAGAAAAATCTTCCAGAGAAATATAATAAAGTTAAGTTAAAGGATACATTTTTGTTAATTTTATGATTTAATTTTGAAAATTGATTTTAGCTTTATGTTAAAAGTGGTGTACATACTAAAGTGAGAAATATTTTTAAAAAATATTGAAAATAATAATATTGGCAACAATGAAAACTTGAAATGAAAGCAGCTACACTAATAAAATTAGACTATACAATAATTATAAAGCTATAAAATTGTTAAGCAAGTTTTTAAATTTCCATTTAAAATTGTTCCCAAAAATTTAAAATATTCTTTATAAAACTATATTACCAGGTCTTAAAGAAATTTTTATTAAAATATAATTTTTATCACTTTTTAAAAGTTCAGACTGCGCAGCGTTTGTGATTAAATTGCTGATTATTCATTACTTAAAAATATAAAACTTTTTTATAATTTTTAATATTTGTAGTTAAAATTCTGTTCACTGTTCGTATATAGATAATTTATATGATCATAAGGATTTTTTATAACACTGTAAAATAGAAAGTTCAGTAAAAATGTATTTTTATTGTGTTGGAAAATTTTTGAAAAGAAAAACTTTCCTTCGCTAATTAAACTTTAAATTTATGTAAACATTAAACTCATTATAAATAAATAAAAATTGTGAAAAATTATTATTTAACATTATCTCTGTTTAAAGCTTAAAAATTATGATAACATTTTTTTATATATAGAGCTTAAATTAGGAAAACTTATAAAAAAAAGAAAATCATAATTTTCTTTCGTCGTTTTTATCTTAGGCACGTAATAAAAACATTTTTCTCCCTTAGTTTTCAAAACATAAAAATTATATATAATAATAATTTTTATGGTAGGTACATCAAATTATGAAGGGATGAAAAGAAACGTTTTTTTTTTTGTCCCCAATTAAAATAGAATTTATTGTAAGAGTTGTGATAGCATCAGAGTTGAAAAACAATTTTTTTTTATATATAATATAAATTAAATTGATTTTACTGAATACTAGAATTTTTTTATGAATTCTTTTTAATAAAGTACATCAGTAATTAAAAAAAAAAAACACTTTTTTTACATTAATTATTTAATTATACAAAATCATTAAAAAAAAAAATTAATCAACTTACATTCATCGTGATCTTTGGCGGTGACAGTAAGAACAGTATGTTGGATATCTTCATTTTCATCAACTTCTGCTTCGTATAATGATTTATCAAAATATGGTGGATTATCGTTTTTATCAGCAATTCCAATACGAATGAACTTTGTCACTAGAAAAATAAATTAAATTGAAAATTTAATTGAAATTTATATTTCCACTTTTTTTTTTTTGTTATAAAGAAAATTATGTATTTTTATTTTTTATGTTTTAGATTGTTTTTAATTAAAAGCTTTTTATGTTGTTAAAAGGTAAATTATTAATAATTGGAAAAGTTTTTAATTTGTTTGGTTTCTGAAAATTTCTATATAGTACATAATAAAATATTTTTATGGTTTATGTTCTGAAATAAATTATTAATTTCTGTTATTGATTAAAAAAATGCTGTGCGAATTTCTTATGGAAAATGGATCATCCAAAATAAATATATTTACGCACCGCATGTGATATTCCCAACTCAAATGTTAAAAATTAAAAGTATTTTTGACATTTGAGTACGGATTTCGTGGATTCTTTAATCATACACATATGGAACAGTTGTAATTTCGAATTTATATATATTTTTTTGACCTACAATACTTGATACGTAATTTAAGAATGTTTTATAAATTTTATAAATCAGGATCAACTCTAAATATATCATTCCCAGCATTTTAAACCTGTCTTTATTAGCTTTTATCTAGTGTGACATAGTATCATCTTATAATAAAGATTAATTAAATAACTAGAATTTATGCTAAGAAGCATAATGTGCTCGCTGACTAATTCCAAATAGTTTTCGCAATTTAGGTATGGAGAAATAAATTAGATTGACATTTATTTCATTAATTAATCATTCGTAAAAAGTAGCTTGGCGGTACAGAGGTGAAAAACCTTTACGTCCGGTGTGACGAAAGAAAAAATAAACAAATATTTGATTAATCACCAATTAACACAAATTTTGATTCATATACAGCAATAAAGTTGATTAAAGAAATTTGAGTGTTTAAATATTATAAATTCAAAATAAACTGTCACATTTGAAAAAATGGATGCTGAATATTTGATGGTCGCTGAGTCAATAAAACTTTATCTACAAATAAAATGGACGCTGATTATTTGAAAGTAAATGTTTTGAAATTTATATGCGGTTAAATCTTAACCGGTAATGTAATTCCATAAACGCAATTATCGTTACAGTAATAACGCAATTACAGTAATAACATTGTAATTTCAATATTGATTTAATAATTATATTCAAATATTATAAGTTTAACATGAATTATATAATAACCAATACAAAGCCAAGAAGGATTTTCAATAATTATTATCAACAAATTATTATGGTTACGTAGTTAATGCCACCAGATTTAATGTCAGTTGAATAAAAACTTTTTTTAATTTCAAAACTAATCATTAATTATTGTCTTTGATTAAAAAAATTAAATATTAAATTTTTTTTACCATTATACAAAAATATTCTGCCGTTTATTAAAATTCTAATTAAAATTTCATAATTTATGTACATATGTTTGTAATGACGAGTGGTTCCGTCAGAATTTTTGAGTGAC
Organism: Rhamphomyia laevipes; assembly: GCA_963920725.1. Classification (NCBI taxonomy): domain Eukaryota; kingdom Metazoa; phylum Arthropoda; class Insecta; order Diptera; family Empididae; genus Rhamphomyia; species Rhamphomyia laevipes. Next base: position 21,233,141 of record OY987258.1, on the reverse strand, counting down.
TATATAAATTATCCTTGTATAATGTTGGTTTAATTTTTTTTTGATTATTATATACATTCATCAAAAGACTATTAAATTTTTTGTAATTATATTTTGGATTATTTTTTTTATTTTTGGCAGTGACATCGATGATAATACTTCTAAAAATTCATGTCACAAAATTTGAATTTGTGGTACATACAATTTGACAGAGTCAATAAAATTTTACACATAATGAAAAAAACTGTAACAAACATTTTTGCAGTAAACATTGGTGTTAAGGTTATATGTACAAGGATACATAAAATATGTAAAGTGTCATGGAAACGGAACTAAAGTTAATAAAAATTAAGAATGAAATTTCTAATTAAAAAAAAAAAAACTTTTTTCAAAATTTTCACTAGTATACGAAAAGTTATTAAATTTAGTCGAGCGAAAGGAAACACGGTGCTATGTATAAGCTGTATACTGTGTAATGAAAAAGGTGGTGGCCTGGCACTCAAACCAATATGACACTTTTTTGCAAAGACAATATTACAATTTTAAATTTTTATTTTCTTTTGTAAACTAAAACGGAAATTATTATCTCATATAAGAATTTAATTTTCATTCTATTTTAAGATAGTAAATTAAGATTATGATTTTTATTACATAATACCAGAGTTTTACGGATTTCAGTTTCATAAAAATTTTCAAAATATGTGAATTTAAAGTATATATTAAAATTATTTTTATAATTTTAAATCCTGTTAAATCCTGAACATAATTTTATATAATGTATTTTTATTACAATTTTAACATTAAAATTAATATTTTTATTATTATAGTACAATAAAAATTGTTTTTATTTTATTTTTCGTAATAGGTAGAGAGCTAGAGCTAGAGTAGCTATACTGAGTACAGAACTCACTACAACAGCGAATCAATTGAAGGTCTGGAAAGTCTGCGTCATTTGGTATTGGAAATTTTAAGCTTCAGGAGTAGCATGAACTTTTTGGTAAAGTATAGATAATGATGTGATATGGCCATCATGCTGTATTGCAACTGCTTGCTTACATACTAGTGAAGGTATAGCTAGTGAGGGTATAATTGTTTGTATGTATTCTTTACAAACAATTGGTTGAATGATTAAAGAATTGGCAACGTCGAGTCTCACTAGCACGTAGTCCACACATTTGTGAGCCAGTTGTACTCTTCAGTGGAAATCTGCGTGGCGACATCATTATCCAGCTTGTTTAATGAATAATATAACTTGAGCAGGCTTTACTTTATGCTCATCTTCAGGTTAGTTAGTTGATTTAACTAAAATCATTTGAAATTCAGTTTTTTTTTTAAAAAAAAAATCCAGGGTTTTTCAATACACAACAGCGCAGAGTTGCCACACTTTCAATTCCATATGTTTAGTATGTTCATTAAGAATGTGTCTACTCATTTTTATGAGTGCGGTAAATCCGTTACTAGCTCTTAGTCTATATCTCCAATATTCAATTCGAATTTCAAATAAAAAATATCAAATCAAAATTGCTTATTCATTCTGTTCTTTTTCCAAAAGGAATCATTCAAACCAGATAAATTTATGTAATATTATTTTTTATGTTGCTATCTATATACATCACAATTGGTGAATTAATCTCATTTGGACTTTGATCGATGAGAGTTTTTTTTAATTAGATTTTTTTTTAAAATCATTTTTATTGAATTGCATTACGTTTATATTATATTATTTTTTAAGTATATTATATTTTTATAAAAGGATTCTGTAGCAAAAGCATAAGGCTTTATTTTAAAGAATGAATGATTAATTACATATTGTGAAAAATTAATGTCTTTTAATATGGAATTGTCAATTTGTATAATGAATTCATAAAATTATTTTCAAGTTTTCTTATTCTTACGAAAATATAAAATCTTTTAATTAATTATTATTTTTTTTTTGAGGTTGTATATTTTTTATATGTTTAAAATTTAGTTTAGTGTAATTTGATTTGATGAATAAATATGTTTAAATGTAACTATTTTTTTTATATTTAAAATTTAAAGAAATTTAAATTTTTTAGAAAGTATGGGGGAGTTAAAGAAAGTTTTAATAATTTAATAACGATTTAGCCAAAGACTGTTTACTAAAAATAATTATAATAGTTAATATATTAAGATAAATTTATTTAAAAAAGTTGTCATAAAATTATGCTGATTATAATAGCAATATGCTGATCTTTGGCCGGTTTCTCTAAGCTGGATTTCGATAAACTTGCCAGTAAATGTTAAAATGTGTTTTTTTATGAGGAAAATTGGTCACAACGATAGATTATTAGAAACATAAATTTCGACTATTAGAAAATCTGGCAGCATATCTGATCTATTAAGAATACATTCTGTCATATAACACAACCTACAAACGTAACTAACATCTCACTATTAACTAACATGACACTTTATATTAGCCACTATTTATATGTCAATATCAAGTATGGAGCAACTCATTCATACCTACATAAGTAGGAAATAACCCCTTGAGTGTTATTTCCAACAAATATTTTATAACTTTTGTAAAAGACACCATTTACAGCATTGTTTTAAAAGGTTTCGTTAATATCCACTTTTCCGGCGTTGATTAATGGTCGGTTTATATTTCCCTGCACCAATTTTATATAATTCATTAAAATTATTGCTTCCTTGTCAAAATAAGTCACATAAATATAATTTTTTTTCATATTCCTTTTTATTTTAGCAATTCCACTTTTATTTTTGATTAATTGGAATAATTTTCTTTTAAAAATCCAAATATAAAAGATTTACGTAAATATTTCTTTATACCTTTACCTAATTTTTCTTGGAAAAATAATGATAGAAAAAAAAACTCCACTTAAATTGCATTAAATTGAAAAACCTTTTTAATTTTCATTCATAATACGATGTCAATTATATAAAGTTTCAAAGTCACTAACTAAAAATTGAGTTAACAGTGTAAATCTATCACCGAAATAAAGTGTACAAAAAGAAATCCGGTTTTTAATTAGTTCAAATAAGTATAAAGAGAAATTTTATGGAAAAAAAGAAAACTTGTAAATATATTTTGAAAGGAAAATTAATTAAAAATTGGTAAAATAAACTTGATTACATAAAGAATTTTTTGTTTAAGAAAACTGACCTAATTTAAAAACAAAAAACTTTCAATTAAAATTTACATTATCACAAGAATTTTGTAATTAATATTATTTACTTTTGGTAATGTTTTGATTTTAGCTAGAAACATCGTAAATATTTAAAATGGTAATAAAAGTTATCCTGAATATGTTAAATAACGATCGTAATTTAAAGTTACTAGAAATTTCTAAAACTAAACTACAAATAATCTACAGAAAACTATGTAATTTGAAGTAAATTAAATTGAAACATTTCAGATTTTCATTTAAATAAATTAAATAAATATTTACCTTAAATTGTCTACAATATTTGCGAAAATATAACAAAAATGAACAATTTGTTGTTGACATTTTAATCTTCGTTAAATTTTAATGACAAACCCAAACTGCAATGTTTTAATTAAAAAGTATAAATTAAAAAGTAACTGAGATAAATTTTAATGTCGGAAAAAAGTTTTTGTTTTTATTTGCGGAAAAATAACTATTTAAGGATTAATTTATGTATAGTAGTATAATGTTAACAATTTAAAGGATTTTGTATGGAATATAATATGTAGGTCCTTATTGATTATGATTTAAATTAAAGTTATATTTATAAGTACATTTTTTGTGAATTATAATAAGGATATAAATATTTATTTAATAATTTTAGTAAATTACTTTTATAATTTAAAATTTATTCAAAATATGAAATTGCGCCAAATACTCAAAATATAATAGCAATACTACTGCGTTATCATATGCAGAACTTTTTGAAAAATGGCTTTGTAAGGAGTGCTAACCTAGAATCATATAATATAGGAGCCTGACACTAAGAAATATATACAAGAAATATTGATATAACTGACCAGTGAGTGTTAGGCTGAGAACTTTATTTGAAAATATACACTTTATTTACATAGACAGGTCAGAATTATCATTTTAATGGTAGTTGATGGCTGCTTAATTAATATTTATCAGTGTTAGCGTTGCCATCATTATTGTCAGATAATAAATTAAACCTTGGCTACATAGTTTCGAAAAGTTATTCATTAAACCTTGGCTACATAGTTTCGAAAAGTTCAGTTTTGATTCGTTCAGTAAAGTTCAAATTTGTAATCTTCATATATTTTGTATGGGAAATCGATTAAGTGGACACATAGGTATATGAATCGGAACGAACGAATCGAATCGAAAGAGTTAGGAACATGAAAAAATTTGCCATGAAAATTTTATAGAGGATATTAAAAATTATCCGGAATTATAATAATGAACAAAATAAGAATAAGAATTACAGGAACCTCAGAAAAAAAGATGATAACATAACAAAATTTCAAACTGGCAAATGATTCGATTGAAATCGATATTTATGTGTTCAGTCTACTTAACTAGTAGAATCGAATCGAAACTGATTGGTACATTCTAGGGTTTGGATTCGTTTTCCGTATAACACATATCCTTTTTACATTTGATATATCCGCAGAAAGAATCAAAACTATCAGTATTCTTGTCGGGCGTTTTCTTTAAGTATTAATGCATCAATGCCTTATTTAGTTAGGTAAAGTAAATTTTTTTTTTGAAGATATATAAATATATTTTTAAACAAAAATGTAAACATCCAAACAAGGTATACTATCTAATGAATCATCATCGTACTATACAATATATATGATTTTATTTAAAAAAAGCACGATATCCTTCAATTCCTAAGTAGTCTATAATTTCCAAATGAAAACGGTAATGACTCGTTGTAGTTTATTGGTGACAAACACCGCCACACTAACCAATCATAAAACATAGCTAAACAGGTAGTTTATAAATTAAACACTAAAATTCGGCAATTAAAAATAAAATACAAATAACTATCAAAATAAATGAAAATGATCAACAACTGGTCTTTATTTTCACTAACAAATTTTCCTTATTTCGGTAATATTTATGATTACTTAATAAAATAACTTAAGACAAAATTAATTTTACAAAATTCTTGAATAAAACTTTTAGAACATTTTAATAACTCAATTCAAAATAAAAATAAAAAAAAAACTATAAAGCATCGCTTAACAAAAACTAAATATAATTACAATTTTCTAATAGCCTAAAAACTTTAAATTTTACTTTACTTAATAACTTTGATTATCACAAGTAAAATAAATAATATAAAACTTTATTATAATTTCAATACATATTGTTTTGCTCAACACACTTAATGCCTCCAAGTGATTTGTTTTTGGAACGAATTTAAAATCATCCAGAGATAAATAATAAGTTTTCTTATCTTAGTATTATCCTTACAGAAAATCTTAAAAAAGAAAAAATTCTTGTTTTTTTTTTTTATTAGTTTATCTAAATATCCTTGTAATACTATGGATATAATAAATTAAGAGAAATTATTGAATTGTATTTGATTTTTTGGTCTGCTTTAGAAATAAATAATCAAAAATGAAAAAATATAAAAAAAATTATTAGAAAACATTTAAGAAATTTTTATTTTACAAAAGTTTATTCTTTGTTTGGTATTTTTTTTTTGTTGCAAAAGAAAATTCTAAGGACATTCATAGAAGTGATTTAGTGTAAACCACTAAAACATGTCATGTTAAAGCAACCAACAACTTCGAACTAAAAAAAATGTATGTCATTTACGTGTGTTTGTGTGTATTTGTTGTCGTCGATTGTCCTTTCTAGTATTTTAATGTGAAAATTGCTTTTTCAAAATTACAAAATGTAACAAAATAATTTTTTTTTTAGTCCTTTTATGTGGATAGAAATAAAATCCACCCAAAAATTATTATTTATTTAGAGAAAATTATGTATGACTGTGTATATTTATGTATGTGTATGTATTGTTTGATGGTTTATGTCCTGGTACACAATAAATAATGTAAACTTTGTCATTGTGCGTACATTTATCGTTGGATTTGAGTGTGAGTTTTCAAAATTATAACAAAGATGACAAACAGGATAATTTTAATTTGTATTCTTTTTTTTATATATATATATTTTTAATATTTAGTGTAAATAATAATATTTATTAAATTTTTGTTTTAGGTTATTTAATTTTATCTGGATACATTTTTTTGGTAATACGAAAAAGGAATGGTAATAAAGGAATATAAATATTGTCAATTTTACAAGTTTTGGCTCTGCAAAATTTAGAAATAATCTTTTTAATAATTATAATTAAGTTATTTTGGAAAGTTTAATTTAATTAAAATATTTAGAAATCAGATTTAATTAGAAATAAATAAAATATTTTTGAAGTAAAGATATGACAGAATAAGAATTTAGGATTCATTAAGGATAAACTAATTTAGTAATGAAACACCACACCAATATTTAAGATATAGAGAGGCGTAAATCATTGAAAATTAATAATTAACTTTTTATTTACAATTTTGAAAATTCGATGTTTTTGTGGAGTTAAGTAAATTAATCCTTTTTAAGAAATTAATTATGTATTTTAAAACAGTATAAATGCTAACAAAAGTAGTACCAATTTTATTTAGTTAATATTTCGATTAGAAAATTTATTTTGAATTCATTAAGTAACCATTAACCACTGATAGACATCCTTAAAAATTGGTAAAGTAAAATAAATTTATTTAGTATATATATATAGATTTAGAAAATGTATAACCAAATATACAAAATATAAAAATTTAGAACCAAGAAAATATACATTAGGAAATAAAGTAGACAAAAAAGTTATTATTTTAAGCACTTTTGTACTAGTATAAAAATTTTGTCCGTCTGTCTGTTACCAGCTTATTTCCTAGATACAGAAAAAGGGATAAAAAATTCTACAAAACAATTCTACAAAACGCTATTCGGAAGCATTACGTATCTAATAAATCCTATAAACGTAATTTAGAGGATTTCAAGTCACATAATAAATATTTATGGCATTTATTTAAATAAGACTTTTCTCGACACTTTTATAAAAATTTGTAGGTTTCATATTTTAATTTAAATGTTTCGAAGTAGTACAAAAGTGCCCGAATTAAAAATAGGAATCGTTAATTAAATCTAATATTTATTCTAGCGTAAAGATAATAGGACATCGTTTGTCCCTTTTAGAAAATTATTTTGTTTTCTGGTTCCCAAGTGATTAGAGATAATGTAATTGGTTTCCGTGCTGATGTGAAAAAAATGATTGCGGACGAAAAAATGGGTCACAATTGAAATATCTAAATAATCGCGTATACTATTTTGAATTATATAAATTTACATCAATACTAAATCATATTTTATATTCATAAATTTAATAATTCTTTTCCATTTTTGTCGGTTCCTTAATAATATCGTGTTTCTTTAAATAAAAATTGAAATTATTGGAATTTTATGAATCTAGATTACATAATTTTCAAAATATTTACAACAATAATCAAAGTACTATTTAGAAATTCCAAACATAAAACTAAAATCAAGATAATTAAATTCAAATTGAATGTAAAAAAGTCAGTGAAAATAACAAATTTTATTTAGAATCAAAGAAAATTCCTTGAAATAATACAATAAAAACAAAAATATTTTCAAAAACTTGTTGATTAATTTACCATCCAATAAATAATATTAATTAAAAAAAATATCCTTTATATAATTATACAAGGATAACTTTAGAAATTTTTAAAATCATTGAATTTTGTTTTTGTTTATAGATTTAAAACGCAATTAAAGAAATTAAATTTTTATTTTTTCTTAACATAAATCATTTGAAATTAAGTCTACATCACTATCGGAAAATTCTAAATAAGATTTATTTATTTGTATCAAATGAAAAATGAAAAAAAAAATAATAATAATAAAATACATTTAGTAAATTAAATATTTATGTATATATATTTGTATTTGTTATTTCCTTATTATACTGGTATTAAATATATTTTCGGTAATAAACGCTGATAAAAAAAAAAAATTCACAGAATATAAAAAATAAATAAATAAAAATAAAATATGAATAAAACATAATCACAAAGATTATTCCTAACAGATAACATAAATATGCTTATAATTCATGTATACATATATATTTGTATAAGATCCTTTTTTCAAGATAAGCGAATACTTCAAGGTTATTTAGAATTTAGCAATAAAATATAATGAAAATATTTTATTAGCATAAAATGATAATCGCAATAACACATCGAAAAAAAAAGTATAAAATTAAAAATTATATTAAATTTTTAGATAACAAGAAAATAAAAATCCAATTATATTTTTTTTTAATTTAAATTTGATTTGTGATAGGATAACTTTTGGAAATATTTACAATATAAAATTTTTGAAACCGCGACAAAATATTTGTTCCTCGGCACAATAAATTGTCATGTCTCGAAGTTTTCCTGCTATTAATTGTCTGCTAATAAAGTTTTCCATAAAATTTAGTATTTCTACAATAAATTTTGATCTGTTAATGTATAAATTTTAATTGATGTATGACCTGCCTCTATTATATTATAACTATACATTTAAATAAAATACATTTTCTGACACAAGCTCTTATAACTCATGCTTTGAAGTGTTTTCAGTTTCAAAAACAATTTAATTTGAATCTCCTTTATGTTACACATACATTATACAACCTCTATTTGTCAAGGTGTTGACAACTGCGTCAACTTGTATTTTGTGAGCAAGAGTTTATAACACTTTAACAAACATTTTGACGGTTGACAAATCGGTTGAAGAAATATTAAATTATTTAAAATTTTATTTTGATTGACAGTAGTTGTAATTTGTATAATGTACGGGAAAAGTTGTACAAACAAAATAATCTTTCGTGACTTTATACTGTCAAAAAAATTATTAAAAATCAAATATTTCACATTATTATTTAAATCAATTACTTAATATTACTTTAACAAGTTTCAGTTTTACATTAAATTATTTTTTCCAGTTTGAAATATAAATACAAATAACATTGACGGTTGTAAACCAAGCTTATATATTTATAACTAGGATGACAACACGTAACAAACTAGGTTGTATAATGTATGGGCAGATTTACATTTAAATTTACAATGTCAGGATATGATGTTCCCTTTACATTAGGTTGTCAAAATATAATATTAGGTTTGAAAATTCATTTAACTTATTAACTCCATATTTTCTGGTTGATGAAATTTCAATTAAATAATTACGTTGAATAAAATTACATAATTTCTTTTCAATTTTCAATTAAGCCAATTTTCATATTAATTCAATTATTTTTTAATATTTTCTTTTATACGAAAATAGAATCATAAAATTATTGATGTAATTATTTAATTGTCTTTCTTTTATTATTTTTAATGTATAAATATAATTTTTTAATATTCCAAAAATAAAATTATTAAAATTGCAGATGTTTTATGTATATTTATATAATATTTCTCATAGCATATAAAAGTTTTGTGGGCTTCTTCAATTCGAAATCGAAAGCAATTCGAATAAAAAATAGGCTAAATTTAATTTGTCTCTCTATAAATGACATCTGGAATAGAATGAAAAGAAGCAGATACAAGAATTGTATTGACCATGTAATCAGCTACCATTGTACATTAAAAATATAATGGATCATTGTAGGCGACCAAAGGATATTCTGTAAATATGAAATTTTGGCAATCAGAAACCAAGTGGAAAACCTAACCCAAAAGAAATATGAAATAAATTCTTAAGAATTAAAAGACTCCACAACATAAACTTAGTGAAGAATATGTTTTTTAACAAACCTTTAAAAATTTCAGTCTAATTTATTGATTAAACAAAAATTATAATAAAGGACCATAAAATTTATGATTTTGGAAATTATCATTATTAGAATCATGTAATAATTTTTATGATAAAAGTTTTTTTTTTGTTTTTATTATCATAATTTTTCAACATTAATTTTTTGTTTTTGTTTAAATATATATTTTTTTTTTACATATTTTTGTTTTTCTTTCAATTTATCTAAAATTAAATCACAAAATCGTAAATTCATTGATTCATTTTAATATTTATATACGTTAAATCAATTTAAAGCAATAAATTCTACTGTGTTTATATTTATTTTTTTGCTCCTTTACTAAATTAAATATCACAAATATTTGCACTCTTTTCAACACAAGAAAATATTATAAGTAAAAGAATTTTCCAACTAATTTATAAGAAGTCATTTCGATTGAACAAGAAAATGTAAAATCAAATAAAATATAAATTTTCTGTGTGTTTTTTTTTTGAAGGAAAAACCACAAAATATTTTTCACATCAATACCGAAATTATTTTGTTTTTGAACTCTTGCGATGGTAAATACAGATCAGAAAATGTTTGGTTGACTTCTTAATGTGTGATAAGCCATGATTGCCATTTTTTCTGGTTCAATGTTTATAGTAGCATACCAAAGAGATGGAATTAATCGTCAAAGAATCAATTTTTTTTTACCATAAACTTATTTATTATTATTATTATTATATATTTTTTTTTTAAATGGCTGAACATAAAATATTATTTTTAGATATAATTTTTTGTTTTTGTAAGGATGTTTATGTGATTTTTCTAAATTGTATACCAGAAATATGATAAAAAATTAATGTCATTGAATTATATTGAGGATAATACGTACAAAAAAACGTAGTATAGTACAAAAAAAAATTAACCAAAGTGATATTCTATTAAATTTATTTATGTATGTATTTATGGTGACGGGTTGTGTTCTTTTCTATCTTTTATCCTTTTTGAACGGGTCGATATACAAAACACAAAAAAAAAAAAAAAAAATTATATGTAGAAAAGCACAAAGCACTTTTGTCTAATGAATTGTAAAATAATATTAAAAAAACATAATAAAATATCAAGATACAAATACATATAAATGTATAGGTTACGCACAAATGAATATAATGAAATGATATAAATTATTAAAAGGATATTCAGGTCGTTCTATGGTAGTTAGAAAAACGCTAAGGATTTGAAAAGGATAACTATATAGATGATATGTAGACGATAACAATAATAAATGTTAAAGGATTTTTTTTCCTTGTTCAATTAAAACAATTAAAATGTTTTTTTTTTTTTTTTTTGTATTTTTAATTTATCATATTTCATATGCAAAATGAAAGGATATAAAACGGGATTATTATTAATTGATGTTGAAGAAATTTTAGTCATAGATTAATGTTATTTAATATAATGTGTAAAGTGGAATTTAAATTATTTTTTTAATATTTTTTTTGACAATGATAAAAATGATTTTCATTTAATTTTTTTGTATATTCATAGAAAATAAAGTGTTTTATTAAGTGTAAAAATTTAGTTAGATATTTTAATTTATATAAAAAGGATAAGGATAAATTTCAATTAGATTCGTTGATCCGAAAAATATATAAAACTGTTTTATTTAAGGAAGAAAAAAATACTTAATTGTGGTAACAATTGGTTTAGTTTTAGAGTGCCAAAATTTGAAATAAATTTATTTACTTAATTTAGATATAAATGTAAAATTCTTTTTATAAAATTATTTAATAATTCGAAAAACTTATTTTTTAATTCTGGTTATGCTTTTTATTTTGAATTTGTTTAAGGTTAATTGTTAAATCGTACGACAACTAGGTGTCACTTGAAATATGAATTTAAATAGTTTCAAACAATTAGCTGGGATAAATATGTAATGACAGAGTGTACAGATCATTAATATGAATATATTTTTCTTGACATTTTATTATAATTTTAACCGAATCAAAATGTATCTTTAATTGCAACAAGTTAATTGCTTTTAATAGTGACTCATTTGTTGTCAGTAAATGATGGTTCAGTATTAAAATAAAATTTTCGTTTCGGAAAAAGAATTTGCAATGCGATCTGATAATTGCTCAACTGGCGAACACGAACACTACTAATATAGTTATTGTAAAATAAATTTTGGTCATTACTCAATATAAATGATCCATATATATTTGGGATGAACGCTTACGACCAACTTGGGCAATATTACCCAAACGGAAACAGTAAAAGAAGAAAATTTAAGTCCAGGATAAGAAAAAAATTAGGTTCGAACTTAGAAGCATATAATAAATTTTTGTTTGACAGACAGGTAGTAGTAAAAAGGAAGTTATTACATATTTTCTTATTATAACAAAAATTGTTGATTTTGAATATTAAATCATCAAAAAGAACCGAAACGATAAAATTTATTTAATTAAATTTTCGAGTAAATTTGCATAATTAATATTTACCAATGAACTATTAACTCATATTACTTAAAAACTTTAATTAATTATTATAAATATCATAAAGTTGTATAGCTTTGTAAAATATAATTATGTGGTTTAATTTTATGAAAAAATTAAATAAATAATTTCGATATATGGAAAAGTTTTTATATAAGTACATATAACAAAAAATCAAATTTTCGGTAGTAAATTCGAAATTTTCCTATTTACAAAATTATATATAAAATAATTTTTTGGATATCAAAATATAATCTGGCATTAAGGACGTTATGCACGTACCAAGTTTTTTTATATTATATCTTCTTCATCATATTTTTATATATTATTTTTGTATTCTTCCTTATTTTAATATTTAAACATATTTAATGTATTACGTTATCCTTTTTAAGGATAAAAAGTATTAATTTTTACTATATTATGTGTACACATCATTATAATGATAACTATTATAAAATTGGAATTACATAAATAATTAATCCATTAATTTAATGTTTCATCTTTTTTACTCATTTGCTTTCCTTATTTAAATAAATACTATGGGCATCTAAAAAATATATATTTTGACAGCCCCTAACTATATTCGAAAGCTGTTTAGACTGGTTAACGAGAAGCTCTATTTCCAACAAAATGAAACGTCTCGCAACTATACAAAGGCCTGTGTTTTGATAAAAATATGCGAACAAATGGATTTGGTGGGGTAAAATGTATCATTGCATACCCCATTGTTTACTAGACCTAGCACCATTTGATGTTTTCTTTGGGATTTAACATAAAGATGCTCATGCCATGAAAAATTTCCATTAATCAATTAAATGAACTAAGAAATTGTAAAAGAATGCTTTAACATTCCAAATTAATTGTATCGTGATGATTGAAGTTTAGGTGAGTTACCGAGTCTTTCGACACTGTTTTAACTTTTACAGACCGGTCATCAGTTTGAACCTTTTAGATTTCGTTATGTCAAAAAAAAATAACAATATTTCTGTTCTATACACAATATACTAATACTTAATTCCATTTCTTTCTAAATTAACACAATTGTGAACCATAATATAATATAAAAAATTAACTGAAATTTTAAACGTCTATTTATAAAAATATATAAAAATTATTTAATTTTAACGAATTTGTAACAAAATGCCATTTATTTTGTGTTACGTTACTTTATAATAACGTTATTGTTAGTATTCAAAAGGCGGTTTTAGACACAAGTAATGTTATTATGCGGCATTTTCAAAAGCCACAACAATAAAGAACAACATCCCAATCCCAGGCATACGCCAAGGGAAGCGATTCCTAGATTTCTCAAACAAAAGGACTATAGAAGTCGTCATACATAAAAAACAGTCTGATTATCGTGACTGTCATTTCTGTTCGGATGATGACGAATCTGCCGAACACATCATCTGCGATTGCGAGGCTGTTGCTCGAAAAAGGCTGACACACTTGGGTAAGAGATTTCTAAGTCTTCTCGAAATCACGGGTCTGGCAGTCAGAAAAATTATACGCTTCTACAGAAGCCTGCGTATTAATTGACCAAAAATTAGTAGGGTAAGCACAAAAGATATCTTTAGGTCGCAATGTAGGGAGGCGGAGGTTTGTACTTTTACCTGAATCTAATCTAATGATATACATATACATCATTGGTTTGAATGATATGTATGACTTGCGAGAGTCATACATTTAGACTATTTCATATTTAGTTTATAAATTTTAAAGAATAATAACAATTTACTTTTTAGAGACCCCCGGTATCCATATTCAATGTACAACACAAATATTTAACCATAATTTTTGTTTAGACAAAAATTAAATTATAATTGTCAATTTTTATGTTTTTTACTTGTGGTATTTTGGGTAAATAAAGTTTGTGCTTTTAATTTTAAAGCCTTTAAAATGTAAATGGATTTAGATTTTATAGAAAAAAGATTTTATTTTGCAAATATATTTATATATATGTATATATAATGTGAAAATATTTAGGTTAAAAGTTTTTCCTAAGTTTTTCTTTTGTGTTCTTCTCGTTTTTGATATATTTTAAACAGAAAAACGAAAGAGTTATTCGAAAAATCGTTGAATATATAGAAAAAAGGATATCTCCTTTATACAGAAAGATTTACAAGCGCATCATCAGGATTAATGAATAAAATGAGAAAAATTCTTTTTCTATATAAAATTGCGTATTTTATTCACAACAATTTTTAATGTTATTTAAATATTTTTTTTATATAGTTTTTTTCATTTTTCAAATTCTTTGTAGACAAAATGCATAAAAATTTTTGTATAACAAAAATTTTTTTTTTAGGTTTTATTTTTTTCTCGCATACACAAAATATTTCTATCATGATATTTTTTATTTTGCAAAATAACAAAACTGGATAAAAGGTTGAAAATGTATTTTATTTAGTACAGTTTATTAGGATTTTCGGTATTGTTGTTGTTAAATAATTCCTTAAAAAAATGGGCAACAAAACAACAACAAAGTCATATATCACCATTAAATTTTATGTAAATATTTTCATTTAATTCGGTAATTTTTTTATTTTTATGTATGAAATTAATGTATTTGTTTGTATGTTGTAGCAGGCAAACACAATAAACAAAGAAAAAAGAAATGTTACAATATTTTGTCTGGTAACCCCATTTAATGGTCACCCTACATTTACTATGCATGAAAAATTGTGGTTATATTATACAAATATTGCTAAGTATTGTGTCAAGGTAAATAAGGATTATTAAGGATAATTATAACAAGTTATGCTTTCAATAATTATTTATGTTGATGTGTGAATTAAATTTATATATCGATTATTATTAATTTAAATATTGACAATGAAAATATTATTATATAGTTTTCAATTCCACTAATACAGAAAATGAAATTATGTATAATATGATTTTGTTAGTAAAATAATTTCAATATGTTATAAAAATAATTTCGTCATCATTAAAATTGAAAATAGAAAAAATTCTTTATGGAGAAATTTTCACAAGTTTTTGTGCAGGATAGAAACGATAGCAAAGTTATAAACAAAATCGGGGCCCTGATAGATCACACCTCGCATAGATCACACTGGCACCATTGAGATACCATTTTTATGGATAACTAACTGTAAGTATGTGTCGAGGGATTATCTAGTAAGTCGAAGGATTTCGTAACTGCAGCAAAATGGAAGAGTTTTCAGGTGCTGCAATTCCAGACCTCTTTCAGGATTGGGTCCAAGTATACGACTCCTACCTCTAGCAAGAGCCGGACAGTGGCATAAGAGCTGCTCTAGGGATTCAACTTGCCCTAGATCGCCGACTGCTGTCTTGCATTGCAAGTACATCCGCCTATTCGTTACCCTTAATCAATGTTACAGTGTAGCTCTACCTTCCTGTTTGTGCACAGGTTTTGTAGTGCCAAGTAATATGATTATCAATGTAAGTAATGATTGAGTATATACATATTGATTTTGTAGAAATATTGAGATACTCAGAAGACTCTTATGAGCTCGTATTACTTTTTATCATATTTTTCTTTAAGACTTCTACTTAGAGTAGCCAACCAGAATGAACTAGATCACATAAAAAGGAAGAAATTCGCTCAAACTAAGACTCTATTTTGTAACTTCTACTTTAACGAACAACAAATGGGACCACATGTAGTTTACCTCAAAAATTAGATCTCATTCAGAAGTCAAACTGGATGTAATGTAATGGAAATTAAATATTGATGCAACATTTCAAATATGTTATTTACAATAATTAAATTTATATTTACGTAAATAAAACTGAATTTAAATGCTGCCAAATATAAAAAAGGACATTTTGTTTTAACAGGATCTCTTATATTCAATCATATAATTATATATTTTATAAACTTATTAAATTTGAACATAAAAAACTGGTTGGTTGGTTAAAGTGGCGGACTACACGTCAACTGACATTGAGTTTGAGTCCCAATTAGCGCGTTAGCGCAGTTTTGAAACCACACACTCCCGTGACCACATGTAATTGTTGTTTAGTAATGGTGGGGTAGTTTTAGATCCACTTCGTGGCGTTCAGAAATTTGACGGTTTCTGTGGGCCATTTCGCAGCAAGATCGCTGAGGTCGTTGAAAGAAAGGCTGCCAAGCGAATAGAACCTGGCCCTAGCCAGTACCGGACACATGCAACATGAGTGGTTGAACGGGATGCCAAGTCTGGCTGCGTGTTCCCCAATAGGCCAGTGACCCGTGTACACAGCTACCGCTCTGGCTATGTTCATGCGGGGCATTTTTAGAAGGTTGGCTGTTTTACTCTTATTGTATGACGGCCAGGTTTTCCTGGTCGTTTTGCACGTGATTAGGCTTAACCACCTATATGAAATACTGTATTTAAAAACATTATTTCATTTATTCAGGCAATTATTAAATATAGCAACTAATATTTTCAGAAATAGGTTCATTAGCAAATTTAGAATATTAAATTATAATAATATCCGATTTAAATTTAAATATTTTTCTGTCAAAACTTCAATATAATTATTTAAAATGTATAAATTTCAATTTATTTTTGCTCAACTTAAAATAATATAAAAAATGACAAATTTTTGATATTTGTTTTTAGTAATTAAATTTTTGTTATATAATTTTTTATTTTGCTGATAAGGAACAAACAAAATTGGTAATTGAATTTTCGGTATACTGCAAAAAACATTAATTCTAAAAAAAATATAATATTAAAATATTATATCAACTTAATAGATTAACGAATGTCTCTAATGCTATAATATTTCATTTTATATTAAATTAAAATTAAATGTTTATTTCATTTTTACAAAAATACAAATTTTTATATTTTTTTTTTGTTATTTTAAATGAAATGGGAAATTGATTAAATTTACAATGTAATATGTTACCATAGATTTTAAGTAAAATTTATATAATCTAGTTTTAGGTGAATTCAGCTGAACGACGTTATCCATTTTTGGTATTTTTTTATCCAATAAAAATAATATATATTTTATAACTACATATATTTTTTAATGTTGTTTTATTTATTGCCATTTCCGACCTCAACACATTTCCGGTTTTTTTTAAGGGTTTCCTTAAATCTACCACAAAAATACGAATGCTTAAAAAAACCCTAAAAAAATGGGGATTTAAAATCATTACAACAATAATATGTATAGGTCCACCAGCCTAAAGTGATTTTTATCTATGAAAAACGAGTAAATAAATTTATTCGTTGGATACTTTTTTTTTTACCTATATCTTATTTTGCTATTAAAAATTATTCCTATCGATTGAATTTTTAAATATTATAAATAAATATTGTAGAGAATATATAATAAAGTAAAGTTAATTGAGGGGTTTATCAAAATCAATATTTTCGTTGACTTTGAATGTTAAATATGACTTAAATATTTTTTAATTACGAAATCATCTTGCAAATTATATGTTGTATTTTTCAT
The DNA here is from genome assembly GCA_963920725.1 of Rhamphomyia laevipes. NCBI lineage: Eukaryota > Metazoa > Arthropoda > Insecta > Diptera > Empididae > Rhamphomyia > Rhamphomyia laevipes. The sequence continues at coordinate 21,215,418 of OY987258.1, read as the reverse complement.
ACCTGCAATAAGAAGATAAAATATCATGTTAGATTGACAGCTCCATCTATAATTCAAACAATTTTGTACTCTGAATGTTTGTAAGAACATTTTATTCTGAAAATGTAAAACTAATAAAGTACCAAAGATTCTGGCTCTGAAGCTTATAAGATGCCAAGGATTTCAAGTGTAGATTATTAGATTAAATACAGATTTTTACATTTCTGTTGGTTTGAAGTATTCATCCGGAGAATAAACAATATGAAGTGGACAAAGTTAAACTTCAAGGTATTTTGTACTAGTATAAAAGTGGTAACCTATTTTTTATTTTTTTGTTGTAATCTGGAATCTTGGGTCTTTGGCTAAATATTGGATTTAATTCAAAGGAAATGTATTTTTATTATCTAACAATTATTTTATAAAAAGTAAGTTTATTAAAATTGTGATTTTTATTCGATGACTGCTGACCAAGAACTTATCTTCAAAAAGGCGGAATATCAAAAGACATTTCGTATTTGAAATATTCGTTGGTAACACTAGTATTGACGGGAAGGCTAGATCAGCAAGATCGAATATATTCTGGTGTTACCAACAGTAAATATATAGAAAGAATAATGTTTAGAAGAATAATGTTTAAAAAAGCTATTATTTAAGAAGAAAGATTACAAAGATTACATACGCGCACATAGATTAAGTATATATTTTAACGTATTGCATCTTTTACTAGTAACAACCTAAGAATTAACGACAAACTAAACATTTAACTTATCTTAACAAAAATTTTTATATATTCAAAATTTATAAAAATCGTGCAAACTTCCTTGCATTGTATAACAATTTCTGTCATATTTCAAATTTTGAAATCTTGACTTATTTTGACATATTTGTGACTGACTTAGTAAAATTAATAAAAACGATTTTTTTTCATCACATCCATAATTTTGCTATGACTAATAATATATAAAATTTGCAGAAATACACTATCAAAAAAAAATTGCAAATTATGCTAGAGATATAACATTATCCTTTAGATTGGCAATCATTCTATCAAAGAATTATTTATTATTGTTTGTCTTTAAACATTTTTATTTTTTATACCATAGACAACAAACATTATTAGCATGTAGAATCCTCCATTCAAGAGGATTTTATCTAATATTTATACATAAGGAAATTTTTATTATTATGATTTTTTTTTATATATTTGTTGAAATAGGAATATCTTGAAGGAAGTATGAGAGATTTGTCTTAAAAGTTGTGTATTCAAGGGTAAAGCTATTAAATATATACCAATAATTTATCAAAATTGAACATTAATTCAGCAATTCTTATAAAAATGAGTATAATTTGAACTAAACACAAAAAAAAAAACCGATTTGTGATTATAATCAGGGTTTAAATGTTAATACGACCTTCAGATATTTTTTTTATAGTGTAATACTACATAAAATATTTTTTTTCTTTACCAGATTTGTGATTTATTTTTTGGTAATAATTTAGATAAATGATGTTTTTTAAAAGAGTGCGAAACGATATAGATTAAACTAATTGGTGCGAGAGCAATTTAACTAATTCTTAAGGTTGATAACTTTTATGTTTTATGTTGAGACTAAAGATGATCGTAAAATTTGAAAATATTAGGGTATTTAGGGTGTGATATTAAAGGAGACAATCATTTTATTTAAAATATAAACAGAGACGTGCTTAGTTTAAATTAAATAATCATTGATTAAATGATTTGTCATAAATATGGTCATTAATTATTGTAGTCACGATTTTTTTCAAGGCTTAGATGAAAAAATTAGTTTTAAAAGATATCGAGGATTTTAAGATCTGGGTGTGGTATTCAGACATGTGCTCTGTAAACTGGATACAGTATTTAGTAGTTATTACAAAAATAGTTAGGATTTTGGGTAATCTTTTCACTCAGGAGGAGGTAGAAAACTTAACTCATTGCTAGTAATAAAATTACATATCAATTAATACGAAGACTATAACAACAACTTTAAAATCAGTTTGACTGTCATACTAGTCTTTTATTACTACCCCAGAGTACAGTGATAAAATAATTAAATTTAAGTGAACTAAATTTTAATCAGAATATTTCTTAGGATATTCCGAAGTTTGTTTCAAAATATAAATATAAAGATTTTATTTTTTTATGTATTTAGAAATTTGGCTGAAAATTATGAATTGGTATTAAACCCATTTATCAATATATTTTTAAATTAGATCATATTCTGAATAGAACCTAACTGGCAGAGGCTGAAAAGCTAAATGTCACGTTTGTTTAAATACTAATGAATTTGCTCAGCTAAAGCACCACAGAAAATTAATTTAAATTTAATGATTTTAAATAAAATAAATTTGACATTTATATGAACATTAATTTTACTTGCATATATTTATTAATTATGAAAAAAACTATTAAATTTAAATTAATTTATTGAATATACCTTCACGAGAAAATAGTGAAAAAATTATATCTGCCTGCAGTGACCTGGAATATTTAATGAAAAATATCTAAGACCACTAAGGTAAAGTCTATAATAAATTCAATTTACAAAAAGTTCAATAAATATTGAAAAAAAAAAAGAAAACCTTATCCTTATGACTTTAATTTATTGATGCGCCAGAGATTATATTGAATTTGTATTTACTAAAGATATGTACATAAAAAATATTGACGCATAAATATTTTACACTAAAAATATTTTAACCCCACGACTTTTAAAATATAAAAAAAAAAACGTTCTAGTAAGCTTAGAATATTGGTGGTACCGAAAAAATATAAAAAAAGGACGGTTACATAAATAGAATATATATAAAAAAAAAATGTAAAAAATCATAAATAAAATTTTTATTTATCTTTTCAGGATTTCATATGAATAAATTCTATGAGTTTTTATGTTTTTTTTTCGCTTTCCTTATTATATTATTCGATAGCCAAAAATATGGACTACTCTATACCCTTGTCAACATTTTCGTATTTTTTATATTTTTACACAATAAATCTATTTTATTTTTTGTTTGGTTGGCTGTGTTAGAAAATTCGAATTTTATATTCATCCTCACAAATATAGATTATGATATGACATATCTATAGATACGTTATTTTTTATTATATATACTTATATGTATATGGTTTCCGATTACTATTTTAACTCCAAAACCATCACCTAAATAAAAAATCTCATAATTTTTAAAAAAAAATTCAGAAAAAAAGGACATCTGACGGGAAAATAGGATATGTAAAGATATGACTTTGTCTATTATCCTTATATATTCAGAAGAAAAAATTGTTGTTGTTTTTCTTTATGGATAAATTTTATTACAATTAAATTTTGGAATTAAACATATACACATACATAAACATATACATAAGCACAAATTATGTAAAATGTAATTTATTTTTGTTATATAGAAATTTTCCTTCATTTACTTAAGTATCTATGTAACTTAAGTAAATAATTATGTTCGCGATATTATTTTTATGTAATTTATATTATTTTTGTGAGGGAAAAAATATCCTTTTTAATAAACAGGTTTAGTCAACCCAAAAATTTGTAATGAACCAACAGTGAACAGAATTAGAATTTTTTTTTTTTATACAAGGGTCTAGTAATGTGCGGAGTGCGGAATTCGTTTAATATTTTTAACTAAATTCGAATATTTACTATAAAGATCAAATATCTACTAACGATGATAATGTTATATTATAATACTTTAGCCTATTACCGATTCCGGTAGTTTATAAAGTTATTATAAATTACGTAGTAAATTGCTGAACCTAAATATTTAATGAATCTTTTAAACGTAAAGATTTCGTAATCTATACAGCGAAATTTTCTATAATATTAACCAAAATTTAAGTTTTAAAAATTTGAATTCAGGATTACATACAAGAGATCGGGATAGTAAGGATTAAGCATTTTTAATGTTAGAAGTTGTAATTTTGCGTTAACATGAATTTTAATATAAAAAACTCAATTTAATTTGTAATTTTTTGACTATCAGTTTCGGGCTGGAGTAAACCAAATAACAGAATTATTCGTTACTTAATAATTGATGACTAAATTCCACTAAAAGTGGCATATGATTCGCAGGTTGATCCAGCCATGCATAAACAATATCTATATGAACCCTAAAGATAATATTTATTTGTATTATGTTGGTTATATCTATGGATTAAATATATCTTCAGGATATACTAAAGAAAATTATATAAACAAAAATAAAAAAAATCTTTCTTTTATTTACAAAACTTAGGTAATATTTATCCATATTAAATGTTCTGTAATCTTATTAAATGTTCTATTCAAATTATATAGAAACACAAAAAACCTTTCATCAAAATATCCATCATTATTTATAACTAAGTACATATACAATCTTTATCTTTTAGTTAATATATTTTAGATATAATTTCTGTATCTTTACCTTAAATGACTTTGTACATAAAAGATAAAATTATGATTTATTCTTAAGAAACAACAAAAACAAAAAAAAAAGTTAATTTTTGTTTGATTTTCCGAAAAAAACATATTTTCTTAAGTAATATATAAAAAAAAAAAACGCAACCAAAAAAACACAATCTTAAAAATAATTTTCTCTCCTTTTTTAATGTAAATGTAAATTTTGTAAAAAAAAAAACATTTTCATTTCATATTTTGTTGGTGATGTTGTTCACAGGTCATAAAAAGGTACAAACAAATCTTTTTAAATAACAAAAAGTTTACATAAAATTTTGAACTTTTTGCATATTTAATAAAAAAAAAAAATTATGTTGTTATTTTGTTGCTGAAATGATTAATAATAATTTATACTTTTTAAAGTTATTTTGTTGGATTTCATTAATTAATTAAATCTTTTAATCCTCATTTTATGCGAAAGAAAGTTTTACCTTTTTTACTTATTGAAGGGAAAATATTTCGTTATTTTTTTTATGATACAAATCATAAAATTATGCATTTTAAATTAGAATTTTTTTTGTTTTAAAGTTCAAGTTTTAAATTGACAATGTAAAATTTACAAAATTAAATGTAAATTTTGTGTAAAGGTGGAATATTTTAATTTAAAATTTAATATGAATTTCCGGTTAAAGTAATGTAAACAGAACGGGAGCAGTTTAAAGAGTTATTGGATATACAATTCAGTAACAATAACCAAAAAAAACCAAAAAGTTGGTACCATAACATTTTTTTATCAAATTGTGGAGGTTTTGTCTAGTGCCGATGCAAAATTACAGAAGGCTTAATGAATCATTTACATGGCCTAATGCCTAAACAATAGTGATTCCGAAAATGAATTTAGAATCAGCTAATACTATTAAAACCAATTAATAGTATCAATAGTAATTCAGGAAACAAAAGTTAATGAAATTATATTAAAACACCAAAACGAAATTCAAGCATCAGTGTTAAAAGAATTTCATGATTATCCCCTAGGTGGATACGCTGAAGTATATGAAAAATAAAATAATTTATATTTGGATAAAAATGTTAGATTCAGTAGAAAATTGTTGAAGTTCTGTATAGAGAGTGTAAAAAAGAATAGTTACTAAAATAATGTACTCACGGAAGGAAACAGCTTGAAAGAGTATTTTTAGATAAAGAGGAATCGTTTGCGGTCTCAGACATCAACACTACAAATATATTCAAACATTTCAGGATGATATTACTAAGAATTTAAATGGAGTACCGATAGCAAACATAGATTCAGAAACTGTTGCAAATATGCTTTTCATAATATTGTCGTAGCCGAAATCATGATATATAAGCGCTACAGATTTCTTCAACAGTAATATTTAATTTTAAAGGATATACATTTCTTCAGAATATAAACTAAAGCATATTACAATTTTCAAGCAGTTTTGTAGCTATTTTTTATCGCTTACACTCCGGATCTACTCCGGTTCTAGAAACTTTAAACCAACGCAATTTTTTAAGGAAAAATTCTCTTGTTTTTCATCCCAGATGTTTGGTTTCCGAATCTTTTGTACTTTATATTACAAATTTATAATTATTCTATCAAACTATGACTGTAAAGTTATTATATTTAAAAGTCATTTGCATTGTTATATTGCACCAATAAGGAAAAACATTCATTTATTTATAGAAAGACAGAAGTCCGTTTCAAAAAGTTTTTCATTTCTGAAAATTCATGAAAAAAAGCACTTCAAATTAAAGAAAAAATATATATACAGGAAAAACTGAATAACAATGTTGTAGTTGTGAAAAGTTACTTCCGGGTGTTATTTTTTTTTTAAATAATAATTTTTATTATTTTGTAAAATGACTTTAGTTTTTGTTTTGTTATAGCTCTTCCTTATTGCTGAATGTTCTTCTTTGTTGCTGAAGCTTTGTTTCAAATGGATAAACAAAAAAAAAACACCAAACCTTAACAATAATAATGATACTTAATGTTCGTGTTGAAGAAGGTTTCATTTTTTTTTGTTGTTTGTTGAAAAATAAAATGTCATCACTACTAGCTATATAAAAAAAACCAGATGTAATTTAGATATCACTGTGATATCTAAAAAGGTACAAAAATATACCAAGAATCTTAAGTCATCTAAAAGACATTAAAAACAGAAAATAATGGAAATTTGGATTTTATTGTGATGTGGATTAGTTAACAATAAAACTTAAAATCACCACAAAAAATCCAAGTTTTTATAAAGTCACGTCTCAATAAGATAATGACAAATTATACATAAAACATAAATGTATAAAAAAAAGGATTAAAAGGAAACTAATCTTATATAAGTTTACAAATAAAAAAAATGATTTACAATTTGTTGAGGAAAACGACTCTGTGAACTAGTTTACGATTAGTTTTGGAATGACTATGAAATGTTACGATTACGACAACTGTGAAATGTTTCGACATTTTATTTGCAGATTCGGAATATCTGATATTCTGAATCTGCAAATAAAAAATTTAATGTAAAATTTAATACAGAAATTGATTTCATGATCGTTTTTCTGTCCATCAAATTTTGGTCTGTAGTTTTAGTGGCTCCCTATCGAAATTCCAATCAAAATCAAAATTCTTGGTGAATGAAAATATCAAGCAGTGTTTGTTACAAATGTAGTGTTAATTGTAAATCATTGTTGGATATAACAACGAGTTAAATGTTAGCCGTAAGTCAGAAACCTTTTAAATGTTTTGTAGCATTTATAAAAATAGTTTACACTATGATAAATTTTGTATACTATAAAAATATAGGTTATTAGATTTATTGCTGATTCGTTAAATGAATTTGATTTTGGAAAAATTCTCGAAAGATTTATTTATAGAACGTGTAAAAGCAATGTATTTAATCAATATTCTAACTAGTAGTAACTAAAATATAGTAAAAAGTTGAATGTAAAATTAAATTTATTACGTTTTTTGTCTTAAAAAATAAATTGTTAAAATTCATTAAATTTTTAAATTTGTACGTGGTGATGCGAAATCAATTAAATTGCGATGATCTGGTAATTGGTGAAAAAATTATAAAACGATTGTCGATAATAAATAATTCAATATTAAAAATTATATTGTAAATTCATGTGTTAAATCCGGACTATGTACAGAAGTAAATCATGGATTTTTAACAAAAATAATATCAACAAACTATGTGAACAAATGTGTACGAATAATATACAGAATATTTCGGTCCAGAGAAATTAGCGAAATAGAACTCTGGTGTTTACAAAACAAGACCCTACCATATAATACCAAAAAAAAAGACAAAGACGGAAATGGATAAATCAAATATTAAGAATTCCATTGTCAAGTAGTTCAATGCATTAGCAGTTAGAAAGTAGATTTAAGTTGGACGTCTAAGAAATAAATGATAATGAATAATATTTGTTATTATTATTAGATTATTTAAATTTTAATAAATATTTGATAAAATGATTATTAAAATTGATTTCGAAATGATTTGCAAAATTTCAAATAATTTTTTAAAAAAATTACAAGGTTATGTTTTTAAAATCTACATTTTTAAAATAATGATATAAAGATAACCCAAATAATTTCATATATAATTTTATGAAGGCAAAACAATTTTCTGAAAGTAATACTATTTATAAAATTTGTAGAAAATCCACTCCACATTTTCCATTTATATTAAACTCAATGTTTGAAATTAAACTGACAGAAAATGTTTATGAACAATTTTCATATATTTGAATTTTCATTTTAATAATAATATAATATCATAAATATTATTGGAAATTTAAGATCTGATTTTAATACATATTTCTCAAATAACGAATTAATCTGTACGTACAATGTAATGGAAATTTGATATTTTTACATTAAACTGATTTAAATTTCTTTTTTGAAGTATAAACCAATTTTTTTGTTTAGCAATCTGGAACAACATTAAATATTGAAAATTAGATCAAATTGAAATGTATGGCATGAATAAATTCTATGTCACAATTTAGTGGTAGAACAATACTAATCCAGACATAATTTTTTTTATTATACATTTACAAGTTATTTTACAAATTTTAATTACAAATAATTACTTTTTTTTTTAATAGCTACATTATTAACAATTTAACAAGTCCCATTTCAATGTTATAATAAAAAAAAAAATCAAAATTGAATTTTTATCATCCTTGCAAATATTATTTTCATATATGTATTTTTTAATATATATGTATGAGGATATATGATATTAAAAAACTTTATCCCAAAAAAAAAAGTGATTCCCTTGCAACATATATTTTTATGTATTAGTAAAATATGAAAAAAAAAAATCGAATTTCTAAAAAAATAGAAATAACATCAAAAAAAAAAGCTCGCGTTCAAATGATATTGCAATGACTGCAGTCATACTCTATAAAAAAGGATGATTAAGGACTTTTGATTTTATACCAAGTTTTCGTTTAGATTTTTGGTTTTTATTTTAAAATAATTTCCATTTTTTTTTTAAACAATATTTCTATGAATTTTTCCTGTATGGTAAAAATTTCTATATTTTTTTTTTATGTATTATTGAATAACATAGTAGCAGAAATATCCTTTTTACTGTTGAAACTTAAGATAGAAAAATCTCTCATTCAAATGTATAGTTTATTTTTTTATATTTTTTTTTAAATATCTATGTATATGTTTTATTGACAGTGTATATATAATAAACACCAATGTATAAATATATTTAATATATATATTTTTTTTTATATTATTTAGTTTGAATGTCCATCCTGTTCAATAAATTTGTACTAGATAATGATTGGGGAATTCATGCTTTTATAACCGCAGGAAATGCCAACGAGTATATTATTCTAAGGACACATCTAAAAAAATAAAATACATTTATAGATATATAAGTTTTTTCTTTATTTTTTTTGGTTGAGTCTATTAATATCTAAGGATGTGTTTGGTTGGGTATATATAAATATCATTTAGTTTTATTCCATTTGTTTTTATTCATATATGTATATATATTTTTGTGATTATTTTTGCTTTTAAATTGAAATGACGATTGTGAACACTTTTATCTTAGCACCATATTAAAAAATAACGCGATGTCATAATAATAAAAGAAGTGTAGATTGTATTTTTGATATCCTTAAGAATATAACAATGGAAATTTCTTGTAAAAAAAAATATATATTTTTTGCAAGGATATTAAATATTATAATAGAGAAATGAAAATAATTTTTATTGAACTTTGAAATGTGTAAAAGAAGATAGTTTTTGTTTGTATGTATTTATAATGTAAATGAAACAGGAAATGTAGAAATTAAAAGAATTTAATTTTTTTTATAGCATTCATGTAAAGATGTAGAAATTGGTTGTATTCTGTAATACTTTTGGATCATAAAGGATTCATGACCAAAATATATAATTAAAATTTATGAAAAATGTGTAGAACACAATCAATGGAATTGTAGTGAAGATAAAACTAATTGTATGAAAATTAAAACTTTTCAGTAAGTAAATTGTTCAAGTAGATTTAGGAAAAACAACAAAATTTTCAACAATTTCGTATATACAAAAAAAAAATGAAAATGAAATTTATTTATTTCTTCTAGATTGAAAAATTTCAACAAATTAAATTTTGTACATCAAATTATTCATTTATTCTAATTCCTTTAAATTTATTAAATTAAAATTGAATGAAACTTTAAAAAACATTTAAATTTTATAAAAAACTCTAATGCCAAGTTATTTCAAGACAAAATTATGTAAAATAACATTTTCAAGATTATATAACTTTTAATTATATAAATTCTAAACTTGTCAACTTAAAATTTTTTTGAATTAATTTAATTGGTTTTTCATGTTCTAAAAAATTTCTTTGTCAGCATTTTCTTATCTAATTAAATCTTAATATTTTTAATAATATTTTCATACTACAAAGTTTTCTTTTTTTTATATATTATCAATAAATAAATTAAATTATCAATTAAATTTTGTGGAATTTTTTAGATACATTTAAAAACAAACCATAATTAATTAATTCCAGGTATAATCATAATTTTTCATAGACTTTTTTTGGATAGCTTTAGAAGTTAAAATCATATAAATTTTTTTTTTTTTGGATAGCTTTAGAAGTTAAAAGAAATAATAATTTATTTTCAAATATTTATGACATTTTTATTACCAAAAATATATAAAAATTTGTCCTTAATGCTATATAATACTAAAATTGTATTGTAAAGGACTTACTACCAATAACAATCTCATTTTATGTATTGAAACGTTTTAAATTTACTATTTATGAATATTATTTATTGATCATATTTTTATATTGTTTTTTTGTAATTTTCCAAATAAAAAAAATAGATTATGAAATAAAAAGAAAAATTATATGATCATAAAGCGAAACGAATAATAAAAAAAAAATATTTTTATGTAAGAATCTTTTTTTTTTTTTTGGTATCATCATATAATTTTTGTATACTGCAATGAAGTTAAACTTTTGCTCCAAATTATTTGATATAATTTTACATTTATAGTTTTTTTGTATACTACACAAAAAAATATATCTGCGAGAAAATAATACTTTTATTGGAAAGAAAATTATATACTTTAAACAAAAAAAAAAAAAATACAAGAAAATTTTCACATATATTGAAAGTTCAGCAAAAAAATATAATAATTTGTGGATAACGCGGTGGTAAATATACACAGCAGCATAAAATTCATACAAGAATAGAGCATAGTAAATCTGTAAAAAAAAAAAAATGAAAACCCATTCGGAGGGAAAATTACCATCAGGACGACAAATAACAAATTTTAGTTTTTTTTAAAAAAACTTTTATTATTTAACAAGGTACAAAACTAAAATGCACCTTGTGTCCACATTCTATATATACTTTATAGAAGTCGTATAATTTAACATCAAATATGTTTGTTTGTAAGTAAGTCAATTTTTTAAGTATATTCAAAAAATACTTACATATAGTAGAAATAAACTTTAAATTACATTCGAATTATGTAGTAAAAAGGACTCTTGTGTATTTCAAGGAACTAATGAAATATTCTTTACCATATTTACAATTATATTTTAAAGTCGAACAGTTTTCTAGCTTTTTTTGCAAAACAGATAAAATAATTACAAAATATGGTCAGAATTAAAATTAGGGTTTTCTTTTTTTTTTAAATGATTTTATACGCGATTTTATTGGAAGTCGGATATAGTCCTTGTTCATTTTTTTTTTGTTAAATATATTGTCGTAATGTGTGTACGACATTAAATTAAACTCGTGAGACTATTATAAATTCATAGCATATAAAATTATTATAAGGATAAAATTTATGAAATATTTTTGTATATAATCTGTGTCGTGGTAAATGCTTTATGGTGTATTTGAGAATTTGTGAAAGGGTAAATAAGATAAAAGAGTATTTTACATGCTTAGAATTGTTAAAAAAAAAAAACAAAGATAAATTTTTCAAATTAATTTCAATTTTGTATACTTTATTAGGCTGATATTTATAAAACAAGAAAAATTTATAATGAAATTTTAAATTTCTGAAATTTAAATATCATGTGACCTAGAATTTATAATATTGTGTCTCATGAGTTGATTATTCAGAAATAAAATTCGTTAGTAGAATTATGAATAGCATAAATCTGAGATTTAAAATTGACTTAAATTAAATGAGATAGGTGAATATATTTACAATTTTCTAAAAATATTTTCACAGAAGGACGAAGTTATTTAAAACATAAATCCTTATTTAAAATTTATAGGGAATTATGAAAATGTTAAATTTTTTTTTTGTTGTTTTTAAACCACAATAATTATATCAACTTAAAATATAATTCATTGTTTAAAATGGAAATTGTTACCAATGCAAACAACATGGTTCAAATCGTTAATAGCATAAACTACAAGACCAACATAAATTATTTCATATAAATTTTAAAATATTTTTACGTTTTTCGATAAAATTACAGTTCCTACAGTCAGTAGTAAAATTCTTTCTACTATATTTTACCCAAACCTTGAATCTAATAAAAATAATAATTAAAATATAATTTTACAAAATTGTGAAAAACCATAATTTATACTAATTCGTCGCATTATTCTAATTGAATCTTTTTTTTTACACAATTTACCAAACCTTCTAATAATCTAATTACACTTAATGTCCTTTTTTTATGTAATTAAATTTAATCGTTACATTTAATTTTATTAAATCATTTATTTTATTATAGATCTATATATTTTTTAACAGTGTATAAATATTATTTAATTAAAGTCAAAGGACAATGCCAATTATTAAAAGAATTTCTAAAGGACAATGTTTTTTTTTATATACCGTATTTAATTTATATAATAAAGACAAAAAATAACATAAAATATCTTATGACAATATTATTTCAGAAACGTATTACGGCGTTAGGAAAATTTTTCTATATTGATATAATTATATATCCTTTTTTAGTAGACAATAGAACAGATAAATTTGTACTTTTGTTTATCGAAACAGAAGAAAAAAAGGATCAACGAATTCATTGATGAAATTTTTATAAATACTTTATGAGATAATATAAAGAAAAAAACACATAGTGATTTTTATGTATTCCTTTTATATAAATTGATTTTTAATGATTTAATAAAAATATTTTTGTTAGACCGTCCTTTTAAGGACGACAACAATTGAAATTTTTTTATTGGCAATGATAACAATTTTTTAATAGCCTATACACAAAAAAAATACAAACAAACAAATGTCAACAATTTCAAATTGTACAAAATGATTTCTTTTGAAATTAAATGTAAGTATAAATTGGAGTAGATTTGTATCAAAATCTTTATCATTATAAATATTTTTTTTTTAAAAGTTTTAATGGAATCTTTTAAAGGTTATAGAGAATTTAAATTTAATAGAATTAGCTTAAGTTTATAAGGAAAATCTGAAATTTTGATTAAATTTTACGTATTTGTTATTTGGTAGGTAAAATTTTCTTATTTTGAAGTTGATGTTTATACGAGTATATACAAAATTTTTGTTGAGGGTTTATTTTACTTTAATAACTTTATAATTATTATTATTGGATAATTAAATATTGATAATCATACGCACTATAGAAATTTGCTCCTTAAGCATTAATGGTTCACTTTTGAATCCTTTAATATTAAATTAAATAATACTAACTTTTACCAACAATAATTTCGGTAATATACGATAATCACAAAAATGATTTTATATACTATAACATAAAATGGGAATTATTATTATTCATTTATTTCAAAGAGGATCAAAAATTATATATTTCTATAAGTTAATAATTTATCCTTAAGGTAAATATAGCAAATTAATAAATATTATATTATTTAAATATATTAAGACAATAAAGGAATAATTGTATTTGTACTTGTATTCTATTATATTAAATATAATCCATCAATTACAAAATAAACTATTTAACAAAGACTAATTGGCCCACTTAATCATTTGCATTAGAAAATCCTTTATCTAATAAATTTTTAATTATTTATTATGTTTAATTGTGGAAATTTTTGATGACAAAAAGAAAATTAGCAATTATTAAGGATTACGCACAATTTGAATGGGAAATGTTAACTCGTATTTGTGATTTATTTTTGTTGCAAGGAGTTAAAGGCAAACCTTATACAATGTGAACGCTAGATTTTATATTCAAGTCAAAATGTAAAATAATTAATTTTATTGAACTGAAACTGATTTTTTTATAAATATTTCGCAATCCTTTGCGGTATTAATCATAGATTTTTAGAAATTTAACATAAGTTGCTACATAAATTGATCATTTAATTCATTTTAATATTAATATAATTTTAATTTACTTTATTTGAAGTATGTATATATAAATTTAAAGACTGAAATTTTATTCAAAAGGATATGCACATAAAGCAGATCAAAGATCTAATTTGATTATATGAAATTTCCTTAATATACCAATAACCATTGTATTCATATTTTAATGAATATCCTTTTATTAATACAAAAGATATTCATTAAAAGGACGTAATAATAAAATTATATATACACAAATTTTTTGTAGACCTAAAATTGTTAAGACCAACTAATATTTATGATTTATAACTACAATATAAACATGAACAAACTTATTAGTAAACCATAATAATTTCCTGATATAATTTTCCTTTAAGGATACACTATATTATATCTAAACACACCTGTAGTAATATGGTCCGGATTATACTTAAATTTATAGTGAAGGTAAAGACTAACCAGAAATTTTTGTAATCATCGAAATTTGTTGTATATAATAAATAAACTTTATTTGTTAATTTTAAAAATCCTATAGGTAAATTTTATTACAAAAATCCTGGTAAAATTGATCAAAAATCCTGGTAAAGTTAAAATTGCATGTTTAGAAGTAGAAGAAAAAAAAACATATATTTTATATTTTATAAACCAATATTAAAGAAATATTGTGGTAAATAAACTGAAAATAAAATGAAAAAGGCAAGAAAATAAATGAAAATTGTTTTTTTTTTTTATATTTTAGTTTATATTATTATTCGTAAATATATAGAGAAAAAACTTTGACCTAAATTTTATAGATTTTTAGCTTCTTACACTAAAAGGATAAATCTGTAATGAGTAGACAAGAATGAAAAATAAAAATAAAAAACATATAAATTTACTGAAACTAGATTATTTATCTAGGAAAAGGAAAGGAAAAGGATAAGAAGAGGAATGATTGCAATACCGGAAATTTAAGTTATTTACTTTACAAATAAAAGAAATTATAAGGAGTTTTTTTTTTGAAAATCATTTTGATTTTAGCAATGTTGTTCAAAATGTAGACTTGAAATATTACATTGAAAATTTCAATTTTATTTAAAACTTCCATAAGAATTGATTAAATTCACAATTTAGTATTGTTTTTTTTTTGAGAATATTATCGATAAGGCTAAAAAATATGGTAAAGAATATTTGCCATAATCACAACAGATTTTTGTATATTCATCATAGAGTATTTAAAAAAAAATTGTAGTTTCGGTTCACATATCAAGTCAAAATAATATTTTAGCAAATAATAAAAAAATCAATGATTTGACAAATTGATTCTCTGGTACAAAGGGAATTTCAATTAGACTTTTTGTACACCCTTTTATAATCCATTTATGTAACCGATTAAGTCAGGGGATTTAAATCATTTCTAATCTACTAATCCCATCAATCTATAAATGTTTAGTACAAAGGGAATTTTTAATTTATTTAGTTTCGTTGATTTTCATATAATTTATAAAATTTAAACAAATTTAATGAGCATACTTTTTAAAATATAAGGCAACAGTTTAAAGTTAAAAAATTAAATCTGTTAATTACCAAATAAATTCTAGGTAACTTTTTAGTTTTAACTTTGATATTTGGCATATTAATTTCGAGTTATTGAAGTTTGGACAGCAATAAACTCTTATGCAAAGTTTCAGTATGTAGGAATTTTTATGCTATTTTCACTGGTCTATATAAATTTTTGATCTTTTCCACATAAAAAAAATAATTGTATTCTTTTGTTACTGAATCTGCAGGCAATATTTACTATGCATTATAAGTCAGTAATATAATAATAATTTTAGTTATCATAAATAAACTTTGTTCCGATCCAATTACATAGCGATTGGTGAAAATGATCTAACTCAAAAATAAATTTAATTTGCATTAGAAATGAAAAATTCATGTTACGACCGAAAACTATGGGTAAGTCTGAATTATTGCGGTGGTTTATAATTCTTTAAATTAACTACAGTGGTTTGTTTCATTAAGATGACCGCTTTGAGTCGTGGTAAGAGTTATTTTCTAGTAAGTCGAAAGACTTCGAGTTAACAGTAAACTCGACCTCTTCCAGAGCCGAGTAGTTCGGCTTCCCTATTTTATACAAAATTATCACATAAATATTAAAATTTATTATTAATTTACATATATAAAACAAATTAATATTTAATTTTTTACCTAAATAAGTACTGTTTGTAAGAACCCAAAATATTTTCAAAGGATCCACCATTACTTTATTTATGATCTTATCCAAATATAGTCAGCACCAAATAAACCACCAGCAACACCAATTATTCATTAGTGATGATGATATTAATGATGGCAGTAATAATAATGGTAATGACGATAGTTTTTGGTGTTTACCAAATTTAAATAATTGTAATATTAAATAAATAAAATTAAAACTTTTCATATTACATAAATATTTATTTTCACTTTTGTTTTCACCTTTTTTTTTTTGTATGTTAAAAAATTTCGTTAAATTTAATTATATTAACTTTATTTGTTTATCATAATAATTCTCATTACACTTTTGCTGTTGTTGTTACTGTTATTATTATTATGTCAAACTATTAAAAGTAATTTTAATGTGAAAATTTTATTTTATTTTTTATAAAATGGAAAATTGAAATTCAGTTTTTTTTTATGTAATTACACATTTAGCAGTATTTTTTTTAAAAAACTACTGTAAAAAATTTTTTTTTTAAGGATTTACATTTTTTTTTGTTATTTTTTCCATTAAGTGATTAAAATTTATAAAATATAACACTAATAATATACAGCTGGCTCAAAATACTTAGTCCGTTTATAAATTTAATAAATTTTAATTTAATTGTTAAATTTGAATTTTATTATTATACATTTTATATAATTTAATAATTGATTCGTTATGGCTATGTAAAAATAAATAATAGATAAAAGTAATACGTCATATTGCAAAGTAATACGTCATATAATGACAGTAAAAATGACATCTTTTAGTTTGTTTTTTGTTTTAAAAAATTTCCGTGCGGTTTCAGGTTGACGGAAAAAAATTATAGTTATGAAAGAACTGAAATGCTGTCGTACTGTGAAGTAAACTTGAAGGAAACGATAGACGAATTCAAATATCAAAAATAAGTTAATTTATATAGAAATATAATGAAGATGAATAAAGTCATGACAAACAAAGCCAAGATGGCGGACATTTGACCTTTGACGTAAGGAATAATTGTTACAACCAAATTTAAAATATTTGCCTTTACCTTAGGTAAACATAAAAAACGTTGAAAAATATTTAAAATTTCGTATTTAGTATAACGTTTTTGAATTTCCCAACTTACATAAATGAATAAAAACACAATTTCAAATATTTGACAAATTGTATTGTTTCTCAGATTCAGGGACTGAGTTTTTTGAACATTCTGTATATTTTCATTAAAATTCGTTCCATTAAGTGATTAAAATTCAAAAATAAAATATAAAAGAAAGAAATTATTAATTACATTGAAAATTGAATAAAGAATATATAATTATAATTTTTACGCATTTATACAATTAAAAAAATTGAAGTTTCTGTTTTTCTGTACACATTTCGAAGCCATGTAAACTTAAAGCATAATTAAGTTCAGATGAATTTATATAAAAAAAAAAATTTCAACATGCTCTTTTTTTCTAAATAAAAGTTTTAATTTTTAGTTGAAAGATTTTTTGTTTTATTTTTTAAATAATTCTGCACTGTGAAGTTCAGATTTATAGAAAGTTACTCTACGATTATGTATGGTAAAATAAAAAGAAAAGTTGGACTGAAAATATACAAAAAAAAATTGTTTTTTTTTTTTTTTTATCTCGGAAAAGTTTTTATTTAATGATAAGAAATTTCCTTGTTTCAATAACTTTTTTTTTTTTTTTTTTTGTTAATTTTAATTTTTAAATATTTCCTTTTTAAAACAAAACTTTATTTAAAAAATTGTTAGTTGGAAGCTCTGGTATTAATCTTTTAGATAGAATACATAAAATTTCATTTGATTTTGATTATAATTTAAATCTACTAATAAATGGAAATTAATTTGAATTAATTTGATATTAGTGGTATGGGAATTATAAATTTGGTAATATATTCTAAATAAATTGATCTGTAATTGAGAATTATGTTTATGTTAATATGAAAAGGCATCATAAATAGATTGCTGTAATATAGGCGGTTTTTGAATTCCGAATCTGTAATGCAAATATTTTTGAAAATTTTGAATTGTAAAACGAATAATTTTACAATAATATTTTTTTTATAGTGTACTACTTTAATAACTATTCATTTATAAATTTTTATTCATATTTTTACAATGTAAATTTACAATTTTCCTTTTACACGTTCTAATAATTTTAAGTACACATAGCACATATTTATTTAAAAATTCATAAATAAATAAAATTTATAAAATATATTTTATCCGCCTAAAGGTATGCATCGGTTGGTGGTAACCTCATTAACGTATATTTTATGTAATATTAATGGTTAAATTTCTATTCTAACACAACTTAGTGAATTGGAAAAATGTTGTAAAACAAATTATTATAAAACTTAATAAGAGGTCATTCAGTACTGAAAAGCCAGAAATTAAATGCATTTAAAATTTAATAAAAAAAAAATTAACTTATTTATATTTCAAAAGCGCAGCAGAAATTGTTACAGTAGTAATTATATTTAATCAATGTTGCAAATTATTAAGTTTACTTAATATGAAAATAATTTCAAATTTTAAATAAAATGTATGATAAAAGTAGAAATGAAGTTGACTAAAATTACAAAATTAAGAACGATTCCAAATCTAAATTAAAATTAATCAAAATTACATAAATTATCAATCAAATTTATTCATTTTACATAATTGAAGCATTTTGAAATTTTTATATATTATACGCAATTTTTGTTTATTCCTAAATGTTACAATCATGAGGGTTCAATTTTGATCAATATTAATAATAATAATAAAAAATAATTGAATTTCTAATAAAATTATATATTTTAATATAATATCACAAAACTGCAGGCGTTCATACATATTTAATTTTTTTTTTAATATCTGGAAATTATTAAATTGTGCGTATACATTTATGTTTTGTGACCTTTAATAATTGAATTTTTATTTGCAAAATTTATACAAGGAAAATTATTTAATAGAGCATACTCAAAAGTTGATGAATATATTTTTTTTTTTCTATATACTTCAATAAATTTAATGAACTAGAACTAAAATAAAAATATTAATGGAAAATTCTATGTTTTTTTACCATCATTTTTTGGTTAGTGTTTTTTTTTGTTGTGGTGATGATATTATGATAAAATTATTTATATGTTTAACATTTTCAAGTTTATTGAATGTTTTTTTTTTGTTGAAAGTTGCTTTAAAGTTTAATGTTGCTTACGAAAAACACTCTTCTTGTATATATGTTATCCAAAATCAACAACAGCAAATAATAATAAAAAAAAAGAAAAATTTACTCTTGTAGAAGATAAAATACAAGTAAAATTACATGAATTTTACTTATAAATATGGTAACATATACGTATATTATATATATATAAAAATAAAAGTTGTAGAAAAACCCTTCAGGGATTTTCACCCAAATGAATATCAAAAGATCAAAAACCACACGAACATAATTTATATAGTTTTATAGGATGAAAAATTCTTATAGCTTGTGTGGATCATGCAATAATGTAAAACGTAGTTCGTCAGGTATATAAATATTCTTGTTACAATCATATATAACTATATAGTGTTTTAGAAGATATGATAATGATAGAGTCTCTCAGGTATATAATGTATATGGTTAGTGAAAGTAATGATAAATATATAAAAAAAATTTTTCTTCTTCTGTTGCTTGCTCCTTGTCAGTTACGGGTATCTGTTAAATATGTGATCTAGGATATTTTTTTTTTCAGTTTTAAATAAATAAAAAGTTTATAGGTTTATAAAAAAAAAGGTTAAAAATCGTTGACACGATTTTTTTTTAAGGACATGTTAAACAATATGTGAATACTCCCAGGCAAATAATTTTTTTTTTATTAAAAGTAAGATTTATTTCGTAGAATTCTATAGGATTTTGAAGAGTTTGTTTGGATTAGGTGTAAAATAGGAGAAATGGTCAATAGATCTGAAAGATATACTGGTACTTGGTGGTCACATACTAATACTATGATTTATTGGTGGTGCTATGCTGTTTCAGATACATAAATAACATTTTTAGAGTTATTCTTAAAGTTAAAAGTTGTTAACTAACCAATCTGATTTGGGAAAACTTTCTTAATCGCTGACCATCTTATCACCCTAATTTAAAACTTTGTTTAGATAGTAATTTGTGAAAAATAATATGGTAAAAATTAAGAATCAATAAATTTTATATGTAATTATTTTATTGTATTTTATTAGAGCTAACTAAACTAATAATTATGTGGTTTATGTTAAGGTAGCGTAGTAATATTTTTTCCGAAAATATATATCTTAAGTCTTAAAATACAGTACGTTTCATGTGTCCACAGGACAAATCACTAGACTATATGGAACTTTGATAAAGTTTAATTTCGTCGGTATGTGATTTTGTGAAAGTCATATAACTCCATTATTACGTGATATGGTACTTTGAAATTTATTTTTTTCAGCTTTTCGTTCGACATTGATTCATCTTAAAATTACTAATAATAATATTTTATAAATTTTGTTTCCAAATAGTGGAATTCTACCGATTTGCATCGGGCACCAAGAAAATAATTGAAATTTCAAGATTATTGAATGATATATGTACGAGTTATTAACCACAGAAACAAATTACTTTGATTAAGGTCAATAAAATGAGGAAATGTGAGAAAAGCTTGTATGAAAGTGAATAATTTAGTCAATTTGATTCTTAATAAGAACATTTCCATGAAATGTTTATAGAATTAATTTTTACATAATTAAAATTTAGGTCAAAATTATTATTATATTTCTAGTAATAATTATTTTCATGAAATTTTTAAGTACTTTAATTTCAAGATATATCCTTAAAGATCCTTTGATTATAATCATAGTATACAAATGACATTTATATTATCACAATAATTCTTTCTCCCAAATTAATATCAAAATAAATATTTTAGTTGTTAAGTCCTTCTTTTTTATAGTTATATAATATTTATAGTATTTTTTTTTCACCATAATTGAAGCAATTAGGACTGCCATACTTTATATTTGTTTTTTTTTTTATGTCCTTAATACAAAATTTGTTCAGAAATATTTCAATCAAAATGACATTATGTAATAATAATATCGTCACACTATTTTCTCTAACATTATAGACTGAAAAATAACAATTCTACTTGATACATTAATCATATAAACCCTTGACAAGGTTGTAATCATGACTTTATTGTTAACAATATTCCAACAAAAAAAAAATGTTATTTTTATGTTTTATGTTATTTGTAGTTTTTGGATAAAGATTGTTTTTTTTGTGTTGTTGATATAATGATAAGCCATTAAGAATCTAGTAGTTTTTATTATATTTCAGGAAAAAAAAATGGTTTCAGCAATTTTTCATCGTCTCTTTTGTGAAAATAGTTTAGGTTATTTTTCTAACTTTTATTAATAAAACATTAAGTTTTTTTTCCTAAAATTTGTACAAGGAAATTTTTTATTAAAAGAATTTTGATCTGGAATTGAAATTACATTGAAAATTTAATTGAAAATTTAATGGTAAAATTTTGTTAATAAAAGTTGTGAAAATTTTGATTTAATCGTTTTTAAAAAAACAAAAATGATAATTATTTTTGTTACAGTATTTTCTAAGTCAAAAACATTTGAATATTCTTTGAAATTTTTAAAATTAGGGAATTTCGTGGGAAATTTTATTTAATCAATTTTAGAAAAGTTATAATTTAAAAATTCCTTTGAAAAATTATGGAAAATTCTCAAAAGTAAAATAATTTATACTTCAATAAATAAAAAAAAAAAAATTTAAATTGTTATTTTTATTTCATTTTTAGATTTAGCTCGAAATAATGGGAAATTGAAAATTCCTTATTTTTCTATTTAGATTATTTATTGAAAATTAAAGAATTTTTAATGAAATTTTTTTTTTTTGTCCGGGTGTTTACTGTGATAAAATTAAATGTTCGCCACAAATTGTAGGTATAATAAATTTTTTAATTTCCGACTCGGAAATTTTAAATAATTTAGATTTGAATCACAATTAAAACATCCGTACTATCGTCAGTCGTTGGTCTATGATGGAAAATTGAAATTTATAATAATATAATATAATAAAGATTAGCATTAAATGTAAGATTCTATAATTCAAATTTAAGCCACCAGAGGCATTTATATTGCAAAAAAAAAATGTAAATGACCTGTAAGTGTTTACAGAGCTTGATAAATGGACTAGCGTAAACGCATTTAACAAAGTCCAATAATTATGAAACTACTGTACAATAAAATTTGAATGCCTTCCCCTAATTTTTTTTAGTATTTTTCTGTTGAATGGACTAAAAATTTTAAACTTTGTAATTTATTCTCAGTTATTACACCCGAAGGATAATAATTGATATTCTATATAATTTTTATTATATATATTTTTATATTCGTTATTATTGTTTCGTATTTAGATTTAAATATCATTTATCCAATTTTATTTTATTTTGAAACAATAATAAAAGATTAAGAAATATTTTAATGGACCTATAAGAAAAAAGGTCTGCCCCAAAGAAATATTATTATCTAATATGATAGCTCTAGTAAAAGAACAACAACAAAAATAAATGGTGACCAATAAGAATGGAGATTTTAAAGAAAATATTTTGTAAATATATTTTTTATTTATATTTTAATGCATTTTTAATGTTAAGAAATTTAAATTTTATTTTTTGAATAAATGAAATTTTTTTTGTTTTCTTTTATTTTGTTGGTCTTTTTCTTCTTCAGAAATTACCGATATTATTACAAATTATGGAATAAATCTTCTTAAATTACCATCGTCTTGGTTGAACAAAAAAAAAAAAAAATTGTAGATTTCATTTTTCTATAAAGGATATAAACTAGTAAATAATTTGTTGTGAAATATTAATATGAGTTTTTTTTTTATTATAATGGAAATATATTAACCATCAGGAAGAAAATATATAACGGATATTATTTATAAATTTAGAAAATTTCAATTTTCTTGAAAGTAGAACAGATTTCATATATTTTTGTTGTTGTTTTCCTTTTACTTGTTTTGAGTTGTTATTAAATTGCATAAGATTTTTGTGAAATTTTGAGACCCTAGGAAATTATGTCCATTTTGTTAAATTACTTTAAGAAATTCGAGTATTAAAAAAAAAAACTATCAAGAACAAAAATTGAATTTTAATGGTTATTGGAGAAAAAGAAAGAAAATAAAAAATTGTTGATTTTCTTTTATATATTTTGTAATTTTCTTTATGTACAAATATAAGAATGGAAATTATTAATGAGTTTTCATCGTCAATGTCATATTTTCCGGCTTAAGGCTGCTTCTCTGGAATGAAGCAAATATTGTATATAAAACTTTAAGAAAGTGTTTGTCTTTAAGATTTTTTTATTGTGGTTTTGACATATTTGACAAATGTTAACTTTTTTTTTATATATATTTTCTTTTATATTGTTTTGAATAATAGAAAATTTGATTTTCAATTTTGCTTTAAAACAAAGTTAATAAAAAAAAGTTATATGATATTTTTTAGATAATGAAGGAGTATTTAATTTTTTATAAATGATTTAATTTTTTTGAAATTTTAATAGCTTTTAATCAATTACTTTAATTAAACAGTTAATTTTGGAGACAGTATAATAAGTTTAAAAAGTGTTCTAAGGTTAAATTGCTTATAAAGTTTATAAATATTTCTTAAGAGTTTTTAATTTAAAAATTCATTTTTTTTTTACAATATAAGCTTATAAACTCAGCGAAAATCAGCGAAATTCAACTAATCTTAGAGAAATTAAATGAAATGGTTAAAACTTAGACATTAAACTTAATTTATTAACAATTTTATGCAAGATAATTCAAAATTTGTGATTTAGTGATAGTCAGAAAGAACAAGGTACATAATTGAATTAAACTTAGCGAAACTAAATTAAAATCTTATAAAAATTAATATTCTAATCAAAAGGATTATATTACGTCATTATTAGGCACTTCTTAGCTATAACCAAAATATACAGAAATTACTGAAATAAAATTATCAAAGTTTAGTGTGAAAATATTTTTTTTCAAATTTCTTGATATGAAAAACCTTGAAACTTTGGTTTTGTATAAAAAATAAAAACCAACAAATTGTCTAACAATGAAAATTGTTATTCACATTTAAGCCTATAAAAAAAAATCTTCTTTTTTAGAATTATCTTTTAAGGTTTTAAGATAAATTACTATTTTCATTAAAAGAACTAAAAATGTAAAAAAGAACATTTTTTTTTACATAAAATGAAAGAAAAACAGTGAATATCCTTAGAGAGAAACTGAAAAAAAAAATTGAAAAAATATGTTTCATTATTACAGATGGAAAATTTCTCAAGCTGTGCTGTGTGAAAACTATACAACTGTCATAACAAATTAGCACACAAAAAATAAAGATGAAATATTTCAGAATTATCAGATTTTTTTTTTTTTATTTTATTTCCTTTCTATATTATTATATCGCATTTGTGTTTGTGTTGAGGTAGTAATAAAATAATGACATAGAATTTTATTTCAATATGTGTCCTTCTATTGTTTTTCATATGCCTCGTGTAAATAATTTTACTAATATATGATCCTTAAGGCGGCATTATATTTTATTTGTTATTATTATTATCATATATTTATATATATTTTTATTTTAGTTCTGTTGTTCATAGCGTTTTTTTGTTTGTTACTGATAATATGATTATAAGATGGTAGAAAATGTTGTATAAAGAAAATAACAAAAAAATATTTTCAGGATAATTAATAAAATAATATATAAAAATATGTAATAAACAAAATTATTTAATTATACAAAAAATATCCATTTTTTTTTCCACCCCGAATATTATTTTGAGTATAATTTGATTAAAATTATTTTGATTTTCATTTTTTACTTGATTTTTCTATAATTTGAATTAATTAATTGAATCTTTTTTGTGTGTTCTTTAAATTATATATTAATATTTTTCTTTTATAAATTTTCACATTTTCAAATCACAATTTCATTATTTATCACTTTATCCAAGTTCTGTGTATATAAATCTAAAATTTTTTTTTTTTTAATATTATCTTCACTTTCAAATAATATTTTTCTATTATCCTTAAAATTCTTAAAAGTTAATTAATCTTTAATAGTAAATATTTTTTAATTTCAGTTACAAATTTTCAAAAACTAAATTAAATTCGAAATTTTATATTTTGAAATACATTCGAATAAGGAAGATAATTATTCCCATCCATAAATTCAATGTTAACGCGATAACATAATATAAACTACTAAGAAATTGATAAACTAAAAGATTTCAGGATGCTGTACGTTAAATAATTTCGAATTGTATTTAAATAAATGAAAATATGATAAATATTAAAGAGAAAGGATACAAGAGAAATCGTGCGCAGTAATGTTGTAAATGTTACAACATTATATAGAAATGTCAAAAAAAAGGACTTGTTGTTCAGGAACAGTAATTGTTCATAAAAACTGTCATTAACTCTCTCTTTGATTTCCTAAGAGAATATATTTTTTTATAGGTATTTAAGGGAATATTTCATAAAAAATTTGTTTCGAATATAATCACAAATACGTTTTTTTTATATTTTTTATGATTCAGTTTAATAGATAAAATATATAATTTTTTTTTCCTTATCAATACAATACAATGAAATAGATTTGGTTTTTTTTTTTGATGGGATATCCTTGTCGGGTTTATTGTTACTCCTATTCGTTATTCACTGTAAAATAGAAAGATTTAATGCGATAACTTTAATAAACTAGATATATTTTCAATATATATATATAAATATATGTTTATTTATATGTCATTTTTAAGGATATTCGAAGAATAATAAAAATATAGACAACATTGTAGTTTTGTGACACAATTGTGTTAAAAATATTGTGTATATATATGCTTACAAACATTAATAGCCTGAATTTATCAATAAAACACTCTTTTATATTTATAATATTATTTATTCAAAACGTTTTATACGTAATGAAACACATGTCAATCAGCATGAAATTGTATGAAAAAATAAAATATATATTTTGTGTTAATAATATTAATATAAAAATAAATAAAACGTAGATGAAATTGTTGAACAATAATGAAACATTTTGGAACAGTATAGACAAAATAACGAAATTTATTGCTTAGTTTAGATGAAAAATATATTCTTAGCTATTTTATTATATTTTTCTCTTTTTTAATAAATATTGATACAATTTTTCTTATTAGATTCAGTTTTTTTGTTGTTGTTGATATGGGATTAAGTAGATCGATTAACAGAGTATATATAAATATAATTATTTGTTAATATGATTTAAGGAATTAATTAATTTTGGTCAGAAATATTGAAATATTAATATAAAAGAGCAAAAATTGGCTCAATTAGATTATAGTGTTTATAATTCAAGAAAACTAATGCTATTTATATATAATTAAGATTTAATTATATTTATATATAATACAAAATTTACATAATATTAGCCTAGAAAATTAATTTTCTGTTAATTCAGAAATTGTTTGTTATAATTTCAACAATTTGCATGTAAATTCGAAAACATTTAGTTATAATTGACTTTATTAAAATTGCTACTTTTTACAAGAAAAAATACGAGTGCCTAACATTATCCTCCATAAAATAAAATTTTCTTTAAAGCTTAATTTTTGAGTTTCATTAATTTGTTTTTGGAAAGACATTAATTCAAGAAATTAAATGCCGAGTTTCACACTGTTAGCTTAAACCATCAATTCAAGAGTTTAAATATCGATTTAACTTATTTTATGGTTTCTCAGTTAAAGTTTTAATATAAACCTTCCTTAAAATAAGGAGGTTTATATTAAAATAATATAAAGACACATCCAAACTAACTCAAAATTTTCAATGTCAACTTCATTTTTATTTTTAGCTAATTCATTTTCATTTACAATACAATTATTACTTTCTATATATAATTCACAATTATTTACATTTTATGGTTTAGCTTAAGCTTAGCATTTTTGATTTAGTAAGTAAGTTAGCTTAAATTGCAAGGTCGCAGTATGAAAATGGACATAATTCAATTTATTATAAAAGTTTATTTAGAAAATAATGTTGCTTTATACTTAAAAGAAACCATTTTATTCCCATTGGTACACAACCTCTGTCAGTAAATGTTAATATTTGATGACATATTTATTACTGACTTAAATAAAATATAATCAATTTTTGTAAAGTTTCTTCAAAATTACTTGTCTAATATTTATTGAACCGAAAAAAAAAACTTATTAAAAAAAAGGGTAAAAATTAAATAATTTAGTAAATTTTTTTATTTTATTAATTTTTAATTTAAATTATTGAAGTTAAATCAATAAATAATTTTCATTTTTCCAAATAAAAGTTAAATCATTTAGTAATATCGGAATTCCCTACTACGAAAACCCAGGTAAACAAAAAAAAATCCTCAATTGTAATTATTTATGTGTTTGTGAAAAAAATAATAATAAAAGGATTTATTGAAAAAGAGTACGGATAGGTCAATATATAAGAAATTGCTGTGTAAGCTAAGAAAAGAACAACAACATTTAAACTTTTATATATATTTGAAAAAATGGTAAAGTAGTTTTTCTTCTCGAACTGTTGAAAAGTTTAGTTTTCTTTAAAATATATTTTCAATTTTGATTTAAAAACACAAAAATTTATACATATAAAAAAAGAAATGAAAAACTGAATTTCCTGTAAAATGTAAAGTTTTAATTTAGATATGAAATACTCGTAGTTGTGATAGTGGACTTGTTTTTATCATTTGTATACATACACAAAAAATTTTTTTTTTTTAATTCTATAATGGAATTTATGTTGAGGATTATGCTGTGTGGTATGTGAATATGCTTTTAAATTAACCAAAAGAAAAACAATTAAAAGATTAAAATCTGGTTTACAATAAATAAATAATGTAAACAATTTAAATTTATTATTTTAAATTAAAGGTTTTAGTTAGAATAAAATCAACAAGTTTTAATTATGGATATTTTGATAGTATTCAAGAGTCGCTTTTCCAATAATTTTCCACAATATGAAGAAATTAATGGCCGAAAAACTTCGAATGTTTTTGTTTTTTGTTATGTATTGTTACATTTTTCGAATATTTTCATATCCTGTCTGAAAAATTTACAAAATTTCTAAAATTATAAATAAAATCATGTGAATAAAACACAAAATATTCGGAACACATATGAGAAAGATACTATTTTTTTAAGGGTTTAAAATTTAAATTATTACTTTTTTAGCTATGTAAATACCAAAATTTAAATTTAAAAATATAAGCATTAAAAATTGCATAATTTTTTACATGGAAGGTCAAAACTGCACATAGAAAATGGAAATACAAAATGGAAATTTTTAATATTTTAATTAATTTTAACTGATATTGTTTTTTTTTAATTACATATTTTTTTAATGTTATTTGAAAAAAAGAAAACGAAAATATTTTACATCAAAATTTAAATTTTCTGAAAGTAGAATTTCAAAACTTCTTAAAATTTGTTAATAATTTTTAGTTGACAATTTTTTTTTTTGTTAGAATTATTAAAAAAAAACTTTTCTCATTTAAAAATTGTTTTTTATGTTAAAATTGCCAAAAAAAAATGGACATTAATTTTTTTTTTATGAAAAATATGTATTTAATGGAAAATTTTATTTATGACCAATTAGAAATATTTTTTTTTTGTGTTAATTAAAATAATTTAAATCAAAGTAAAATTTTTGTACAACTTTTTATCAATAATAAATTGGAATATTTGATGATATTAAAAAAGATACTTTATTTATGCAACAAATTTTTTTTTTATCAAAATTGATGTCGAGGAAATGAGTTTTTCATAAAATTTGTAAAACTTTGGAATATTTGTGAAAAAATAACAATAATTCAATAAATGAAATTAGAATTAATATGAAAATGGTTGCAAAAGTTAATATTTTGTTATGAAAAATTCGAATGTGGAATAGAAAACTAACCTTTGCTATTACAATAATCTTTATACATCCAAAAGCTATGAATATAAATTATAGAAATATTGGATTAATTTGGAAATTAAAATATTTTAAGTATTGTATTTATGAAAGAAAGAAATTCGACAGCAATTGATCCATAATATTGTCATATGAAAGAAAGAATTCCTGCATTTGACTGTGAAGGAGGAAATTTGTTAGCACATTTAGAAAACATTACTGAAAGTTCAATATTAGCTGTATAAATGAAAAATAAATTAGATCCTGTACCAGAAAATGAAATACATGAAACAAAGAGCCAAGGACCAGGTTCAGCACGAATTGTTCTTTCTTGAAAATGCTTTCAAATTTTGTCATAATAATTTAAATTTTTGTATAGTATTTAATATTCTATTTAACGATTATTTTATTTGACTCTGTTATGTATGAACCTTCTAAACCAATACATTATACGAGCAGAAATCAATCTGTTGAAGAAAACTTGTCCAATAATATTCAAGTTACGGACTAATTTTACAAATCAAAAATAATTTTCATTAATTTGTAAATAAATATCGATAGAAATCTAACAAAAAATTGTCTAGACTCTAAATTGTCTTGAATCAACAAAATCAACTTTATATTTCACACAAGATTTTTTCTAGATAAAACTTATGTAATCAAAACACTATGTAATCATACCCCCAAATATCATAAAAAAAAAAAATGAAAAAATATTAATTAAAAATATAGAAAACATTTTATAAATTGATGTTGGGAATAAAGGAAAATAATTTTTAATAGGTTGTTACAATTTATATATCAATTACAAAATCCTTGTTCGAGCAAC
Organism: Rhamphomyia laevipes; assembly: GCA_963920725.1. Lineage (NCBI taxonomy): Eukaryota > Metazoa > Arthropoda > Insecta > Diptera > Empididae > Rhamphomyia > Rhamphomyia laevipes. The sequence goes on along the minus strand of OY987258.1, from coordinate 21,185,165 downwards.
AAAAAAAAAATAAAAATATAGCTAGTAAAATAATGTAAATTTACCATTTTAATTAAAATCCCTAGTTATATAAATAATTCAAATGTTTTGAAGGGGCAAAATAAATTTCATAGATAAAGGATCTACATAAGCGTATAATATTAAAAAATTATTTATTCATACAACATTTTAATATTTTATAATCTACTATCGCAAAATTTTAAATTGTTATTACATAGTTTGAAATTATTTATTTTAATTTAAATTTTTGTAAAAAAATTTGAAAATAAAATATTTCAATTAAAATATCCTTGATGGTATGTTTTAGATATTCTGCCAGGATTGACAAAATCTTGAAAGGTAATTTTGAAATTCAATATTATTATTAATATATTTTTTTTTGTTATTTAAATATAATATAAAAATTACTTATCTTTTCTTGTTATTGAATGGAATTCTTTTCAAATTTCATAAAAAAGTCATGCTTTTTTTTATTATGTATATAGCCAACGAGTATCTTATAGAATCACGTACAGATTGTGTATGATTATTATTATTACATTTTTTTTTTTTGGTATGTTGACAGTTTACTTATTTATATTATTATATATGATTATATTTATTGTAAAGATAATTTTATATTCTAATACCTGTAATGCAAGTCACTATTATTCAAATAACAGATAAATATTAAAAGAACTGTCAACGATATTTATAACAGGAGAAAAGGAAATCAAATAATTTTTATATATAGGAAAATTATATATAGGTACAACGACCTATATTATATAGGTATAAGGAAATTTTTTAATAATAATAATATTGGATTGGTTAAATAAGAGAGTATCTATTAAATTTTCATCTTTACATATAAAATATAATTTTCATTATAATATTTTTTTTTATTTACATTTTTCTTATTTTTATTATGTGTAAAATTCAATTTTAATATACAAAAATTGAAAAAAAGAGTAAATAATCTTATTGTCATAAATATGATGAAATGATGACATTTCAAAAAATATTATGTTGTAAAGGACATTTTTAAGGAAATTTAAGATAACGAATAAATTGTGTAAAATAGTTTTAGTTTGTTCGATTGTCGGTTATTTTGTTAAAATATTAAATTAAGAATTATTTAATTGATGGGTTAATTAAATTAAGTAGGAAGGAGCAAGAATAAAATTAATTTATTACACACTGTGCCTCATCATAATTATATACTGCGGTTTTGTTACAGATACCCTTGTAATTTTATAGATATTTACATCAGATTATTACATTATGAGACCTTACGTAACCATGTTTGGTTTTGAGAAAAACTTTCAAACTTAACTATTTAAATTTTCAGTTTCAAGTTTAAGTTTAGAGTAAAGTTTTCATATTGTCGAAATAAAAGTTTTTCAATAATTAATTGGAAATATTTAAGAAAATTATTAGGAAAATTCATTATCATCGTATCGTTTCTTTTGATTTTAGAATAATTAATCTTTTTCATGTCAGTTTTCAACATTATTAATTTCGTTGAGTTATTTAATCTGAAAAACTGATTTATTTTAATTTAGTAAAATATTGAAGATTTTCGCAATATTATAAAATTTTTTAACATTATGAAATTTGTTTAAAATTAATTTTCTTAAACAATTTTTTGAATAAATATTGTGCACTTTAAGGATTCGTAATCAATTTTTCTAATATATGTTTTTTATATATGGTTTGTGACCAAAAAGTATCTAATCATTAACACACCATAAAAATTACACTTAATTCAATATATTTTTCTATGTTTCATTGGATTTTATGTATTTTACATTAAGTAAGGCTTTTACTAACTAAATTGACATAATTTTTCACAAAAACCATATAATAAATACTTAAATGTTGACATATCACATATGGAATCTAAAATATATATGTACATATATAAAATAAAAAACATCAAAATTAAATTATATATAGGCATTTCCCCTCCTGTATAAGGATATTTATTTATAATACGATCCTAAACATACGTAAATTATTACGTACTGTTTTTGTGTATGCTTTTCGCGTAAAATGGTAAAAAAAATTCTTTTAACATGTTCCCTATTTATATTATCCTTTCGACGATATATTATTATTGTATATGGGATATAAAAATTCATTCAATTTTCAATATAATTTTTTTTTTAAAGACATTCATTGAAGATCGACTCTCCTTTTTTTATAATGGATTTTATATATTTTATTTTATATTTTTTTTTTATATCACACAACAAACATATACATACATACAGACAACAAAAAAAAAAAAACATCAATCCATGATGGATCAAATTGAATTTTCGACAAATTTTTCTCTATTTATATCCATCAATATTTCAGTAACGCCATGTATTAAAAGAGAATGGCAACAACAAACAAAATGTAGAAAAAAAAAAACGCGAAATTCTGAAAGTTCTTAAGGCCATAAAATATCCTTTTTTTATGTATATTAAAATTATTTATATAAAATATGTAAAACGACGAAAATGTATGCGTTCAGGATTGCTTTGAAATTTCTTGTTCTTGAATTGGTTTTGGTACATATATTTTTTTTTATATATGTTGTTGGCTTTTCCACAAAATTGTATAAATACAAATTTCCACAAATAATATTAGATATTCTGAACAACCAAAGAAAAAAAAACATTACATAAAAATTACATATATTACAACGAATTTATTTATAAAAGCTATATACAAAATATGCAAGACAAAAATTTGTTAAATTTAATATATAATTTGCATATATGTGAAGTTTATTTTCTGCTTACAAATCTTTTACATAAAAAATATGTTAAAGTCAACATGATTTTTAAAATATTATATAAATACAAATATTATATAAATTTTATGTATATATATAAACATTAAAATCATAAAGCCCTTAGGTAGAATTATGTAATTATATTAAGTTTAGTGTTAAATTTGTATTTTAATAATAATAAAGTGATTATCAACCTGTTAAAAATATATAATTAAAGTTTCAAAAATTTCGATTGAACTTTTAAAAACTTATTTTAAAGTCATCCAAATATTATTGTTATAAGCACGTATAATAAAGAAGATAAAGAATTTTTGTTTACAAAATTCGTAAAATTGGAAAATAAAATAAATAAAGGATTTAAAAATCCTTAATAAAATTCGTATTTGTTTAATAAAAGATTAATAATTTCATATTAACTGAACGATTTTTAGAGTCATTTTCATTACTGTATACAAAATTGATTAAAACTCAATAATAAATGAAAAAAAAGACCAATTTTTTTTTTGGAAGTATAAATATACAAGTAAAATTATGACTACTAAATGCAAGTACACAAAATACAAGTGTTCATATTATTGACTGCTCTATTATCGTTCCTAATAACTATATGATAATTTTTCAGTTTATTGATATAATTTCTAATTAATTAGATGCATTTGTACTAGTCATGTACTCGCTATGAAACTTGAATTTTAATGTGTAGAGTGTAGACAAAATGCTGTTAATTATTTTTTGACGAAAGAATCCTATAAATAGAATTTTATTGGGAATTGTTAAACATGTAGAAATTACATAACAGACTTGTTAACTTTAAGTACTGCCGTTGATAATTGTAAAGTGTTGCTATTTAAATTTATTCTGCATTTATCAATAACAACGTTCTAAAATTTATATATTGCCATAAAGTCTAGTGTATTATGTTGAAATTGAATTGAATTAAGAAGTCCTTATAACATTTTCTAATGAATGTTTTTAAATTAATTTTGGTGTAAAAATGATCTGTAAAATGATACTAATTTACTGTGGTATATCATTTAAAATTTACATATACTTTGATTAAATATAACTAATTACAAATAAAATATTTATTTATATTTTGTATACTAATTAAAATTCCACTACAATAAAATTCAAATGGTTTTTATGGTTATTAGTACATATAATCTGAAATTAAAATATACTTAAATTTTATAAATTTCTCTTTGCAAATAGTTGTAGCTATACTAACAATATTCACAAATAAATTAATTATTTATGTTTCATTAAATATATTTTGGAAATCAACATTATTATTTTCAAATTAATTTACAAATTTTCAATCAAAAACTATAACATTATTTCTAAATTAAGAGTCATATAGTAAATAAAAATAGTTAATTTTAAATAATTCCCAAAATACCAATTTAAATTTCCCAAAATTATAAAAATTAAAAGTATTTAAATTGTCCTTAAATTAAGTTAATAAAAAACTACTTATATGCAAACAAGAATTTCTGTAATCTTAATTGGCAGTTTAGACCACAGATATGTCTTCCCGCCCTCCCAAGAAACAAAACATGTTCAAAGTGTAAAAGTAAAACGATAATCTTGACTTAATATTAAGTGCAAAGTTTTTAAATGAAACCAACATTCTTGTTAATTTAAGGATAATTTAAGGATAACTATATTTATATATAATTTTGTTTTTAAATATTTAACTTTTTTTTGTTTTTAAACATAATCTCTTCATATTTAAATACAAGATTTTTAGGTTAGTTTTTACACTAAACTAGTATATATAAACGAAATGAAAATCATTTGAGAATACTTTTTTTTTGTATATATATATATTTGTGTAAGGATATCATAGTTTACCAGAGACACACATAATAATATATACAAAATATTACATTAATATTTAAGAGACCTAATCTTCAATAAACAGAAGTATAATATTTTCCAAACCAAACATTGTAAATATAATATGAAATATATATTTAATTATAGGGATTTAGAACATTATGAAATTAAGGACAAATGTTTCATTTTAAGGTTAACATCAATAAAATTACATATTAAATTGGATATTATATACAAATTTAATGTTTCTTTAGTATACAGAAAAAAAAAATTACATTCTCTTTAAGGATTTAACCTGATTTACAAAAATAAAAATCAACTAAAGTAAATTGTTTATATTTTTTTGTTGTTTGCATTTCGTGGACATTTAAAAAGGATATTATTATTATGATTTGGTATCAACCAACTATGTAACTACATCGTATATAGTGTCATACTATGTTACTAAAATGTACCGAAAAAAAAAATTAAATATTTACGCAAAAAAATGGCAAAAGTCAAAAGTAATGAAATAATTTTTAGGCTCGGAGGGTTATTAGCCAAAAAAAAAAAAAATTTATATATAAAAAAGTTTGTTTTATATAAAACTTTGTGTAGACCAAAATGTTATTAGGATGTATATGTATGTATATTTATATATATGTATATAAAAAAGATATAATATTAAATAGACTTTATTTGTTTGTATTAAATATAAAATACAAGTTGGCAACATTGGGGATTATTTTTTTTATAATAAACACTAAACTTTTTCTGGAAAGATAAACACCAAAAGAATTTATATAAAATATGATATTATATATGTTTTTTTTTTATATACAGATTGTTAAAGTTTTAGTTGTTATATACATATATATATGTAATAATATTTAAAAATGTAATTCTGAATTTTGTTTTAATTAAAATTTTTTTGGTCATTGCGGAGAATACATTAAAAAGCCATGCTGGTCTATGATGATTACTCTAATGCTGGGTTTATTTTTTTATAAATATGTATATTTAAATTAAATTTTTATATATTAATTTATGTATATAAAAATAAAAGTTTTCATTAACATTATGTTAGTTTTATTTAAATTATCAGATAATGGACATAAGAAATTTTAATTTTTGTAGTATTAAACCATAATCATCATAATGACAGCAATTTTCCTAGTTTGTTGTACAATACTGATAAAACATGATTCTAAATAATGATAAATGCTAATGATAAGAATATTTATATATAATATACGATTTTATAATAACGAATTTAAGGAAATTTTGAAAATTTTAACACAAAACTTTATTATAAATTTTTCACCAATTTGTTAATCACCAAAAACAATTTTATTTAAACATTTAACAAAAAACCAATATTTTTTCCATTAAATTAAACATCTGTCATTATAAACCAAACCATAATAAATTGTTTTATTATTAATTCTAAATAAAAATTCTATTTATCCTGTCACAATTTTACGTAATTGCTGTTAAAAATTATTTATATAAATATATTCTATTTTCTAATAAACGAAATTCAAACATTAAAAATAATTAAAAATTAATATATTTATTATAAATATATTATTTTCAGATCAATATATAATGATAAAAATATCAATTATAATAAAATTAATTAAATTACATTTGTAATTTATAATGTCCATTAAAATTTAATAAATATATATATCTAATTTATCATATAAATAAATCAAATTATTTTTTATTGATATTTTATAAATTTTATTGCATTATTTAAATTAGAATTGAATATTGAAAATAAAATAAAAATCAAGTATATAAAAATAATTGAAGTATTTTAGCTTACTGACTGATTTCAAGCATTATGTATATAGGCCAAATAAAATGAGTTATTGAAATATTATGTAAAGCATAAAATAAATAAATTAGAAATAAATATAATATAAAAATTGTAAAAATTAATTATTATCAAAATAAGAAGGAATTGGTTCAGACCTAAGTAGCATTAAATTGGCAATAATCTCCTATTACATTTCCCTTTCAAAATTAATTTTAGTTAATGAAATTGAATTGAATTGAAATCTGTTTATTGAAATCATAAAAAACTTTACCTAATACTTTTGTGATAAATTTCTTATAAAATGAGTAAAAATAAGAAGCTGCATTTAAGTTTGTACCAATTTTTCCTTGCCAATATTATTGCAAATAAATTAAATCTATTGAATATAATAATTTCATCAAAATTTCGTATACACAAATAATTTAAACCACAAATTGTCACTAAATTTGTTGAAAAATTGTCAATAACATTAGAATTCTAATAATATAAAATTGTCATTTCCTAGAATTTATATATATTTAACAACTATAATCACTGACATAAAAGAAAAATCTATATTGAAATTTATTTGTTCTCAATAAATACGTTATTTTTATATTCAAAATGATTAGTGGCTTTTTGGTTAATATTATGACTACAATAACATCACTTATCAACATCACCACAAAAAGCTTTAACCAAAAATTTTACTAAACGTTTTTTTTTTTCGTTCATATCCTCAAAATGGTTTTTATATTTATATAATAATTATACATTTTGTAGCCAGGGTGAATGCATAATTAAAATAACCATCACTTGTTCAACACAAAGATTTTTCTAATCAATTTAATTTCATTCAAAAAAGCCCACCCACACACATAATTATAATTTCGATTAATCCTAAAAACGATAAAATAATACATATAATTATAAAAAAAATATCCTTTTTCTTTCTTTTGTTCAGAATTAATATCTAGATAATAATGCATACAATTACAATAACTTCTAAAATTCGATAATAAATTTATAAATTCGATAAAATCTAAAGCTGCCCATACATTGTACAACCTGTTTGTCAACGTATTGTCAACCAGTTTGCAAATTTCGACTACACACATTTCTAGTTGATTTACAACAGATATCAAAAATATATCGTGAAAAATAATTATAATTTCAATCAATAAAAAATATTGATATTATGCTGTTTTTCGACATAAAATGTCAAGAAACGTCATTTCGCTTGTCAAGAAACGTTATTTTACAAGTTATTGATGTACTATACAATTTTTAATCACAAACCAATTTACATAAATTATAGTATTTTAATATTTCTACAAACGAATTTTCAACAGTTAACATTGTTGTCAATGTGTAGTAAATTTACTCACAAACGATGTTGTCAACATGTTGTGTAGTGTATGGGCAGCATAACACACATAAAATTCAAATGTATTCCAATTTTTTTCTCTTTTTGCATTTTATACATTTTATAACAAAACTGACAGTCAGAGTCCATATAATAAATTATAAATATTCTACAGAGTCAAATGATAGATCATTTTCAATTTATGAAATTTATGTGGTTAAATCAGTTACAGATATTTTATTATCTTTATGTATACGAGTATGTACAGTAAAAGCATATAATTTTGTAATTTTATGCTTTAAACATCCGAAATTATTATTGATTACATAATTATAGTTTGTATAGCGAGAAACTATAATTTTCTGATAGAAATTTTTTAGTGCGTTCATTTATTTTGCATTTTTTAAATATCGTTTCTAGATAATTTTATATTCCAAAATTTTATATATAATTTTATGATTTCGAATTTTTCAAGTGATTAAAATTTTATAGAATATAGACTGAAACTATAAATCGAAATAAATAATCTGTGTAAAAATGAGCTAACGAACGCATTCAAAATTTCTAAATTTCTAAAAATCATAATATATATTGACGATACAAAGGACTTCACTAGTCCGACAACAAAAATAAAATAAATTACATACAATTTTGTTGATAATAAACTATAGAGTGATGTGTCATTAATATTCAATTTATTGGTAGTACTCTACAAAAGACTTGCACTATTATGTAAAGAAAAAAAAAAGAATCATTTAAATAGAAAAATGTTGTTAGTTTTGGTCTGATGGATAAGTGTTTACTATGAATTTTTATACAAATAAGTAAAAATAATCACAACACTTCAATATTGTTTCTATAAATCATCATGACAATTTGAATAGTAATTTTTTTTGGAATTATATATACAAGAAAAGTAGAAATGATATTTTTCTATAATAAATTAAATTTGGATTAGAAATTTAAATAAAAATATAAAACAATGTGTAAAACAAATTGTTAATATTATGTTGCTGTTAGTTAAAAATCAAAATTGATTAAATTATTTTTTGAAATTATACATAAAATAGGAAGTTCAAAAGAATGGTTTCATATCAAACATTCATTATAAATAATTGATTTTGATGTAATAATTTTAAATTTCATAAAAAAATTAATTATATTTTTGTTAGCTTTGATATTTTTTATTATACATATGTAAATATATTTAGAGTCTTAATGAATGATTTAATTTACGTGACGAAGAGTGTTCTTAGATACACCTTAGGATGAACGAGGAGATTCATAGAGGAAAATATTATTTTCATTGTTATTCTATCTAAGAACAAGATAAAGAAGGCAGATAAATTTCTTAGAATTTTCTTTAATAAAAACACTTCGTCTTTGCATCAAGCTAACTTTATTTCTTTTTTTAATTATTTAATTAACAACCTTTATTATTGTACAGATGAATGTAAAGACGAGAAACCAAAGTTTTGATACTGCAAGAAATGGAATAGTGCATAAGGATTCTAAAAAAATGCATATACGAAACTGAAGTACTGTGGCGACGAAATTTTATTCCATGTCTTTGTATAAGATTCGTATTTGAAGATCATATCATTTTTATTGATTTCACAAGAAAGTCAAGAGTAGTTGAGAATTGACAGCAATTAAAATTACTGATGAAGGATTGCAAATTGTTCAATTTTCTGCATATTTTTATCATACTTTAATTTCAAAAATACGGTATTATATATTTTTGTTATAAAAAGAAATGAATTATGTGATTTTTCTGATTTTGAGTAGGACAATAACCTATCCGAACTGTACCGCCATTATTAATTTAAAAAAAAAAAATATCTTTCATAATAAAAAGGAAAATAAATGCAATGCAATTTTCTTATCGAACCCGGAACAAAATTATAAATTCAATAAAAAGTGTTTTACTATTATTATATTTCATAGAAATCAATCAAAAATGTATTGTATGATAGACTAAGAGCTAGCAACCATTTAACTTTAAATATAATATCAGTAATGAATTAAGTGCAATATTAAATGCATGTAAAAGGTGCATCATAAAAAAAAGTAGATAAAAATGGCTTACATCTTTGATTTAGGTTTTTCTATATAAAACAACACATAGCTAATAGACCGTTCATTCTCCGTTTAGTGAATTCAACAAGAATATGCATAGCCATTTTTATTACTGGTCAAATAACCAATAAAACTTCATTGCTAGCTCTCCGGCTATTCATATATAAACACTATAAAAGCTATACATTATTTATATTAAAAACTATCTTAATATGATAAAAAAAACAAAATGACAATCAGAAGTCATTTTGTACATTTAACTAGTAGTGAACAAAATAAATTTAATACTATTAATTTCAAAGTTTTCCCACATTTTCATCGAACGCTTACAGATATATATATGATTTTTTTTTATTGTAATATAGTTTGTTTCAAAATAACAAAAACGTTGACAAATATACAAAAAGGATATTTTATTTATTCAATAAAATACTAAATGAAAATTGTATAAGAGAATTTATACCACAAACAAAGTCGAGTCAGTTTAAAACAAAATGAATATAAATAAAAGGATATTTATATATATGTATATGTATATACAAAAATCCATTTTCAATAAGCAAATTCTCGTCTTTCTGTGGTCTCATCAGCGGATATTGTTCAGCATTTTATATATATATAACATACTCTATAATACGAATACATATAATACGAATAATGTTAATGGAATTCTGACCGACTGTGAAAAAGTTTTCCCAAAAGCAAAAAGAAAAAAACAAACTAGATATGGTTTTTTATTTCTATTATATATTTACAAATTCAGATCAGAAAATCGAGGATTTTTCCTGGAAAATAGTATACAAAACTTATATATATATATATATAAACAATAGAATTGATAAAATGGCCAAAAGAACAACAAAAGGAAAATGGTCTTATTTGGTAAACTTCCATCTTCATTAATAATAGCGACAACTAATATACCATAAAATTGTACTATACAACAAAATTTAAAATAAATTGGTAGACAATATTGAATTTACTTTGGCAGTGAATTTCTTTGTTAATAAATTTTCTTTATTTGTTTTTTTTCCACGCCACTAATAATGTAGGAAAATTGAAATTACCAATACACGTTTTCCTATTAAATTGTCGGAAAAATAACACAAATAATTTATATAATTGAAAAAATTAAATAAATAATTGAAAAAATTGTTATTTCTTAATCATTAAAATTGTCATTAAATTTAGTTAAATAAATTGTTCATAAAAAAATAGGATGAAATGATTTTAAAGGATAATTGTTTAACCTATTTCTGTATGAAACAAATTCTGAGTATATCATTTTATCAAGAAGAATATTCGGATCTACAATCCTAGTCTAGTACCAATAACACCTTAGAAAGGATCAAATTATTCAAAATATAAAATTGTCATCCCTTAAATTGTGATTTTTTTTAACTAAAGAAAAATTCGAAGTCCGGTGTAATGTTAACCCCTTTAAAATATCATTCAAATTTCTTATCCAATAAGGTATATATAAAATAATAGTTATTTCCATAGAGATTGACCCTTATCAAATATCTATTTTATATTTTGTACAGAACACATATTATCGACTACTGAAAATATGATTGCATCCTTTTACCCTGTCAACAATAATTTTAATAAAGTATTTTTATAATAAATAATTTAAAAAATATCCTTTTCATCTATTTTTTGTTTTGTTGATGTTGTTCTTGTGTGTAACATAAAAATTATGCATAAATATTATACCAATTACGAATTTTTAGTTCACAGAAAATATAAGAGGGTTTTAAGATAAAAATGCAAAATAAAGAAAAAAGGTTAATATGACCTTTTTGACTGCTTCCTTAAATCCGATATAAATTCATTTTTTTTTTCATTCTTCTTCTTTTTTTCATTCTCATTTTACTTCTTCTCTTTATTCACGATAATGTAAGATTATATATAAATATATTTTTCATAGCTATAAAAATCCAATTTTCTACTTTTCGAATTATTTCTAGACCTAAAAAGTCAAATGGCATAATACCATCATCATATTAGATTGTACTTCGTTAGCCCACAATTTTCTTTATTTCCATATAGCATAGAACAAAATCATATAATTCTGCACAACTCTACTAGATGAAACCAAAAAAAAAATATACATAACAAAATACCCAGCACAACATACAACCAACAAAAAAAAAATTATGATATAAAAGTTCTTCTAAGTATTAAATAAAGAAAGAAAAAAATTATCGTTCAGAATAATTTTCAGTAAATCCTTTTTTATCCTTTCATTATGTCTCACAATTTAGAAAGCTCTAGCAATAATTTGAAAACTTTATGCATCCAAATAATATTTATAAATAAAAAAGCTAAAGCGCAAACCTAAATTAACATTTATTGTACCAAAAAAAATATTTCGGTATTCCGTCTGTTCTTTTGAACGTTATACCGTCGTCCTACTCCTTGCAATATGGTTTACAATTAAAAAGTTTGTGTGAATTTCTCGAGTTTGTTTATAGTGTTTTTTTTTGTATAGGGGGCTTATAAAAAGAATGGAATGGATTTAGTAATGAATTGAAAAAAAAATTTACATTCTTTAATATTTTATACTCATCGTTTTTTTTTTATTATCCTTGTTGCATATACAAATAAATTTAAATAATAATATATACTACGGTAATAAAAAAAACTTAAAATACCATTTCATTTAAAAAAATAAAAAAATAAAAATTGTGGTAGAATAAAATATTAGTTGGGTAAAATTTTAAGTAACTTTTTTAGTGAAATAAATTAAAAGAATGTTGTGATAAAGAAATAATGTCGGTTACAAAAAAGTCAACTAAAGTTTTTTGATTGCATAATGTATTAATAAACCATGTAAAAAATATGGACAACATGAATTTTATGCAGAATATTTTACCAGGAACAAATTTCGTCGGTTCTATATAATTTTCATTCATTATGGTTTTCTTGAAATAGGGATAATTGATTTTTCAAGATGTGAAATGTTTTGAAAATTAGTTATAATAGATCAATTATTCATGGACTACAAAAATTAAATTTTGATAATGTTTTAAGATGTAGTGTAACATTTTAATCATTTTCAAAGAAGTTATCTTACATTCGTCAGAATTCCAAACCGAATTTTATTTTTGGTATGTATAGTTCTTCTTCTTATATTTCCAGGTTTAAAGATCATCCTTCAAACTTAATTTCTTGATCTTGCTGCCCTGAATACATCAATAGCAGAGATATTAAACCATTCTTCTATAAGTATGTATTTAGGTTTCTTAATTAGAATTATTAACATAATAACTACACCGAGAAAGGATGACATAAATTAGTTTGCCTGTAGACTATTACAATAATAAAAAAGTTAATTTATGATGATACTCTGCACCCGATTTTATCTCAAACTGTGTCTTTACTAGAAATTTGTCAAAATAATATGTAACATTTCAAAATAGGTCAACATTTGTAGCTAAAATGGTCAAATATTCTAACTCTCAAAATGAACTAATTTGAGATAAATCAATTAAAAAAAAAAATTTAATTAAAATCCTTTAAAATTTATCATTACTAAAACGTCTTACATTCACATTCACATTTGCAATAAAAATAAAATTCATATACACAAACATTTAAGTAAAATCATAAATTTATTTATATATATGTTCTATTTTAACAGTTACGAAGAAATTTTCAATTTCCTGCGTTTTTCGAATTATATATAAATATATGAAAGTTCATCATGATTATTAATAAATATAAAGCATATAAACATAAATAAAACTTATAAATATTATTTTGAAATTGAATATTTCTGAAATGATTATTTCCGTAAACTTAATAAATTTTCTCTAGGTGAAATTTTCTTTAGGTGTAAAACAAAAAAAAAAATTTTTTTGTATATAAGTATAGTAATAAATATATTTACAAAAATATAAATTATAAGTAATTGAACATAAGTTGTTAAAATATCTTTATATATACAAAATAAGAAAATTATTATAAACTTTTTGGAACAATTTATCTTTGACAGTTTTGTAAATGTGAAGGAAATTGGTTAAGATGCTAGTAGAGAGATGTTAATATTAAAACTTTATTTAGTTTTTTTTATATATTTGTGTAGCTTCTAGATTATAATGTAAAATAAATACGATTTACAAGAAGAATTCTATGTTGTGAGAGCTTAAGGGATGTATCTACACAAACGGGGTATGAAATTTAAGTATAGAGAGATGAGTTGATATTTTTTCCCACGATTTGAAAGTGGTCGATTAATAATATCAGCCTAAAAAGATAACAGAGGACTATTTCTAGTATGCTATTTTGTAGATAATGCAAGATTACCGAAGTTTTCATTGAACTACTGGTTTTTATTGATAGAAAAAGGATACTCAATTTCTGGTTAGTATAAAGATTCAATTCACAGTATAAATTCTTAAGTAAATGGTGTATACAGTTCACACTATGATATCGATCAATATTTTAAAAATTTTATTATCAGACAAAAATAGTCGAAATGTCTGTAGTTCGGTTTTATGTACACAGTGACAGCTACATATGTAAATGTCAATTAAATATAAATTAAATTATAACTATTCGATTATTTGAAATGGAAAGCTCTGTCAATAACAATGAAATTTCAAAAAATTATGGAAAAGTTAAGAAAATTCATGTAAAAAAAAAAGGCTATGAAAAGGTTATTAAAAAATTGTACCGAAAAATATATCAAGTTTAACAATCTATAAAAAGCATGACATCGGCCTATAACTGAACCGTACAATTTATAAATAATAAATTGTCAAGGTGAATCTATTTGTGCATCCTGTGAATATATTTAAATATTTTCAATACTATTTAGTGTCAAAATCCTTGTTGTACCAACAAGATTTAAAGATTTTAGAAACAGGCAACAAAAACACGTCTAAATTTATGTGGCTAATACAAAATAAAATTTTATTCTAGTTTTATTTTTAATTTAATTTTACTATTGAATTGAATATTTTTTGTTTAAAAATCTTAAAATTAAATACAATTTATGCTAATTAAAAAAAAAAATCGTAACTCTTGATTATAAATATTTGATTAAATAAAACCTAAATTTAAAATTTATTTTTCTTTTCGTATAGTCCTTAGAATATTAATTTTTGTTGTTGTTATGTTATATAGAATTTATTTTTATGTTGGTGTATTCATAAAATATGATATTTTATTTTTTGGTAGATGTTTTTCTTTCTAACAAAAATTATAGTTTTCTTTTCATATCACGTTTTCCAGCTTTTCCAAAAAATTTATTTTTATATACGAGTATGAAACATATCATAACACATTTGAAATTTTAAAAACTTATTTTTCATATTTTATTTTGTTTGTTTTTAAAATTTTCCATCCAAAATTTTCGTTAAAAATTTTTTCGTAATATTTTTATGATAAAAAATTACATTATAATTTTTGATTTTTTGGTCTTGATATAAAATATAATTTTGTAAACAATTTTTATAAATTAATTTCTTTACATCAACAAAAATTTAAATTTCATATTTTATCTAAAAATCATTTAAAGAACTAAATTAATTAATTTTTTTATTAATAATTATGTTTAATATGGCTACACATTGTGACGTGTGATACTTATGTGACTGACA
Source organism: Rhamphomyia laevipes (assembly GCA_963920725.1). Lineage (NCBI taxonomy): Eukaryota > Metazoa > Arthropoda > Insecta > Diptera > Empididae > Rhamphomyia > Rhamphomyia laevipes. The sequence continues at coordinate 21,169,722 of OY987258.1, read as the reverse complement.
AGTTTACTTGCGTGAGAAAGATCAACATTTAAATTAAAAAAAACCTTCTTATGATTCTGACCTCGAATTTCAAAATTTTGCCCTCTTTTCTTATTATATTACTTATTTTCCAATGTGAACAAAATTTTGTTTTGAAAAAAATATCTTTGGTTTACAGGTCAATTTTCAAGAACCGTCAAGAAATACGAGGCAAAAATTTTTACATAATCAGGTCAAAAAATTTTTTAGGGCAAAATTTTTTTAATAAGTTATTTAACTGCTACTGACAACGAATATATTACTATTAAAATGAATGTATATTATTTTCAATTACCCGAGCATCCTCAATAACTAAGGGAAATTTAAACCCCTAAATAAATAGACCGTATTCTAAAATTTAATTTTAGTTTCGATAGTAATTTCAACTTCGAACAGTTAGTCAATAAATTTGAAAATATTCCACAAAAAAAAAAATGACATCACAAATAAATTACTCATATTTCATATAGTCCACCAAAATATCTGAAATTCTGTATAATTAAATTTAAAAAATAAAAAAAAAGATATGAAAAATCAGCAGAAATTAAATTCCTATCACAAAATCACAAATTACAGAAATTTTATAAAATCGACATCCATAAAAATCTATCATAAAATAATCTCCAAAAAACTTTTATTCTTTCGTATAATCAAATAAAAATTAAATTTAATTGTTATCAATTTAATGTTGATTAATAAAAACTTAATGGAAATTTTCTTGTTAGTAATTAAAAGTTTTCCTACAACAATAAATTAATATTTTGTTGATTTCCTTTTATTTGTTCTATTTCTGTTCGTATATTATTTTTAAATGTTGATTTTGTGAAAGTTTCTTCCTGGTGGGATAATTTAGTTTCAGGTAAAAAAAAAAACCATTTATTTAAATTATATAATATTTTAGTTATACGTTTTGTTTTTTGTCGACGAAGCAACAATTTTTTACTATATTTTCAATTTCCGAACTCTGAAGAACAAAATTATTTTCAAATTATAATTTGATAGTCATTTTACAGGGATTGCTGTCCCTCTAAGTGACCTCAGCTTTATATGAGTAGCATAAATAAAATAACTATGAAGGAAATTTGCAAAACGTAATTCTGATTTTTCAGACTGGGAAAAATATTAAGGCTGAGACTATTTGCTGATAATAAATGGGTCACAATTAAAAGCCATTAGCTTGTTGCAATTAAATAATTCATATAAAATTAGTAGATCTAAATGGAAATAAAAATGTAACGAAACTTTTTTGAAAGAAGGCCAAGGCTCGAATTGTTCTGTAGTGTCATAGAAATAATAATAAATAATTTTAATAATTTTTGGAAATTCCATGAAATGATTTCCACCTAAGCAAATAATTGATTCTATGCTTTTAAATTTTTATGATTTATGTAGGCAAAGTAATTTTTTGGAAAATGAATGAAATCAGCTACAGCCTAAAAGATGGTTTACCTAAATCAATAATTGTATAATTCTTCATAGTCATAGTTTTAAATCCAAAAGAAATAGTATTGTAAAATTTTACAATATTCCTTTTTCTTTCATTATTGCCTGAATAGGTCAGTTTTTCTAAAGGTTTAGCTTTTTCTAAAGGTAGAGATTTTCTGTCATTCTATTGTAATTTAGAGCATTAATAGTGAGATATTTCTTGTCAGGAAAATGGTCTAATTCGTTAACATTTTCCCCAGTCTTAAAATCATATTACATTTACTGGTATTCATTTAAAACTTATAGCGAAATTGATTTAGCAGTCTAGCCTTAACAACACTTAAATTGTTTCTTTCGAAATTCGGAAAGTCATAAGTTTTTCTCAGTAGTTCGGAAGGTCTAGTATTAGTCATATCAGTTTTTTCACTGAATAAATATATAAATAAAACTTAAAATGATAAACTAAAAATGAAAAAAAAATTATAATAATATAGCAGAAAAATATTTTTATTGAGTGAAATTTAAAAAAAAAAAAAATTATTTCTGTTAGTCATTGTTTTTTTTTTGTAGTCCTTGTCGAGGCTAAAAATCTGTCCAAATCCTTAAATGAAAAAAGATATAATATCACAAAAAAATATACAGAAAAAAGGAGACTAGATAGATAAGGGTCTTTTGGGTGCAAGAATAATTTAATACTATTTAAAAATGTTCAAAAGTCGAAAAAAAGGTCAATTTTTTTGTGTCGTCTTGTTATTTTTTTTTTATTTTTACAAGCTCAAGAATTTTTCCAAATGAAAATTTATATAAATATAATTTTTTCTTTTTGGTTTTTTTTTTTTTTTTGTCATTTCTCTGTCTCTAGCTCTCTCCATATAAAATATTAATGTATTTAAAGTCTTATTAAACTAGGAAAAGTGTCAGTTGAAAAATGTGAAAATTTTCCGTAATAATGTATATATAAAAGAGACGAAGAATATGCGGACAATTCGTCTTACTATAGTCGATCTATAGTAGTGAGATATGTAGATAAATTTATTGCTATAAAATGGATAATGATTTAAATTTTTCTAACTGTTACGAAAACTATGTAAATGTGTCCAAGAAAATGCTTTAATATATTGCAGAGAAATGTTAAGAAGAAGGAAAAAAATAATGTGAATAAAATATTTGCTATAGCAGAATTATCGGAATATGAAAATGAAAATTATATGAAAAATTTCTATAATATTTATTAACGTAATCATATTTGAAAATAAAAATGATAGCATTTATAGTCCAATCATAAAATGATTTGAAGCCATAAAGGCTTTTATTTTTGCTGACATTATGAATTTGTGAAAAAGATGATGTCGTTTTGAAAATTTGGTTATTTTGGATTTATCTCAGTTTTTGTGTATTATAATTTAATTTGGTTAATGAAGATGGAAAATAAAAATAGTTTTCTTTTAGTTACTAGATGTAATATTTAATAAAATCGGAGTATTTCACGTGCATTCAGGTAGGTTAGAAGAACTAGATTCTTTAAGTGATTTACGAAAGAATATTTTTTTTAATAATTTAAATAATTAAACAAAACTATCACCTAAGCTAATTTCAATCTAAAGATTTAATAATAATTATTAATAGATTTTAAAAGTTACTGATTTAAAATATTAATATGAACAATTTTTACATTGTAAACATCATAGTCGACATTGTAGACAGTAATTATTATAGTCGATATTGTCTACATCTAAATGTGTTACATAAACACTGAATGAAAGGCAAGGCGTTGGTATTTAAACCTTCGTTAGGCATTTTGACCGATACATTTCGATTAAATATATTAAATAGTCCATTAAAATTAATGATAAACGATTCGTATCAACATTATTTTAAAATATTACTATGATAATTTCGAAATAGTATTGAACATTCGGTATTCCTGACAGTGTTTGAGTTCGATTGTCCAGACTCTTTTTTATCTATATGCACAAACTAATAAACTCTATAGTTTATTAGTTTGTGCTATATGGCAGTAAAGTTTCCATGTTTGACATTTATATACTTCAAATTTTTATTGGTTTCCAGACAACTCTTTCCACTAGATTTAATTAATTTACTGATCCTGTATTAAAAATGAAAAACTCGAAAAAAGGACAATTGATTAGAATTACCATTAATTTTATTAAAATGAAAAAAAAAATATTATAATAAAGTTGAAATATATGAAAAATTCTTTCACATAACTTGAAAAAATTAAAAAAAAAAAAAAATATTAAGATGAAATTTTGCATAAAATAATATTTTTTCTAATAGAAAACTTGACAACTAAAGATCCTTTCCATATTCATATTTAAGGACAGTTGGTTTCTTTCTAAAAGACAAAACTTTTTTTCGCTGGCTATTCTTTTTTTTTTGTAGTTATTAAAGTCATAGAAAATATATAGAACCAAGAATATTTTAACTGAAAAGTTGGTGCAATTTTTCAGTTGCATAATAATTATAATGTGGTGAATTGGAAGCACCACAAATTATATGTTGAAAGTGAAAAAAAGGAGAATAATTTTTTATCAAAGCCTCAAAAATTTATAGGTTTTAACCGTAAGAATCTTTAGCCGAATCTGAAGAAGAAGTTTTTAAATAAATTAATTCAAATTTTTTTTTAGTTATTTCCTTTTTTTTTGAATTTATTATACAAGTTTTTATTTATATATATTTTTTTTTGTATTCAGTTTAGTTTTTCCTAGATGATGATTTTTTTCTAAATCATAGAAACACCAATTTTCTGCTCTAGTTATTAGTTAAAGAATTTACAAAAAAAGAAATGGATAATAAACTGTCCGCTTTTACAAAACTAATATCTTTTACTCAGTATATTTATTATTTAGTAATATCCTTTTTATGGACATTAAAAAGGACTTCAAAAAGAATATTGCTCTTTTAGGTTACACAAAAATGAAAAGAAAGAAACAAAGAATATTGAAATGAAAATAGGATTTAAAATATATACTAAGAATATTTTACAATTTGATTTTTAAGTTTCTTTTAAGAGATTAATTTTTATTAATTATAATTTATTTTTTGTTTTGATAATTTGAAAATGTCAAATTATTGATTTAATATTTGTGAAACTTTTCGAAAAAAAATTTTCTAATTGAAAATGTATTTTATCTTTTGGTATTTATAGCTAAATATCAAAAGCAAATTAATTTAAGAAATAAATTTTTAAGAAATACTATTCAATTTGAAGAATTATGAAGAAATGCCAATTAAAAAGAGATTTAATTTCAGCATAATTTATAACACTGTAAATAATGCTATGATTAAAACTAAAAATAATATCGAAATATTATTGATATTAATTGTATGAAACTCGCTGGTGATATTATTAATCTATTATTTTAGGTCGCGTCCGATCACATTTTAAAATATTGTATTGGCTATATAACTTTACAGTGATTTATTTTAAACTTAAAGTAGTACTTATTTGAATACTAAAGCTGTAACATAAAACGTTTTAGATAATTTTGTAAAAGCTATGAATATTGGTACTGATTAACATATTTGCGGATTTGTATTATTCTGACTGTTTCTACTGCCTTACAACATTAATTATTAACTAAAATTCTAATGCCCGGTTTAGTGATCATTCCGTAAATCATAGATTACTTAATTACAAATTATTATTTAACTAGCTATTAAAAATTAAAGTTCCACGAACGTAATTATTATTAATCTTATACTTATTATCGAAAGAATTTATAAAAAAAATCATTAATTAAATATTTAATACCACAAATTTCTCTAAATAATTTTAATTACTGAATCGGATATGAAATGAAATTGGTGATAATCGGTTTTAATCACAAATTTGTCATTTCGCGAAATCACTGATTATATTTATGTCATTTCATGTCCTATTTATATTTATGTCATTATATTAATTCTGAAATTGTTGGAAATGATATTTATGTTTATGTATACCAATTATCACTTTTATCATTTAAAATTTTGCACTATTATTTTATAAAAGAAACTTGTGAAAATAATTATTCACAATGAATTAAAACGAAACGAAAAAAAACTATCAACTATTCGACATGCGAATCGTTACATATATTAATCATAATAAATTTTACACTTTAATGATTTCAAAATTTTAATCTGACTCTCTTGATTTATGACGGCAATATTGGTGATATTGATCTATGAATGTATAACCAATCAAATTTCAATTTATAACTTTTGTATATTAAAATTCAAATTTAATCCTTTACAGTTCGAGCAAATTTATATAAATTCTTTTGAACTTTTCTAAATACTACCTACAAATTTTCTATATAGTATAAATAGAAAATTATTAAAACTCTGACAGACATATTAAAAATGTCTACATATTATTATTGAAGTATGTACTATTAAAAGTTTTAGGTCAATGAATATGTTCCATATTTAATATCCCTCATTAATAACATAAAAATTCCCTCTTTTCAAATTACAAATTCCAATTGAAAAAAAAAATATTTATTAAATATAGGTTAAAATTGAAATTCCTGCGTTTATAAAAATTTGATTTTTCTTTTTTTCCATGTTTTTTCTTTAGTACTACAAGAATTGAACTATTATACAAGTCTAATCTTTAGTGATAACAAAAGGATAAAGGACATTTTTATTATCGTTATATAATTTAATTTTCTTCTGTTATTATTGTTGGTAAACTTTCAAGTATTTTCAATTTTAAAAACGACTTTTTATCCTTTCTATAACTTTTTGTTGTTCTTGTTGTTGTTTTGATTTCCAATATAAAATTGTGTTTTTACCTGGTAAATATTTTTTTGTGGAAAAAAACGTATATACCATTTTTGTTGAAAACAATCATAAATCTTATCCTGTGCAATGTTTTGGGTATAAAAGAAATGGTCCCGAATAAAAATAATAATATTGTATATATGTCCTTTTATAATGTGTACGCAGCAATCTGTTGTCCCAGGATTGCAATATAAAAAGTTTTTCTTTTTTGGTATTTTTTTATTGTTATTTTGTAAGTTACTACTTGCAATTCGTTTTTAAATTCTAGTCCAGAAAATCAGAAATATTTTATAAATAAAAGTTTTGTGTGTTATACGTAACAAAAGGAAAATTTATTAACAAATTTTTCCTCAATTTATAAATTTTGATTTTTCTGTATTCGAAATGAAAAATTGAATCCTTAATTTTTTTTTGGAAATGAATATGTATTTATTTCTATATAGTATGAAAGTTTTATATCATAATCGATGCTGTTGGACTATATATTTTTGGTTTTTCACATGTCATGTCAAATAAAAAAGGTTCAGTATAAAATTTTCAGAAAAAAAAAATACAAACTTTTCAAAAAGGTGAAACAAACTAAATAACAAAATAACGTAGTGTATATATATATATTTTTTTGATAAAGGACACAACAACTGTCATGTTTATAAACTTTATAAAAAACTGCTATTTAGACAGGAGAGTATTTAAAATTTATAACTTAGGTTAACATTTATTTTTAAATTTTTTTTGGCGGCTTTGGTAATTTAACTAATAAATCAATATTAGAATCAATACTTTTTTTGTTGTTATTCCAGTGAACTAGGACATTTACACTTAGAGAATGCGTGTATCGAAAAATTTCTAAAAAAAAAGTTTTTCTGAAATTACTTAGTTCGTAAATTTTGTTCTGTTTTTTTCTAATTTTGAATTTACATAAATTTCTAAGTTTGTACTCAGAGGAATTATTTATATTTTCAAAGGACTTGATTTGTCGCAATTGCAAAACTGACAGATTTTATGTATGGTAACTAGTTTACATTCAGTTTGTGTGAGATTTTTATTAATCAAATGAGAAAGGATATCTGACGTACACATTTAATGTGTTGCCTAATAAATTAAAATCCATTTCGTACTAAGTGTGAAATGTGCTAAGTGTATTCTGGTCATTTTAAACCATGTTCAAATGGTAATGGTATACACCACTTTTAATGTCAATTGTGATGATGTATTTACTATTCAAGAACGAAGATTAATTCTTCATTTTAATTAGTTTTACTTGTTGTATAATTACCCGAAAACTTCATCAATCATAAGACAAAAAACTTAATACAATAATTGTCGACCGAATTGTATATGGCCTTGTCGTTTTAATGATTATAACAGCCCTTTAATTATTATTATATAAAAATAATCATTTTATTTCTTAACTTTAAAAGCCATTTCTTCAAAACTTCAAATTTATGCCATATCCAACAATTCAAGTATTTATCTAAAGTATTTAGCTAATATTCCAATATGATTGAAAAGTAAAATATAAAATTGTTTAGAAACTATTAAAAAACCAACATAATAACAAGAAAAACAGAAAATTCTGATAAATTATTTTCGGATTTCTTTTACTTAGTACATAAAAACAAACGAAATATACTAAAAGTAAAAATCGAAAACAGTTTTTTCAATTTGTAATGAAACTTTTTATACTGGTGTAAAAGTTAAACATTAAAAAATCTATAAAAAAAAAAATCAAAATCTTTTAAAAAACATTTAAACTTATTTAACAATTAAATCAATATCCGATTTACCATCATTGAATGGTTTTTATACTTCATTAAATTCTAGATATAATTTGCATTGTAAGTTTTCTTGAAAGTTTTCACAAATTTTTCAAAAACTAAACTAAAATTTAATCTTATAATTCACATTGAATATCTCTTCTTACACTTTACACGATATTCAGATAAAATAGTTGGTAACAAGTAACCGTGCAGCCAAACTATTTGGCAGTAGTTACAACCTATGGGGTTTTTTGATTGTCGACAGTTTTTAAATTTGTATAGAATTATCTATAGGAATATTATATATATAAAATATTTTTATATGTAGTGGTACTGATAACGAAAAATGTAAATTAATATTTTGTCCACTAGATGGTGCTGGAAAAAATTAAAAAAATACTATATAATTTTTCAGTCTCTGTAAAAAAAATCACTGAGCAAACTTACTAATTACATTTTTAATATCATTCCCCATCCTGTAATACTAAATTCATGAAACTTTCTACAACGAAGTTTATAAATAAGTTAAATGTGGACATTTTTGAAAAATTTTCAAAGGACGAATAGACTGACAGTCAAGGATTTTTTATTTTCTAAAAAACCTCTTTAAATAGAATCTGTTCTTACTTTATGTATTTTGGTTTTCATTTTTTTTAGAATTTTATTCTGTATATTTTATTCACATATTCCTAAAGGGATTGTCAATCAGGATATATCTACGTTTAAAACTTTTGACTAAACTTGTGATATATGTTTAAGGATATCTTTTTAAAAGAAAACTTTTATTGTTTCTCCTCAAAGGTAGAATAAGATGCGTTAAATTATCGCGAAAACTTTCGTCCTTTTCACAGATCTGGATAGAATGTGGATAAATTTTCCATTTATATGGCAAAAGTCTGATGTACTTTATAATTTTTTTATGTACGTCGTCAATATTATAGGACAAAAAAAATATATGCCGGTAAATCTTTAAATCTTGAATCATACATTTTTATCTTTACAATTCTTTTTGTGCAAATACTCAGATTTTTATGTCTTTGGCCGTAGTCTGTTTCCTCGTTTAAATATTATTTATAAGATTTGGGGGTATAAATTTTTTTTTTTATTTTGGTTTGATTTTTTATATTAAGGCGGCATATTTATATGGCAAACTTCACTTAAATTTTTCACTTCAGTTAAGTCATTTTTCACAGCACATTTATGTTCCTGGCAGGATGTTTTTCATTGCCATTAGTTTAAAGCAATTTATTATGATACATATATATAATATTCTTTGTAGATTATGTATTTATTATATATATATGTATATATAAACAAAAATGAATGAATAAAACCGATATATAATAAAGAATAACTTTTAGTTTTTTATATTAAAAGGCACAAGTGAGACAAGAAATTTCTTTTTCACATGATTTAATTTTTGTGGTATGATAAATTACATAGAAAAATTGAATTAAATTATAGATTTTTGATCCATTTCTTTAGTCTGCTTATTTAAGATAATAGTGTCCCTTTAATATAATCAATTTTGATCAAATTCTATTGGAATTGAAATGGTTATAAGGGAAATAGTAAATTTTAAAATTATTAATTTTTTGCTATACGGTATATTGAAATATTAATTTCACGAGTATTGAAGAATTTTTTGTTTTGACTAGTCTTTAATTATTATAAATTATTGATTTTTTTTTTTCAATATTTAGTTGTCATAAATTAATACTATGTTTGATATTTGTACATGTAATTCAATCCAAATTAAATTAAATTTACTAGATTTGCAGAGAAATTGAATTCCAAGGTACAAGGATATCAATAGAGAACAAAAGCAAGTAGATCAAATAATATCAAGCTCATAACACCTAGTGCAAGGAAATACGTTTTCGTTTCTATAATTTTACCGGTGCTAACATACGGCGATCAAACTTGGTGCAATATTACAAAATCTAAATCAAAATTAAGTGTAGCTCAAAGATCAATCGAGCGTTTAATATTGAAGGTTGATGAAATGAAACTGGACGGGACATATGACGAACTGGCAGAGAAATATGACAAAACCTGTAGCTGAGTGGACCCCATTGGAACGTATCAGAAAAGTATGTCGCCAAAATAAAAGATGGAGAGACGACATAATAACATTAAACACAAATTAACCCACGTAGACTAGACGCAGGAAAAAATGGAAACAGTTTGAGAACGAGCAATATACTTCAAAAGTAAATAAATTTTTATACATTTTTATTTATATTTAATAATAATAATAAGGAAATGATGTATAAATATTATAAATAAAATCATGTAATAATTAAAATTTACGTTACAAAATTAGTTACGATTCGATTATTCCTACTTAAAGAATTCTGTCACAGAATCAGTTAAATTAGGAATTTTTGTATCATGGTGAAAATGTAAGGGCTCAAATAAGAATTACATTTTTGATTTTGAATGAATACAAGCTTTTTCAATATTTGGAGAACAAAAAATCGAATTGCATTACAAAATAAAATATTTTAATTGTTGCAATCACAATTTTAGTTTGTCAAACTTAAAACTTGTTATTCACAGTTTGTGGTGGTCAGATCCACTAATTTATTTACTAATTATAATATATTCAAAATATTTGTGACGTTTTTATATGAACCAAATCTTTATCAGGATACTTCAAAGTTTATAATTTGTATTTGGATTTGTAAAGCTTTTCTATTACAGAGCATTTTGAAAAATTTTATCAAAAACTTAAACCATTTTCCAAACGTAAAATTAAAAAACTGCTTGAAATTATTTTACGATAACTTTAAAAATTAGTATTACTAAAATTCGATTTCGAAAAAAAAAACTAGAGATAAAAGAATCCTTGCTAAGAATTTTTTCTGAGCTTTTATCGAATAAAGAACCCTTGCTAAAGCTTTTCCTGAATATCGTAAAAATAACATTCCTAAATTTCTGTATATCCGAAAAAGCTTAAAATTTAAACTTTCACAAAATATTAATTTAAAGTAGTTGCAGCTTTTTTATTCAATATCGTATATTGAAAGTCCATTTCTGTTATTCATATTTTTTCTAACATTTGAAATGCTTCTTTTTGATCAGACACACTGAAATTTAGTGTTAATTACCGGCGATAACTGACGTATTTTTCTTAATTTTTATAAAATCCTTTAATGAAATTATATTGTCTTACAACGAAAAAAAAAGTGTAAATATGGAATTTTTTCGGAAAAGGACTTTTTAGAGTAATTACAAGAAAAAAAAAACATTAAAAAGGTAAATTAAAATTTTATCACGCATTTAATAAATAATTGTAATTAAAACAAATATTATATCATATAAATATTTTTATTAGTATTTTTATTTTTTTAATCTGAAGAATTTTATTTTAGATATTATATATTAATCTTTATATACATCCAGATACGATATCTAAAGCAATATAACATTGCTAAGCTATGGCAAGTAGAGTAAAGAACAAGCGAAAATAAATATATAAGAAAAATACAAGAGGAATTAAAGAAGTTTTGTAGAAGCACGAATAAATATATAAATATAAAATATATATAAATATAAATATCAAGATTGTTTATAGTATTTTTATAAGGATTAATGGATAAAAATACCCGAAAATCGTAAAGTAATACAAATCTGCTGAGTGGTCGATATTGTTTTGCCATATTTTTTTTTTGTTCTTGTCATAAAGAAATTATAATTAAAGAGGATTTTTAGTAGCTGATAACTAGTGGATTAATGTATCTTTATCTTTGTTTTGACTTTTTTCTTTTGCATTGCTCTTTTCTGTGAATTCTTGTGACTTTTTTTTTTGGTTTTTTTGTTGGTATGTTTCCACATTTATATAGTACACATGTCTGCATAAATCAGAGATTGTTTAAGTATTAAAAATAAAAATTGTTTTTATGTCACAAATAATACAAAAAAATTATAGAGGATATTAATGTATAAAATTGTTGTTTTTGATATTACGATTATTGTAAAAATATCATTTGTAATTCTATAAGCAATTTTTGTATATATTTAATCTTCCCGGATAAAAAATATAAATTCTTTATTATATTACTGACTCACAAACAATATACTAAAAAAGGATATAAATTATATTTTGATAAAGATATTAATTTGTTTCATATATAATAAATATATATATATATAAAACATATTTTCCATTTTTTTTGTTAAATATAATAAAGGATTCAATTTATTTAAGAAAAATTAATAATATAAAAAATATCCTTATTATTTACTGTAAGATATCTCTGATAAAAGACAATAACAGGTAAGAATTTTGGGTTCATTTTCCCAAAATATACAGAAATAGAATTTTTTTAAACTTTTTTTTTTGAATGTCAAAAACAGAAATTTTCCAATTGTTTTTACCTTGACAAAAAAAATAAATTTAAAACAGATTTTATTTGTAAATATTTTATTTTTATTGTTTAGTATAATATTTAAATTAAATTGTATTTAAATTAATTAAAGAATAATTATTAATTTAACGAAATAAATTCCAGTTAAAGAATCCCTTTTCAATTATGATATTTTATGTTTTTATTTTGAAAAAACCTAAAGGATAATAAGGTAAATTATTACTAAGAATAACAAAATTGGTCATTATGATTTTAATTTTAATTTGACCTTATTAAATGTGAAATATTTTTAAAGAGTTTTTCTAGGAAAATGTAATTTATTGTACATATTACAATTTCTAAGAGTTACTTGAAGAAATTTTGAAGTTTTTAATTTTATTTTTTGTTAGAAAACTGAATCATCAGTAAACTTAAAAACTAATATTATATTATTAGGAACCTCTTCAATATTATATCGAAAATATGAAGTTATAAGATAAATTATCTAATTTAACGATAATTATGAAAATAATAAATGATCATTTTTGTAATCAACTAATAAAGACCACTTTGAAATAGAACCCCCATTAAAAATTAAACATTTTCTAAAATTTAAAAATATCCTTGTTAATATTATTGACTTTAATATATTTATTTTAAATAATATCAAAAAACATTTATTTGATTAATGATTATTATTTATACAATTTTATTGAAAAACTTACCGATAATGATGATTTTCCAAACATGCATCTGAATTTCAGAACTTGATGCCATTCAAAATGGTTTTTCTTTCATATGTAAATTAAATGTTGTCAATATGTTGAGGAACGTATTGTGCAACATTGCTTAATTTTTTTTTTTATATAAATTTTATTATTTTTAAAGTTTGAATTGAGTGAGTTTTTATTTATTCACTTTTGTTAAAGAGTTTCGTTTTATTAATTCATTTTTATTTATTATCATCTTTATTAGTATAATAAAAAGTTTAATAAATTTATTTGGGATTTCGAAAAATACTAAATTGAAATAAAAAAAATTAAATAATTAATTTATTTATATTGAATTTATGCGATTCACATTTATGTAAAGTTCCACTAAAGTGAACTTTTATCACAATCTTTCCTGTGTCTTTAATACGATTAGAGAAGTAAATGTTAATTCACGACATAATTTTCACTATAAGTTAATTTATTAATGGAAATTATGTTTTACAGACTACATAGAAAATGTAAATTTTGAAAAGTTTGACCAGATGCAAAATTCAGGAATAATAATAAAATTTTGTATTTAAATCATAATATCATAAAATCCTAAAATTTCAATATATAATTTTGAAAAATATGGTCGAAATTTATTTCTAATAGTAAATTCAATTTAAAAATATTCACAAAATATAAATTTTACAATGAATAATTAAATAAATATTTAAATTATAACAAATTTGTAACAAATACACCTCAAATAATTCAATTTATTAGCTATAAAATATAGAATTGATTGATTTTATGTTGTTTGATTTGAACAGCGGCTGGTAAACACCAGTTTGTTTTCTATAATGCGTAAATATTGAAATCGAAAAAGCGTAATAAATTATGTATATATTGAAAAAAAAAACATTAATTTTACATCATTCTAAAAATAAATAAATTAAATCAATTAATTCATAAAATTAACGAAATCAAAAATTTCTAAATGATAAATGTTTTATATTAAAATGAAGCAGTAAAAATTCCATCTGTTCAGTTTTTATGATATTACAAAATTAATTTTACTTCAAATTTCAGTATTTGTCGAAATTATTGTAGGTATGTTGTATGCTTATACTGAATATACTGAATTTATTAGGAAGATAAATATAAGTTTGTCATGAAGGATAATTTTTTACTTTTTACATTAAATGGAATAAGCAAATGTGGAATGATACTGAAATTATGTTGTAATGCATTAGGTAATTGGTAGCATAATTGGTTGAGATAATAATGTTAATGTTCTAAGTTCTAGTGAATGACTCCATAAACATAGAACATATTCTATCATATTTTGAGAATAATCGTAAATTCTTAAAGTGGCATTTATAGGTAAATATTTTTAATTTATGTAAAATGCATTGCTCACACTTACTCTTATTTTTTTCTAATATTAGTTCTTATAGGGAACAGTATAATAAACATTTTACCAGTAGTAATAAGGTGGAACCATCCTACATATATCATACAAATTGTAAAATCGAAATGAACTAACTCACAAGGACACGGAAATTTTGGAACTCCACACATGCGATAAGAAGTTGAGAAGACATTAAGCGATTGGAAAGAATTCAAGTAACTTGAAAGTATCTAGTAGTTGCCCTATTATCGTCGTACATGGAACGATTAAGGAGGGAAAATGCAGTTTATGAATAGAGGTTATACAATGGGCTGATGCCAGTTTCTGATATCCCACTAAATTAAATTATTTTCAAGTTACAATAATTATTATAGCTTCTTCACTGTACAGAATAGTTCAACTTGCATTACAAATTCATTGATTAACATATGAAATCCTTTCCCATAATATCGATGATCGCGCGCCATTCCGCCATTGTTATAGAATATTGAATCTGATAAACATAATTTACATATAACATAATTTTTTCTAGTTGAGAATAAAGTAACATTATTAAGCTTATTTCCGAATTTAAATTTAATCTATATTAAAAAAAGTTTTTATGTATAAATTGTTTATAAAGTTTTTTAGGTTTCTGTTATACTCTAGGCGAATAATAGGTAAAAAAATGTAACTTTTTTACAAACGAATAATAAAAAAAGATAGTTATTTTTTTCTATGCATAAATTTTTAACAATATATTTTATGACTTTATTTCAAATTTTATGGAGGAAAAAAGTAATTGAAAATTTATAAATAAAATATATACTGAAAATGTTTAAAAATTGAAGTATGTCATCTAAAACACAAGCAAACACTAAATTTATATTATATACAATATGTAAAATTGTGAAGCAACCTGTCATCATAAAACAATAATTTTTATTCATTCAAATGTCAATTCTTTGATTATGTATGTATACATTTTACCTATGAACTTTTGAGTTTTAAAGAGGCGGAAATATATTTATGAAAATGATAGACAAAGTGACATTTTATACTATAGACAGAATATAATATTTTAATTTATAATAATAAGGCATCATTGTAACAATAATTCAAAATAATTTTATAGTTACATCCTCTAAGTGCACAACATAATTTTGAATGATATATAGAAAATATGTTTCCGAAACATAAATGAAATGACAAAATTATATAATACACAAACAACTGAAACAATATTTACTAAAAACAAACTATAAGAATTAATGTGATAACAATTAATCCGAAAGTAAATAATCCCGAAATTACAAATTATATCAATTTTCAAATTTTTCATTTTCAGAAGTTTTATTTTAGTTTGTTAGATTAGACTTTTCTTCATTAATAATTTAAATTCATTATTCATTCAGCTAGTACTCGGTTTTAAAAAATAATGTTTTGAAGCTAATAGCTTCCATTTTTGGCGGGTCCTAAGCAATTAGTGTTTTCGCAATGTAGTGTATGATCAGGGAGCACGTACAGAGAATATTGACTACAAACTGCAAAATACTGGAATTGGAATAAACCATGCAGTATTTTCTCTGTCACAGTTTGACACTTGCAGTGAGAAAATTGCATTTTATAGCATTCGTATTACACTCGGATCCCGAGGAAGCTAAAATTTCAACGTGAATACACTTCTAATATACGCTGACAATACGAATGATGGCAGGTCGGTAAATATCTCAAATACTACTCGTGACAATTCAAAAGATTTCCTATAGTAGTTCGTGGCTGTTGGATGCCACTCTAACATATAACATTACATTTTCAGTAAATTATTAAATTTGTTATATTTCATTAATAAAAAAATTACGATAAATTCTCTGTCGGTATTTATGATATCGAAATATTATAGAAATCTTATATAACAAATATAATAATTTTGTGCATCTTTTGTATATTTTATTATTTTATCTTAAGATTTTATGTTAATGCAACGAAAAAGTAATTAGCGAACGTTCGTTATATAGAGTGACAAATTGAAATTTAAATAATTACAGAAAATTTGGAGTTTGTTAAAAGAACTTGTTTTAAGATACAGTTCGTTTTCATTATTATAGTTTACCCTTCTAACAATAGTATTCAAAATAAGCAATTATAATCAGAAATAAATTTTGAATATAATTTTGTTTTTTAAATAAAATTTCGGTAATTTAGTAATAAAACTGCAAAAGTACAAAAAAAAATATTGAATAAACAGATGAAAAATTATGCTTTTCGTTCATTTTAACAATAGTAATTCTATTATTTTGATGAATATGTCATGTGACAATAATTCAAGCTTTCTGTAAAATTAATAATGTCTTAGTTTGCATATTATACTTTATTACTTATACAATGAATAATTTTTTGCACTTTTGCATATTACTATAGCAAAGTATAAAATCTAAAATTATTTGTTTACTAAAAATATTTCTTTCTTTATTTTGGTGATAAATGGATTCACAAAAAAATTAAAAAATAAAGATACTTTTAACATAGTGAAATAATGTATACAAAAATTGAGAAAGAATGTTATAATACACTTCAATGCATTCCTTTACATAATATTATTTATATACATATACAGTAACTAATAAATCCTTGACGGAAGAATAACAATATATCAAAGTTTTTCAGATTTAGATAAACTCTTTGACATAACAGCTACACTGTATTTTATGTTGTGCAATTATTCTGTTATATTATAGAGAGTTTTCTGCACAGCTCTGTTAGATTATAGAAAATTAGGATTGTAAAAAGATTTTCATTTTAGAAAGTACAGTGATTTTGAACTTATAGAAAGGATTTACGTACATGGTTTTTTATTAATTGGGATATTTTTGTGAGAAAATTATTTATAACTAAAAATCACTGATATACATATCTTTTTAATAAGATGTTTGAAGTTTAATTTGTAAAGTACAATTAGTTATTCGATAATCTTTTGGATATTAATTTTCATTTCGAATCTTTGAGATAAAATTCAGATAATGGTAAAATTAGAAAATTTAGATAATTAATGTTTTGAAGTTATATAAAACTTAAACTTTTAATAAATTAATTATATATTTTTTCGATTTGAATATAGATCATTAAAATCAATTACTTTCAGATTTTGCATTTATTTTTTTCCATATACGAATTTTCTTATAAAATTGAAAAATATTTTTTAGTAATAAATTTTGTAAGATGTAATTCTGAATACCAATTTATTTAATATACCACAGGAATCTTCTGAATTAAAATCGACTAATCTGAATTATAACTGACACTTTCTGAATAAAAATGGAATCATCTGAATTATAATTGATGCTTTCTGAATTACGCTTGGAAAAGGTGTAGCTTATGAAATTTTTACCAGGTTTCTTCAGACAGTTGAGAACGATCTTGAAGGATTAAAGGAATCTAACTTGAAAATATTTTTATAACAGGATCAAAATGTGTAACACGAATTATAAATTAAATTATTTTGATATATCTCAAATCAATTTTGAAGGTTACACAAACAGATTATAGTAATACAAAAATTTGTTTCCACTTTCAACACTATTTAATTTCACACAGAAATTTGTGTCCATTTTTTTTTTCATTTTAAGTATATTTTGAAAGAATACAGAATTCATTAATATTACTACAAAGTTTCAAAAATATCGTAATATAATTTTATTTATTTATATTTCTAATGCAAAATAATTATCAAATTAAATTAATTTAACTAATAAAAATTCAAAATCTTTTAAAATGATTGAATTCATCATCCAAAAATATTAATCATTAAACGAAAAACAAAATAATTTATTTGAATTTACAATTTTTTTATATCATAAAAATTTCCTCATTTTCACAAAAAAAAAAAAAAAAAACTTTCCCAAATTATGAATACAATCTATAAAAATCTTGTATAATAAGCTTTAAATTATGATGTATAAGTTTATAAGAATTGTTATATTAACAATAAACATTTTCAATTTTTGTTTTCCTTTTTATGTTTTGTTCGCGTTGCTTTCATATTTCCTTTTTGTACAAATTTTTTATTCAGAAAATATACCGAGAGTTAAATAATTATGTATATGTAATGTATTCAACATAATATTTAACATATGTAGAATGAACAAATAATATCCAACAAAAGGCACACATTACAAACATCCGCTCTTCCTTATAAAGCTTACAAAAAAGAAAGATGGAATAATAATAAAAAAAATGGTGTATACGATGATATTATTACATATTTAAGTACAAAGTGACAAGCACATATCCTAAGGACTTTATACAAATATATATATAACAACTGAATATCCTGATGTGTGCGGTATTATGATGGTGGCTTCCAGCAGAGAAAATGAAAATTTTATTATTATCATATATTTATACATATTATTTTAACTATACACTCTAGCAGTATATAAAGTCCATATTTGCACATCCTTTTTTTTTTTGCTTTACCAAAAAGTTTAACAAAATATACTGACTGGTAAATATCGTTACATATATGTATAAGGATATAATAGTTTTTTGTATGAATATACAATATTATATTGGATTGAGTAAATTATCCTATTTATCCTTATTTTACACACTATTTAAATAATTTTTTTTCATTTTTTTTTTAAATATTAAATCGTTTTAGGTTTCAATTTTGTGATAAAGTAAAAGTCACCATTAATCATTCAAACTGAAAATCAAATACAATATAATTATGAAAATTGTTATGTGTATAGTTTTGTTTGATATTTGTATAGAATAAAATTACAGCGATTTACATGACATTAGTTGCATAATTGATATAAATGTATAATAGAGTCAGGGTTGTGTCCTAATAGGTTGTAATTAGAAACTGTAGTTCCATTATGACAATTTGAGAAAAAGTCGCAATTCTTGATTTTGATAGTTTGGAGTAATTTAAATTTTACTATATTAAAATATTTTCAGATTCCATGAGTTGGTACTATTTTTCAAATTTAATACACTATAGAAAATGTAACGTGTTATTAGAGAAAATTGAGATATGACTTCTATTTTATGGTTTTACTAATTATTTTCTTGTTGAAGGTAGTATTATTAAGATAAAATTTCTTTCTTGATAGATTTATATCGAAGCGATGTAGATTGTAGGACATGTAGTAAGCTTTAAAGTCATATAGTCCAAAAAATTATAAAAATCCTAAGCAAGAACGTCTAAAGAACTTTTTTTTCGTATGTGTAAGTTAAGCTTTTGCGGTTTTGAAATAATTGTATGTGAAATGACTACTTATTAGTATATAACTGCAGAAACAATTGATAATTACAATTCAGATCAGATGCTAAATATTTCATGGAAAATTTCGAATTACAAATTCAAAAGCGTAATTTTTTTTATAAATCTTTTAATGTGACATCTAGTGAGAAAATAACCAACCAAATTTATTATACTTCAAATTTATAAATTGTTTTATTTAATAAACTGAATTTTTTTATAATTCCGTAGTATTATCTAAATGTTATAATGTATCAACACTTAAATGGGAAATTACTTATCTATACTCTGTTTATGGAAAAGCTCAAAGGACAACAGATTTAATCTAACATTTGTAATAATATATTTTAGCACTAGTTTAATAATAAAGGACATTTAATTTACTATCATTTTTTATTTGTTTTAGTACAAATGTATTACGCCAAGAATTATAAATTATTATTAAACGGAATTAAAGCTTAAGTAAATTGTGAAAAAAAAAGATTTTTAATAGAAGTATTTAATAAAATTTTATTAAAGAACGAATATTTCTTTAAAATTTTTCAGAGGACTGCTAATTTTCACGAAAATGATTAGTAAAAGACACGACAATACCGATAATTGAGAAGCTATAGAAATAATATTTCAATTATCAATCAATTATCCATTATTTTTTTTTTTTTATTTTTCACATACCTTCAAATATGATATAGAAAATATAAAATTAATGATCTTATTTCGTAACAACGAACAATGATAATAAAGAAAGGCTCAACTTTATTATAAAGTTCAATACTATTTACTTTAACATTTATATCCTTCAATAAATGAAAATATCTTATATAAAAAAATCCGTAAAATAAATATTTTTTTTTTGTTTAAAAAAACATAAAAAAAAACAACAACATAAAGATAAATATAAAAAGTTTCAATTTATCTTTATATAAACATAAATATTTTAAAATATGTGTACAAAAAAAATAAACAATTTTTATTTATTGATTCTAAAGTGATGAATACTAAAAACTTGAATTACTTTAAGGAAAATTTATTACTGAAGTTTCAATGAGAAAAATTACAGTTTTCCAATAAAAAGTTTTTATACTACACAAAAAAACTTTAAAAACATTAAAAAGAATAACAAAAATCAAAAATTTTCATTTTTCAATTTTAGTTTTTTTTTCATAAATTTTCTTTTGATTTAAAACTATGATTTTTGTTTCCTCCAAAATTTCTTTTACAGAGCAAAATAACTTTAAAAATAATATTTACAAAAAATATTATAAATTTATTAGAAACTTGGATTTTTTATCAATGATTTCAAAATAAAATTTTCAAAGGTCAAGTTTCAATTTTTCAAATTTTGTACACTGATTTTCATGAATTTTTTTTGCTAATTAACTGAAGAATGTCCAAAGTTCGAAATATATTCCTGAATTTCCGAATAAGTTTTTATAATATTTGTACTACAATCTCAAACCTGGATATTTCGTGTTCACCAATAATATAATAGTGACCAGTTAGGAAGCCGATCAGTTCCTACAGATTATTCTATTAATGGATATCCGATTTCATCTTAACAATTGATCTATAACCAAGGATTTGTAAGGGATCGTTTTAATGAACTATAGAATTTTAAGAATTATCAATGTACAATGAACATTTAATTCATATTGAACCTTAGGCTATAATTAATGGATTGTAAACAAATTAACACAATATTAATTATTGTCAGTAACTTACAAAAAAGAAGATGGAATCAAGTGACGATATCAAACGTACACTCTCAAGTAAGTTTATTATGGTTGAACTTAATGTAGAACATAATTTATCTTAAGAATTTATTAATATGATAAATTGGAAATAAAGCAATCATAAAATTGATTTTCTAACCAATGACATTTTAGCACTATAAGTTTTTGTTATATAATATTCTACTGCCGAGGTCATCAATTTGTATTTTTATAACATTTTTATCAATTACGACAAAATATTTTTATATAATTTCTAGAAATATTTTTTATTATATATTTTAAGAGTTTCCAAAAATTCAATTTTCTACCCACTCACATTTACTCAAATACATTTTTTTGTTTGATTTCATAAGATTGAATAATCCCAGCCTTCAAAATTAAAACTTTTTTATATTTCATGAACATAATCCTCGCCTGCCCCTCCCTCACATTAAACTTTGGAACTTTTTCAAAAATCTCTTATCCAATAATAATAGCCATAATTTTTATAGATTCTTATACTAAATGACAATTTCAAATATATCCTTTTTGAATCGATATATTTATGTCATAATAGTTAGAATATATATATGTATTTTATTTGACTATATAATATTTTATGATATAGCCTCGGTACGATAGATTGATTTAAAATGATTTTTTTTTCAGATGATCGCAGAAAGAGTTTAACTATGCGTGCAAAATGAAAAAGAAAAATAAAAAAAAGAAAAAGAAAATATTCTTTATTATTAAAAGCCTTGAAATAAGAAATGTTAAGGGATAAGAAAACTCACACACAAATATCAAATTTTCGTTGTTTTTGGGTAGAAAATTCTTTGGTTTTTATGAGCACTTTTGTACTAATAGCACAAAATTATTTATTGTGTCTGCTTGTTATCTTATTTATATTGAAACTATAATGACAAATGGTAACTTCAGAAACAATGTCATTCGAATGATAATGAAGTAAATCTGATTTATTCAAATTTTCATGACCGAATTCTTGATGTACTTATAAGCTTTTAATTTATTGCAGAAAAAATGATCTTCCTTAAGGCGGATTCATCGTTGCGGATAAAAACCGACGAACTCAAACGCGCGCACACTTTTTATATGAAAATTCTCAATTTTTAAAACTTTTTTGTCAAATAAATGTCATAAAATATTTTTGTGTGGCTGATTCCAGCCGCAACGATGAACGTTCTAGAATGAAATCAGTTCAACTAAAATCAGTTCGACTGATTTTATCCGCAACGATGAATCCGCCTTAAAGGAATTTGAAAGAAATACAAAATTGCCCGATTCATTTATTTGCTCATCAATTTAATTTCAAAATTTTTAATATATACAAACGATCATCATACATAATAAATGGTGCGTGTCAATTTTACAATATAACACATACATATATATATATTTATATATCTGAAATACTTCACAAAAAATAGAAAACTTTCTCATTCAATAACCCGAAAATTTTAATGATTAAAAAGCTAGAAAGAAATGATTTTTTTCTGTATGGTACATTTATTTATATAGTATCTAAAAAGATTTTCATATAAGTTCGTTAACGAAATCTGAAGCTAAATCATTAATCATGTACCCAAAGTCCACATACATAAAAATACTAAAAATCATTATTGTTGGTAAAAGAATAATATATAAAAAAAATATTTTTTTTATATAAAAAATAAAAATCTGTAAAGGATATTTTTATAATAGTGTATGGGTTTTTGTGGTATATTATTACTTGTGGCAGGACAATGAATAAAAAATATATATATCTCTGAAAGGAATTTACCTCACCACATTATATTTTTTGTGTGTATAGTTTTTCTTAAGTTATTTTCGGTGTCTAAACAAAACAACAACAAAAAAATAAAATGAAAAGAATTGAACTTAATGTGTTTGGTTAACAGGTAAAAAGGATATTGAGGTGACAATTGGTATTTGTAAACATACATCCAAACGAATTAAATGAAACTTATATTATTTTTTTTATTGGATATTAGACACGTAACAAACAAGAAATGGAACAAATTCAAATCATCGATTTATTTAATTTCGATCATTTGAAAATATAAATTTGAAGTAAATGCCATTTTGCCAAATTTTATATGAATTATAATGTTAAAATAAATTGATTTAATTGTACTATGTCATTTTGTGATGCAATTTTTTTTAACGAATTCTCTATCATTGTGGCCATACGTGTCTCATAAGGAGTGATCAAAGAAAAATAAATATGTTAATGTAATTATTTGAAAATGTAAATTAATCAATTTACACTAGAAAACAGTAATTTTTTGATATATTAAGGATATTTTTTCCAGAAAAATGTTAAATTGATATATTAAAAATTATTGCATATCAGTTTAATTGAAAATAGCATGTTGCAATAAATTGTAATATCCTGATTTGGAATCAAGAAATCCTAGTACAAATTGATTATTTCATTCTCGGAATATCATTAATTCTATCTTTTAATTTCTAAGCTTCCGGAATTGGAATCTCTAAACAACATATTGATAATAAAATTCATTTTATTTTTAAACTCTTAAATAAATCTAATTTTGTTTGCATTATTTAACATTATCTAAGCTTCGTTTTATCTGTAACTATAAACATTATTTTGAGCATTTAAGGTGACACCCACAATATAATTTGTATATGGTCGGTATTATTTTCACTGAGATTTTTCGGTCATTGGGTGGTGTATCACATTACGTGAATGAATATAGGTATATGAATTATAGGTTTTTTTTTCGTAGATATATTTAGTTTTCGTTTAGTGCTATTTGTTTAGTGTATGCTTTCTGATTTTTCAACATTTCCTTTATAAGGAAAATAAATATAGTTCAGACAAGTATTTAACTTTATTGGATTTCAAGATTTTTTTGTTATTTTTTAGTTTCTACAAATTTAAAATGTACTGTGAAATAGGGAATATCTTTTCTGATAAGAAATGTTTATTATATGGATTTATGCTTTGATATATTTTGGACATTTAAAATGGATTTTTTTTTTTAAAAAAACAAATCTAACTTTAGTTTTTGGCAAGGATTATATTCGAAAAAAGAATTACATTATTATATAATTTAAAATTTTCTGAAAATAAGAAGAATTCCAATGATTATTATCAGGTACGTGTAAGAGTATCAATTGAAAAATTTAATTTAAATAAAATGGAATTATTTAAAAATTTCCATATTTGATTTTTCCAAATAATCAAAATTGTTAAGGTTTATCCTTTTATACGGTAAATTTTATAATCCTGGTAGAATAAATATTTTTTTTTTTACAATCTATATTATATTTAGATGAATTAATATAATACTCTCTGTAAATATTCACAAGGATATTTTCTAACCATTCTATAAGTATAAATATAAAGGAGACAATAATAAAATAAAATAAAAGGTTAATATATCTTAGAATCCCGAAATTGACAAAATCCGATTTATATATATATAAAAAAAGGATTTTGTGTGTTCGAAGGAATAAAATCTTCATGAACAATCGTTTTTATTCGTTTGAACAAAATATTCATATTATAAAGGAATCGAAAGGAGGTTTTTTTTTATACATTTTTATTTAAAAAAAAAATAGTTTAAAAAAACGTGTTATTTGTGGAATTTCAGTCCTCTTTTTATATAGATATTATTTGCTAACCCAATATTTGTCTTCTTACTATTATTTTGTTTTTTTTTACCTATATTTTCATATAATCGAAATATAAATTTCCTGACAATAAAACCACACACAAAGGACAAAGGTACACGAAGGATGATAAAAATTTGAATATTTATATATAATTTTCGTACCTAAAGTTTTAATAGTAAATTGAGAAATTTGTATTCTTCTCAATTTTCTTTAATATTGATAGGAAAATATTTTATATATTTTTTTGGTTTTTCTTTAATTTTGTTGTAATATAATATAGTTTTCTTTGTGGAAAATCTTTTTGAATTTTTTGTTAAATTAGATTTTATTTTTGCTAATATTATCACAACTTTTGGTTTTTTTGTTTGAGGTTAGTTTTTATTTTTAACAAAGTTATTTTGTTTATATTTACATATTAAGGTCACTTTTCGATCTTAGAATTATACCACATACCTGAAAATAAATAAAAGAAAATATTTTTTTATTAGTATTAAATTTAAATTTTTTGTTTCTTTAATGATACAATATAAAAAAAAATTTTGAAATTCGAGTGAGGATACAATTATATTTTATGATTAATATCTTTAAATAAATAGTTGTAATTAAATTTATGTACAAATTTATGTTGAGCTTGAAATTTGAGTGTAAATACGAAATTATGGTTGTGATAAACTAATGACAGCAATTAAATTCAATTTGGGTTTATTACACCAAAAATTCAGGTCTGTATACTATTTGAAAGAAGAAATAGCTAAAATTCGGTTATCATTGCTGTAATCGAAGTTATGCCAAACATTAAAATCCAATTTGGATACGATAACCGCTCTATGGAGCTGTAAATAACATAATTCGATTGTCATAAACATAAAGTATTATATCTAATTAAATAGAAGTTTCAATAAAAAACAGTATATTTATTAATTCGATCCAAATGTTTTCGAGACATATTTCTCTTCATTTTGGATATACATATAGTTCATACCAAAATTTGTGTTGTATTTTTCTTTTCATTTTTATGGAAAATTTCCAATAGTAAAAAGAAATTCTAACCCAAAATGTTTTTATTCGATTTACTTGTAGCAGCCCAGCCTTTATGTTACAGTCAATTATAGCAGTTTTTTTTATAAAGCCAAAGAATTGCAATCGTTTTATTGGTTTTCATGTGATCAGTTAGTTCTCTATTCATCTGCCCATATTTCATCGGAAGATGAATTCTAACCAGGTTTGTCTAAATCTTCGAAACCAGGTTTGTCTAAATCTTCGCAAAGAAGCAATAATTATTTTTGTAAATTTCTGCGTACATATATCGATAATATGATTATACCGATAAAATGATTCGCGGATCATATAAAAATCGATGAAATATAACCCAATGAGTGAGTACACCTCAAACTAAATGAAATTCCCCGAAAAAAAATAGGTTGAATTTCGTAGTTTAATTGATTAAACTTCCTATTTGTTGTGGAAATTCAACTCAAATAATGAAACATAAATTCAACCCAAATATTTGAGCCGAATTTCCTACATATTTGGACTTGACTATAGAAAATTGACCACAACAATCTTTATACAAAATTTCATTGGTTTTGAATATCTTGATATTTAGTTTTTTTAAATACTTTTAAAATATAATCAAAATAAAGATTATCAAAAATTTAACAGACTTCAATAATTCACTAAACAATGTTTCTTAAATAAATTTATTTAAGAAACCCAATTAAATTTTCTACTTATATACTGTCAATTTAATAAAAAAAAATCGACTTCTTGAAAAACTTGTTAGAAATTTCACAACTTTAGAAAATTAGTAATACTTTTTCTTAACAGTTAAATAAATAAACTTCAATAAATTTAGACAACTCTTCAATTCTTCGACAGAATGATTAAAACTGAGTACTTGCACTTCTGCCTTGTACATTGGTTTTCTTTATTTACTTATTGGAAGATGAAAAAAAAAATAGAAAATTATTATTTCTTATTTTTCATTTCAAATGTGATGGATGAAATGCAATTTTAAAGTTTTTCTTTTTTTTTTTTTTCATGTACATACACGCTTTTACTTTTAAATATTTACTTTGTAATTTATTTATTTTTCTATACGAAACTGTTAAACCATGAAAATACAGAATTTTCTTTTTTTTTAAGCCAACCATCATCATACCAAGAACATTTTCATATTATGAAGTGTACAGATGTTTTGATATAAAAGAAACTTCTTAAATTAGATTAAAGTTCTTTTCGCAATGGAGAAAGATTGGCAAAAAAATAAAGAAAAAAAAAATTACATAATTTTTCATTTTCATAATATAAAATAAATAATGATTTTTCATGTGCATAAAGGACTAACAAAAAATGTTATAAATTAGATTTATACATATTAGTTTTGTCAGTCTTGTTTTTATCGTGGGGTTTGTAACAATTCAACAAAATTTATGTATATTTAAAATATTTTGTAATCAATTCTAGAACTTTTAAATTACAAATATAAATATTTAATGATTTTTTTTTTTAAAATTTTGATATGTTTTGTATGATTTTTCAAAACAAGAAGAAAAAATTGAATGAAATTTCTAAGAATTTTTCATACACATTTCTAATAACCTTAATTTTTATTAATCGTCAATTTTTGCACGGTTACTTAAAGCCCTTTTACATAAAACATTTGTTGTAATTTTTTTTGTTTGATGAAAAAATCGTACAGTATAAAGGTTAAAAAACACTAATCGTATCTAACTTTATGCATTTTCATGAGATGGTCCATCAGACTTTTTTGAAATCGCATATGAATAGTCTTATGAAAAGTCTGATAATATAAAAGTTGTTACAACAGTATAATATCAATGAAATGTATTTGATACATTGGCAACACTAATTTTGACATTTCACATAAGAAAAATGATAAAATGTTGCAGTTTTTCTTACGATTTTCTTTAATATTTTGATAATTTGCCAAATAAATTTACAATCCCAAATTCGTTTCATTATTGCAAATAATTTCTTAAATAGTTTTAGTTATACAAATTAAGAAAATTCAATATTTTTCTTTCTTTTATATTAAGTTTGCAAAAAAAAAAGTTGTAATCAAATGAAGTGTAAAATTTTTATCTTTCTTAATTTAATAATCATAATTTTTTTGTTGTTGTTGCTTTATTCCATTTTCGCAGATATCCTTAAAAATATTATACAAAGTTATACAATATTTTGTGATTGTATATGTATTATGAAAAGATATACACAAATACACACTTAAATACGAAATAAGAAAATATTTTCGATTAAAAGATATTACTTAATGTGAAAAAATATTGTCCAAATATTACATAAATATAATAATATCTTTATATAAATGGAGAAACGATTTAAGTTTTTAGAGATAACATAAAAATTTCTGATTATTTCTATAGCTTAATATTTAATATATATAAATTTATGTTTTATAATATAAATATATAAAATATTTTTTTCATAAAATCACTAAAAATGTTCATAAAATATCAAAAATCGAAAATTATTGTTGAAACATGTTTGTTATTATTAGTTTTGGATTTTCACAAATTCACATTACCATCAAACAAATTTGTTATTTAGGCTGAAAAATTTATATCTCACACGCAAAATTATTATATACATTGAGATAAATATAAATCTAAATATGTTGGCGAAAAATATATTTAGTATAGTTAAGAAATTTATTTTATTTTATTATATATTTCCAAATCAAATAACACAAAAAATATATTATAAATTATTATATTTACTATTTGTAATTTAGAAAAATATGCTATAAATTTAAAATATTTCGCACTAAAGATACAAAAGAAATATCTCAGATACAAAAAAAAAATGCTAAATATTTATTTGTTAGTTCATCTGTTCGTCGGCTGATAGATTACTTATTCAAATTGTTATTAATAGTGTAATGTCTACCGGAATATACTGAAGACACATAAATCAGAGCATTGAAATACTAAATGAAATAAATATGATCAAAATTTATGTTTTAAATGATATTGAGAAAAAAAATAGAAACCGGAAACAATTTGCTGGACGTAAGTAATAGCAAAATAATTCTAGTGGGTGAAGGATAATTATTACTGGCACTATCGTCAATGAAACTTTAAACATATCGGGCGAAAGCACTGTCGAGTGTGGACAATAAGCAATAATTATAAACACGATTTTAGAATTGCATGAATAATTAATTTTAAAGCATACTACAAGTTAGCAATCACATTCAATTGTTAAGTAACCCGCATTTGACGTAACTCAAACATAAAACCCATGCTTATGAAACTGTTATATAATAGTTTAGCTGAGCGTATACAATTTTTTCTTTGTTGGCAAGAGCGTTATAATAATTTTTATGTGGGAAATCATCTTATTTTTGTAGAATTGTCTTATCTTTATTTCACATTTGAATAAACATCTTTTGGCAAGAAAGAAATTAACTTTATTTTATTTTTTTTTAGTTACAACTTTTCCCCCGAATTATATTTATTTTTTATGTATGTATTTTCAATGAAATTATAGTGCGCTTTTGAAAGGATAAAGTTATGTTTCATATTAAGAATTATGTTACTATTGTGGGAAGTTATTTGAAAATTGTGATAATGGAAATTAGTCGCGTATGTAGAACATAAGTAAGAAATTTATGTATAGTTGAATTAAAAAAATATATTTTTATTTTATTGTACAAAACTTTTAAGTGTTTTGAAAGTTATTAATCAAGATATTGTATGAACTATTCACGCTAATTTCTACATATTTTCAATCAAGATTTTTTTCTCTTCATTGAATATCCATTTGAAATTTTTGTGATTGCTAAAATTTCTTAGTATAAATTCAATTTTACATTTGACGGAAGTGTTCTGATTAAGTCGTTCTGTATTTTACCAATTCGTTTTTCTTTTGTATTTCTTTTACATGGACAAGCAATATTATCGTTGCTATAAAAATATATTTTTGAATCTGTAGCTCCACTAAATAAACTTTAATAACTTTTAAAATTATTATCTTATTTTAATATATTTTAGAAATTATTTCTTTTGACAGTGACAAAACAATGAGGATTTTTTAGCGTTTGCGAATTGATTTAAAATGTAATTTTAATTTGTGATTAGATGTTAATATATTTTCTAATTTTTGAATTAATAGCTTAAAATTTAACTATCTTGAGAAATAATCATGATATGTTAGTACAAAACGCTTCAACCTTAAGTTTTACTAATTCCTCAACCTTAAGTTTATTCCAAAAAATTGTTTTTTTTTTTAATGAATTATAAACACTCGTGTGCTAAGGGAGGATGAACAAGGCTACCAACTCTTTTAGAAAATTAGGGAATTGATATTCGAATTTAAATTGTGACCGGATAAGAAATTGACACGTCAATCTTATCACACATATAAGTAAATACATAAAATATCCTTTTATTTTTAAACTGTTAAAAACTTTACTTTTTTCTACTACAAATATTTTATCCGTCTTAAGTTTTCCTTGTCTACTTTAACACTCAAGAGTTCGGAAAAGAAATTTCTTTGTAATAATGTTGCATTACATGAAAATTTATTGTTAACCCGGAATGACACTTAATATTAAGGTCTCTCTATAAATTGTACAAATTTGTTTTATGTTGAGAAAAAAACTATTTATAAAAATGTATCATAAATGAAAAATAAAATATAATTTTTTATATAAAATTTGACAAATCCTAATAATCGTATTCACACACACTAATAAAGTTGACAAGGCATTGCATTTTTTAGTATTAAAGAGCAGATATTTTGACTACAAAAGATGAGGAAGTGTAAGAAAATTTAGAAGTTATAAAAAAGAAAATTTGAAATGGAAAATATGTCAAAAGTTTTTTTCTGTTTTTTATATTTCTTAACTTTTGTTTAACTTTAGCTGTCATTTAATTTTTATATTTTTGTTACTTTTCCAAAGTTTTTTATTTTGTTGGAGATTTTTTTATAACCAAATTTTGGTCTTTTATTATATTAAGTTAGTTTTTGTAGTTGTTGTAAAATGTGCTAAAATTTAATCATCACTTAAATCTAATTATATTATCTATCCAAGAAATTGTTCCTTGTTGTCGCCACCGCCTTGAATGATAAATTTGTATGTTGAAAAATGAACATTACTCTATAAGTAGCCATGATTTTATATCATGATAGAGATATATTACAGAATACAGATAATATTTGCGAGCCTTGGAATAGACACGATCTATGGATACTGAAACGTTAATATGGTACCATGAGAAAAGGGCCTCAAAAACAAACTGAAAGTCGGTTATATTGTAATATTTCATAAACGAAAATAATTGTGGTTAGTAATAATCACGATTTCTACCCTATAAAACCATCGCAATGTACAAAACTGTGGCTTAACGATACATATGTATTATAAAATGTAATGCTTCCATCAAAATTATATTACATTACATCTAAAATTTTTATATTTGATTACATTAAAGCAAGATTTTCTTATTGGTATATATTTATGTGGTTATACTCTCCCTTTAATTTATCATTCCAACAAGGAAATAATGATAATGAGAATAATTAAAGTTGATGGTAATTCAAAATCAAGTATGCACTAATTAACATTACCGTAATTTAAGTACAATCTACATAAAAATTTACATTTAATTTTTGAAAATCTCACTTTTTTCCCTGTACAAATTCTACTTTATTCTTGTTCTCCCTTTTTCCGATTCATTTTCTTCAATGATAATAAATTGTATATATAAAAAAAAAACGGCAGAACAAATCTAAATTGAAGTAAAAAATGCCCATGGCACTAATCAAATGAAATTGAAATTTTATATCCTGCACCTTGTAGCACTTGTGGGTATAAAATAATATAAAATATATATAAAAAAAAAACTTTACTTTTAATAAAATAGAAAATTCTAACAAAAAAAAAAAAAATATAATAAAAATTCAAATCTGTTTTGCCAAATGAAAAATTAAATTTTTAGAAAAACTAAATCTAATATTGATTTTCTTATAGTATAGTTAAAAAAAATTGACAACTAAATAAATAAATTGTAATCGATTTTTTTTTGTATATAAATGTAATCGCAATTCTATTGATAAAAAGATTTTATCTCACATCCTATTTTATTTAATTTATTATAGTTATCTAGTGAGTAATCACAATTTTATCATTGATTAATAATATTTTCGTTATTTAAATAAATTTTGATATAAATTTAAATAAAATTTATTATTTTCATAATAAATATTTGTTAGGTAAGTCAATTTTTTTTTAATGTTAGCCTAAGGCACTCACCAGCACAGGTTAAATAAAGATTATTAATTTTCTATAATAAATTATGATATAGTATATATATATATATATATATATATATATATATATATATATATATATATATATATATATATATATATATAAGTTTATGACATATACGAGATTATAATTCAAAGAATTTTCAAAGCAGTTTATAAAAATATATCCTTAGGATGTAAATATGACTAGTAGGTATTATTTTGAGGATTTGTATAAGAATATATAAATATATATTTACGATAATAATTTAATAAATTTTTGAGTTATGTGCAGAATTTTGCTGACAGATTTATGGATTCACCATTCAGAAGTTTAAAATCAAATAAGTTTCGTTATCAAAATAAAATAATTTTCGAAATTTGGTCAATAATAGAATAAATGTGAAATTTCAGATTATACTATAAAAAATAATAAAGTAAATAAATATAAAAATAAGGATAGTTAAATATAAAAATAATGCTATACTAAAAATTTGTTTAAAGTTTTCTGTAACATGATCTTTTCCTGAAACACTAATATTTATCGCATGCGATATTTTTTGATTAAATTTTTATCGCATGTAATTTTTTATTATATATTATATTAATTTTAAAAGTATATAATTAAATATATATGTCCGGCGCGAGCTAGGGTCAGGTTCTGTTCGCTTGGTAGCATTTTCTTCAACGATCTTACCGTGAAATGGTCCACGGAAACCGTCAAGTTTCTGAACGCCACTACGTTGATATAAAACTACCCCACCGCTACTTAATAACAATACATGTGGTCACGGGAGTGAGTAGTTTCAACACGGCGCAAACGCGCTAATTGGGACTCCATGTCATCTGATGTGTTGTTCGCCATGTGCATAGTAAAGAAACTCAAAAATTCAGCGAATCCATTGGCTAACTAACGTACGACCTTTCAACTAACATGGAATAATTTTTAATTTACAATTTAAAACGTTTTTATACTGTCGTAAATTTTGGGAGAAAAAAAAACTTTTTGGTAACTTGAGCAGAAATTATTACCCAATACCAGTCATATTATGACATTGCAACGGTGAATGTATCATCGGCTTGGCCTACTCCTAACTGTATTAGAATATTATCCCAACTTATTTGTTCTAGTCCGGTAATTTTTGGTGAAAAAATGGATTGAAAACAGAATTAGCCCGATGCTATCGCCGGATAAATCATTCAGTAGTAATATTTTGTACATATAAATTAAAATTGGTCTCATCAAAAAATTAACATTTTTTCCCCTGAATTTATTTCTGAACTTGTCAGTAATAACTGAAATGAACTTTAGCCATTTTTTTTTTATATTATTTGTTCATTTAATATGGAAAATATACAAGAACAAAAAAATTACCTTATAATAAAAATAAATCTAATTATAATATTTATTCCATTCTAAAAGTTATGCTCAATTTTATGTATAAACAAACATATTCACAATTACATTAAACTTTAATTCTATCATGAGAATATTTGATTTATTTAGAGTTCTATTAATTTTAATTGATTTCATTTTTTCTTCCTTTTTTTAATTTATATATTTATTTATTTTTTATTACTAATTAAATTAGTTTTGGTATTTGTGTTCATTTTTCTTCTGGTTAAATTTAAACAATAAAATAATAATATAAAAATAAGAAAAAACTTTTATTTCTTTTCAAAAAATATATCAGCAACAACAAGATCAAGTTAAAGCGATAAAAATCTTTTTATATTGTTTGTCAGTGTGAAGTGAAAAAAAAAACACCGAAAAAAAAAATCACGCTGGTAAAATATAAATAAATTACACATTCATATAAAAGAATAAAAATAAAATAACAACAAAAAAGAGCACGCCAATGCCTTATAATATTATTATACACGTAAAGATTCAAGGATGATGATATATCAACGATAAGTGATAAAATAATGTCTTGAGAAATAAATTTTCCGTACCCTTGTGTGTAAACAACTTTTCACACGAACTTTTTTTTTTTCTTTATAATAAAAAAATATATTTAATTTTCACCAGGAATTTTCCTTTTGAGAAAGTAGGCACACCACCAAAAAAAAAAAAAAAAAACAATTTCGATTTTTTTTTCTTTTAAGAGATGAAATATCAAGAAATACGCTGTTAGGCGGATTGAACAAGTCAACAACAGTCCATATCTCCGCCCATCAATTGAATGGTGTAGTACGCAATCTTTCTTATTTTTTGTTTTACTTATTTTTAAGTTGTTTTTGGAGTAGAAAATAAGGAAATAAAAATAAGGATCAGGTACTTATGAACAAATACTGTTATAGACAATTGGAATATAAAATAGGAGATTTTTTTTTTTGATGTATTCACAACAACAAAAAACAGTGATAAGAAACTTTTTTTTTAATGGAAATATAGGTCCAAATTATAAGGAAAATTTCGTGTGGACAATACATAAAACTTCTAAATTGGCTACATTCTTAGTTTTCCTGGACGTTTGAATATTGATGAATCTGTAAGTCTTGTTATTAAATGATTGTCAATATTTTTTGTTGTAGTAGTTTAATTAATAAATAATTTACATAAAATAATCGGGAGTAATTGTAGAATTCATAATTAAAATATTAGCCTAAATGGAAAATGTCAAATTCAATTTGATGTAGATCAGGCTATAAAAGCAGTTGAGAAATTGAAATGTAATTATAAGTAAAAACATTAACATTTCGATTATTTTTACTTTAGTATATGATTTAAAGTTATATGATATGAAGGAGTAATGTAATTCAGGTCCTCGTAGTGCACCAGGATTCGAAATAAACGAAATACATAAAAAAACGGTTAAAATGAAATCACAATGAAATATAAAAAGAAATTACTAAATAATATTACTAATAGTTAAAATTGTGAAGGTTCAGATAATTTTTAATATTTTGTGTTGAAAAAATTTGTAACCTGCTGCGATCGCTGTATGGGTTTATCTGCACTGAACTTGACATTTATTTATATATATCAGGGACCGGATAATGAATGATACGATTAGATATGATATTCGAAAACGTTATGGAAAAATATTAATTTAGGTATGTAACTATTGTAAAATAACACTAAATTAAACGTTACGAATATATCCGTGATTTTTTCATTACGCCAATTAAAATAATTGTTAAAATTTATGTATTATACATTAAAATTTAATGTATAATACAT
Source organism: Rhamphomyia laevipes (assembly GCA_963920725.1). Lineage (NCBI taxonomy): Eukaryota > Metazoa > Arthropoda > Insecta > Diptera > Empididae > Rhamphomyia > Rhamphomyia laevipes. The sequence goes on along the minus strand of OY987258.1, from coordinate 21,134,167 downwards.
AAATTTTAACAATTAACGATTAAATCCTTCAATAACGTAGCAATAGTTACATTAAATTTTGTTAATATTATTCTTAAATTCAATTCCGTCATAAAAAATGTAATATAAAAATGATGAATCGTTATGAATTCGTTATTGTTTTTAATAACGTTATTAAGAAAAATCGTTATTATAAACGTTATCGAGCATGGTGCCGTTCCCTGAATTATTATATTTATGATTATTTTACCTATACACTTTACTATATACATTTATGTTAATACAAATATTTGAGGTACATACATAAAAAAAAATATGTAGATACAAGTTTTTTTTTGTGGGAAACAAACATCTGTGACAAATTACATTTAACATATAGATGCAATTTCGTGGAATATTAAAGAAAATTTATGTTATTCTTTCTGTTTTAGAAAGGTTTCTTCAACAAGAATAATATCAACAATCACAACCTACTCAAGATATATAATCCAGTTATAGGCATGTAGAAAAATAATTTTTATTGCAAACCCCCCTGTACCTAGTTGCTTGTCGTAACGTTCTATCATATATTCAATTATAATGTATGTATACGCGTGTGTAGGCAAGCATATATTATGTTTTTTTATATATATATTATTCTAAATATTTATTTGATTTTTGGTGTTGTTTAATAATTTTTTTATTTTTTCTTTCATTTTTATTTAAAAATTGTTTATTAAATATTTTTATCCTTAAACAGATTATATAGGAAAAAAAAATATATTTTGTATAGCGGTATATTTTATTCACTTATTATAATGATCATCCATAAAAAAGTACTTAACAACAAGCAGATTATAAAAGTGATTTAAATGAAAAACTGTGATATTAATATTATTATATATCTACGTATTTATATAATAAATATAGAAAAAGGATGTTTTTGATTATATCCTCTTTACTGTTTATTTCTATATCCTCTAATTCTGCTATAAAGTTATTTATACTTATGTATACAATAAACATGTGTAAGTATTAAGAATATTAAGAATGTCCTTTATGATAGGATACAAAAAAAAAAGAAAAAAAAAACGGAAATTCTTTTTGATTTATTTATATAATGTTAAATAAAAATGTTTTTGGTTTTATTTTTATTTTTTTAAATTATTACCATGGAAATTAAACATCTTAAAAAATGTTTCAAGTTTGATTCATTTCACAAAATTGTACATGTGAAAAATAAAAACAAAATATATGAAAAAATTTAAAAATTTATTTTCAGAATTAATAATTTTTTTTTTACTGTCAAGATTTTATTTTTGTAATTTCTTTTACATGTTGTGATAAGAAATTTTTGAGGAATTCATATTTTACTAAAACAATTTGAATATTAGTACTAAGAATTAATATTTAAATAATTCTATTTTTATAATAATAATTAAGCTCCGGGAATACCAGCGAAAACAAGGACAGGAATTTGAGTCACGAAATTGTCCATACAAATTTTATGTCCGAAACTCTTTTTTATTTGTTTGTTTAAGCAGGAGTTTCATTTATAAAAAAAGAGGTTTTCACGAGTAGGTCAGTAAACAATTTACTTGAATAATTTGTTTCTTTATTAATGGAATATAACTCTAAGTTAAGTAGGTCTAAATTTACTGCAAAAAGCCGATAAATTGCTCGGCATAAATCTATTTATTGTGACATACAGTTTAGAATAACTGGAGAACAGCGAATATTAATATGCAAGTACAAATTTATAAATAATTCATTTCACTTTTTGTAATAAATTTTGACTTGATTTGAGCTCCTTTGAAAAATGAATTTCAATCTATAAACTAAATAATTCCAGTTAAAAAAGTTTTGAGTCTAATTACATTATTATTTTTATAATTGGATGATATTTTGCAAAAGGAATTAAAAAAAAAATGATTTTTATAAAACTAAATTCTAACTTTTCACCATTCCTTGCCCCTAAAAATTAATCAATTTACCTTTACTTAATCTATTAAAAATACAAAACATCAAAATTAGTTATATTTAAAAGGTATATTAATTTCATTACATTTACAAATGATGAAAGGATAAGTGTCAATATAATTTTTATTATTAAGGATTCAAAATTTTGATTTACAAAATTTAATATAATATGAAATTGTATTTGTAAATATATTTAAAATATTTCAGAAAAATTGTTTTAAAATAAAATCATTTTACTTTCAGTTAATTGAAAAATCAGCATTCACTAAACTAAACAATTTCGCTGACATAATTATTCCTGAAATGCAGAATTTCAAACTTTCTCTATCATTCGAAATTTGTAATTGAAAATTTACTTATTTTGTATTTTTATATGAGTGTAATATGAAAAATATCATTATAACTAACCAATTGGATTGCTTAATAATATAGAGATGATAATAAAATTCCTTTGCAGATAAACTGAAGATTAAAGGATGTTAAATGTGTAAAACACTTTTACTATAAACAGTAATTACAATTATCTGATTATTGATATACATAGAATTGAATATAATCAGACGACACTACTTACTACTGGTAAATTATAGCCTCCAAATCATCACTTTCGAATTAGAATTAGTTTATAACCATCAGTTGGTCGAACACGTTTCATTATGAAAAGTAAGAAGAATTTGATGAAAATTTTGATTTTGATTTACTTTTCGAAAATTTGCCATTTATATTACTAAAAATGATAAATTGACAATAGTTGAAAGAATATAAAAATAATTTCTGAATTTCATTTTGGCAGTTTACCTTAAATAATTTACGATTCGTATTTTTCTTATTTTGCATAAATACTAATTACTATAAATATTAAAATTATTATTTAAATTATTTATTATTTTTTTGTTATGTTTCTGAAATTTTTCAATATTACAAAGATAATATATGTTTATCAGGTGTACCACGACCTATCAATTACATTCTAATTTTATAATTGAAAAATTCGACTGCAGGGTTAAAAGTATGTTTTCATTAATTATTGATTTAACTCGACAAAATAACTTTAGGCAATGTTGGTATTATACAAAAAGAAATGTGTATATAAAATAAAATTGGAATTTATATTTTAAGATATTTTAAATTAATTTCTCATATATTTTATTTCAAAATTTTCCTCTAACAAACATAATTAAATCTTCTAAAATTAAGTATTAATCTTTGAGTTTTTCTCTATAACAATTTTTATTTTGTACTTAACCTTGTGATAATGTGTAATTTGTGGGTTTATAAAATATGTTAAATTGCTATTTATTAATAAAATTTCTAGATTTATATACAAATTTCCTTAAACAAATATTATGTAATTTTTTTTTTTTTAATATTCTTTAGTATATATTTTTCCTTTTCGTTTTGAATTTTTATTAAATTGATTTATGAGACCAACAAAAACACACGACGATAAAAATCTATTTCTTTGTTGTAATTGAATTTTTTTTTGCGAATTTTCTTTTTTCATTTTGTTACCAAAAAAAAAAAAAAAAAATTCTTGAAAATGTTTTAGGTATATAAATATACCTTCCATCTGAGAGAAGAGTTTTCCGAAAAAATAACAATTTTTTTTAGGTTGTTATTTTACAGACACATAAAAATAAATATACAGAAAAAATTTCCCATTTTCTTTTTTCTTTTTTTTTGTTACTCATTCAATAAATATAACGAAGTATAAATTTTATAAAATGAACTCTGGATAAGATTGATTGTTACAGAAAATTGAGCGCCAGTTGGTTTTAAGCCAATATTCTTTTATATAGAAAAAAATAAATAAAGTAAATTATAAAAATTTTCATCATCAGAAAATTTTTCTTTTTAATATTTTCTTTATAATATACTTAAGAAAATATACAAAATTTATATGGAAAAAATTACATTTTACTTCAGGCGTTTTAAGCCTAAAGTATCTAGAATATAAAAAGGACATATTTTTGGTCTGCTGAATATCTGGAAATTTATGAATTTTATATATCCAGTTAACAACATAACATAAAATAAAAAAAAAAATTAATAAATCATATTAAAATTATTAAACTTTTACTGCTACAGATTTTTTTTATACATAATAATGATTTACTTTCACAAAACTTTTCATAATGAATTGTTAAAAAAACATAATTTAAATAAAAAAAGATTTGTTTGAGATTGAAATAAACCAATCAGAAAAAAATTAATGTTATAAATTGTATTTGTGAGTTTGCCTTTTTCAAAAATTATATTAAGGTAATTAAGGCATTAAAAGGTTAAAATTATATAATAATTACATGTGTAAACACTAACCACCAATTTAGAACAAGATGAAAAATAGAAATGGTACCAAAAAATTATACTTTAATTATTTGGTTATTAAGATTCATTAATTAATATTTTAAAATTATATAAAGTTTTGTTGATTTAAGAACGCTGCGGATAACAGAGATGGTAGACCACTACACGGATTCATTGTGATTCTCTCGTTGTTTTATGTACTCATAGTTTGAACTCTTAACAATCTATTCATTATCAAAGATTCCGTTTTTTCATAAAGTTTGATCCCATAAATGAAATGTTTTCGATAAAACTACTTCAAGTACTATGCTTCCCAGGTATTTGCATCTGCATCATGGGAGACTGTCAAATTCACCTAATGATTGTGGTGTCACTGGGTTGCTTCACCACAATGACATAGATCAGTCACAGGGACTCCGAAGTCAGGAACGTGCCTTGCCTACCGATTATCTAGTATTAAATAACGAGAACGAGACTTAAGTCTTTTATACATATTGGCCTATTCATTAATAAAATCGGCTCCAAATGTTCCTACATAACAAACAGTATATTTGACGGCAACATGAATCTAGTTCCTGGAAATTTTTATTTTGACAACACTCGAGGTAAGGGTAATATTCCAAGATTTCGGTAACTAGAGACTTATTGACGCCAAATCAGTTTTTTACTCGTAATCTATTGATCTACAGAATTTTTTGATCCACCGTAACAGAAGGTAATTGTTAAAAAAAACTATTGGAATCGTATCGGCTTTTTCGATCTCTTCAATGTCGCACTGGCGTAGGGTTTCTTCAGCAGTGTCTAATTCAAATATTCTAAAATATAATTCAAAAATATTGTAACTCGGGTTCTAAATTCGGTGATTGACATTGATATTTGAAGAAGTTTACAACAGAAGGGAAACATATGAAAACAGATAATTTGACGCGAATAGTGAACTCTTTTCTTTAATAAATTTTATATTTAGAGGTTTAACCTTACATTACGCATAAAGATGTTAATTTATAATTGCAAAATAATATTTAGGATAGTATAAAAATATTATGGCCATTATATTGGTATAATGATAATGATGTATATGTATACGAACCATTAAAGAGTTATCTATAAATTAATATTTATTTAATTAATTTATTTACAAATTTTTCAACAGATACATTACATTAATTTTCCATTTAATATAATTTGTAATTACAATTTTATAAGTAAATAAATTGATTTCTATAAAAGGTTGGAAGTTAAATATCAAATTAGTCAAAATCAAATTAATTGATTTTAAATTAAATTGAAATTATTTTTCAATTATTTTGATAAATAAACGAATTCTATCCTTCTACAATATTTAAATACAATTAAATAAACCAATTATAAAATTCATAGTATTTAAAGAGCCAAGTCTAAGTCCTTTATTTATTTAAATTATTGGGCAGAATATTTGAATTTATAGTATGTAAGTATTACATTTTGTACTACTGTACTTTATCACTTTTTACTTTAAAAATATTCAAATTAATTTCATGCTGTCAGTCTGACTGAATTTTATATGTGCAAATTTTCAAATTATATTTTATAAATCTGAAGAGTTTATTTTAGAAAACATATGAAAGCCCTGTGTAAGTTTTGAGTGCAGTCTTAGCCTTTAAGTTTTCAGAGCCTCCGCCTAAAATTGACTGTATTTAGTTTCAAAATAATGGAGTAAAAGGCATTAAATATTTAGTAAATTAGTCTTATAAATATTTCAGATTTTATTTCATATATGAAATGTTATAAGTTGGCCCTGAATTAAATGTTAAGTAAAAAATTTCAGTAATTCATTAAATAATTTAAATTTACATAACCAGAAATAAGATAATAAAGTTAAAAACCAAAATTATAAACAATTTTGTCATCTATTAAAATTGAGCTTCCATCAAAATTATAAAGTTTCAGGAAATAATTTGTTACACAAATATTTTTCATCTTTCTATACTTTATAACTATCGTTTTTATTGTCCATTTCTAAAAAGTCTGTAAAATTCAGTCAACTTTAAAATACAAATAACTAACTTTTTTAACTTTGTAAATGTTTTCATCCTTTTTTTAAATATACTTTGTGATTGTGACTGCACAAACTATAGTTTTTCCAAATATACATAACCAACAATTATATTATATAAACAATAGCATTATTAGTATAAATGTATAGTGTTCTTCATATAGGAAAAGATAAAGTTTAAGGACCAGCAATGCAGCAGGATACAAAAAAAAAAACTGAAATTATTTTTGACTTTTTTTTTGTCCTTGTATATTAAAATTGAAACTGGTAAGAAACAAATATTGTAAATATCCGCAAGCTTTGTTTTTTTGCACTGTGTTTTTTTTTTGTCAACTTTTATGAAAATTCCTTCTGAATGTCCTTTTTATTTTTTGTTTATCACAATTTAACAATAAGGAATTTTGTTATTTTAATTTTTTTTTTACAAGTTTTATAAAAGGTCATATTACATAGCCACAAATTAAATATCCTTGTTGGTTTTTTTTATTGCTGTTGATTTGGTTATGTAATTTTCAATAAAAAAAATATAAAAAATCCTTTTTATATGATTAAGTTTATGTTTATATTAAAATAATAAGCCGGCGTAGTATTTACTTAAAAATAAATATGCTAAATAAATATTTTTTTACATGTACTATGTACGTATGATTTTTGGTACACATATCACTGACGTGGAAAATTATTGCTGATGGCCAAATTTTCCCTTTTTTGTATATTGATTTTTAACAAAAAAAAAAAATATTGATGCATAAAACAGAAATTGAAGGCTATGTGCAGCCAAATTACTGTGCAGTAGTTCCATTAGTTTCTTTTATTAGTTTCATTAGTTTCTTTTATAAATTTCTCTAAATATATAATTGTAAAGTTTAAAATTATCTACATAGCGCCATTTAGTAAAGGAAAATTACAAATACTGCAGTCGATAGTTTATTACGTTTCTACCGCCATATATCTAATAATTATCTTGGTAAGCCACGAGTTCATCTAAAACTGGTTCATCAAATGATTAATTCATCGAATTACAAGTTCATCGAAAAAATATTATTTTGAAACTATAATTTCCGAATTATGATCAGCTGAACTGAAGACTGATAAAAATTCTTGGAATCGTATTCCTAATATTTCATGCGATTGAGCTCTCAATTTAATAATATTTTTTCGATGAACTTGTAATTCAATAAATTCCATTTTCTTTGAACATATTTTCTATGAACTCGATGTGAATAGAATTTATCTTGCTTTTGGACAGACAGATCGACAGAAATTAGAAACCGCGTTGACAGAAAGGATTTTATGTTTAAAATATAAACAGTTAATCCATTTATATCTAGTCAACGCCAAAATCTATTTGGTTTGATAAAAAACTATATATAAAAAAATATTGTGATATTAATAATTGATTTATTTTTCGCTTTTAATTTGATTATATTGCTGTATAAAATGAAAATTGATAAAAAAAGATGTAATATTTTTTTTTTTTAAAAAACATATTTTTACATAAATTTAAAAAAATAATTGAAGCGAGATAATTTCATATTTCATGCATCCAAATCAATTTGAACTATTTATTGAATTTCAATTTAAATCTTTCCTTTAATTAGGCAAACACTATTTATCTTTATCTGCAGTGGATTTATATAGAAATTGTATAAAATTAAAATTTTATTTGATCTAATATGATCTAACAAATACGATGAGGATTACATAGATAAAATACAAAAGTAAATTCAATCTAATTATAGTAACATAGAAAATTAATTATTCATAGTCAGAATTTATTGATGATATACTATATAATTTTTTTGGTATTATGTTAAAGTATATTAAGTTTTAATTAATTGTAAGCTAGAAGTTAACTTTGTCACATTAAGATTTTCTTTTCAATAAACTTTTTCCTTAAAATATATAGTTACATTATTTGGTAAATTGTAAAGGTATTTACCTAATCTTCAGTATATAAATATCAAAATGGTTTTTTTATTTTAAAATTATAAAATTACATCGTTGAAATGTTTGACATTTTCAATTTGATAAGGAATAATGGACAATTGTAAATAAAATTGTTTAGTAGTTTATTGATTTTGTAAAGGAAATAAATCATTACTTATTCAATCAATTTTGAACGAATAGTAATTTAAAATAAATTAAGATTCACAAAAATGAATATCGTTATAATAAAATGTTTTTAGGATACAAAAAGTCTCACTTATAAATTATCTAGGAGCACAAAAGGCAAGATTCGAAGGATATTTTCAAATTGCTTGTAATAAAATAATAGAAGAAACTGGAAATAATATAAAGGAAAATGATTTCCAAAAAGTTTCAATATTTTATTAATTATTTACTGTGTATGCTAAAATAAAGAAATTATAATTACATAAAAATATGAAGCCAGTAATTTGTCATCTTCAACATTATTCCTAATTTTACTAATACATTTCTAGTGTTCATTATAAACTGATTAAACTTAAAATGATATTGATGTCTTGATCAAGAATTCATGTTACGAAAACTAACAAATTACATAATCCAACTTTCATATTGTAAATAATAAATTAATTACTCTCTTTTTCAAATATTTGTTTAAATATTACTGACAACTACTAATGTAATTACATAAAATAACATCAATTATAAAACAAGTAATATGAGATACTACATACAGTAAATAAACATAATATAACTTTTCCTTTGATAATTAAAAAAACAACTACCATTAATTGCATTAAATTAAGGTCACTACTAAATGTAATATCAATTTCAGATATAATTAAACAATTTATAAAATATCTTTTACCAAGAATCAATTATGATTATATGTCGAAATTCAATTAAATTCATATATAATTTAAAAATTTATAATTGTTTTCAAAATATTTACACTTGCAGATACTCCAAATCTAATTCAACATAAATAAATAAGTTCTCAAAAGAACTTTCTAATAATATTAACCAATGTTAATTAAGTATGTAAATTAAAATTATATTTAAAGGTTTCAAAACTTTTATAACCTTTCTTAATGGAATAATTTTTTAATGAAATATTTTTTATTTTTTTACGCAATAATTCTTAATAAAAAAATTTCATTATTGTGAATTAAAAAATAAAAAAATAATTAAATATTGAGTAACAAGGAAATAAAAACAAAATTAAAAATTATTATGTAATTAAAAAAATATAAAAAATGTCCTTTTACATTTTAGTTATTGATGAAATGAAATTATTTATGGGAAAATGAAATTTAGTGTTTGGTTTCAGAATTTATCTATCTATTATCCATCAGAGATTTAATCAGGAAAACAGATGGTTTAGTCCTTAGTGCGCTTACAGCTGTGATATTCACGACAGTTTAGAAATGGCTTAAGTGAGTTATAGTAACTAATCTTATTATTCGAAAAGTTGATGTAAAATTTAATAGACTAAAAGTTTGACGATTTTTTTTGTTTGTAACATTTCATTTATAATAATTATTTCTGAATGCTGCTACAAAATATTGTCACAGTGAATTTTACGAATCCTACATAAAATTACAATGTGATGTTTCATAAAAATGGTCAATAAAAAGTGCCGAATTCTAATAAATATTTAAAACTTCATGAGGTTTTTCTAATGAATCAATGAATTGTTTATGATATGTTTATAAAAAAATGGAAACATATAGCCTAAAAAATATAGAGAAACATGAATAAATTATTAGAAAAAAAAATCATGCTAATTTAAATTAATTTATCAGTATATATTAAAAAAATAATGAAGTGGTCCATTTACTATTTTAAATCATCATGTCTTTCTATATTATTCAAAAATTGTGTTTGTTGTTTCTTTTGTTTATATATTTTAATTAAAATTTTACATAAAATCTATTTTAATTCCAAATATTTTCTATATATAATTTAATTTTAATTATTAATGAACATCAAACCAAAAACTTATCTAACACAAAAAATTAAAATCATTTCATATTTCATATATTTTATCTATAACAATACATAATAACAATTATAGATACTTTATCATAAAATTTTAATGTCAGTAACAGAAAAAAATCATTTTCATTTTTTTATAGGGTGAGATTTAACGCGCTTATTATTTTCTATTACCTCAAAATTATTATTATGGTAAAATATAAAGTCATAAAATTTATATAATAATTTATTTAGGGGTTGTTTTTTGGTTGTTTTTCACAGATATATGACGACTGCCTTTACCATATTGTTATAATATTAATAATATTATTCAAATAAAAAAATTTATAAATGAAATTATAGAAATTTTGGTTGAATAACTTTTTCTATATTTATTTATATTTTATTATTATTTATTTGAAATTATTTACCAAAATTGTAATAATTTTTGTTATTTGGAAACAATAAAAAAAATATTTTTAATTTTATTATTTTGAATTTTACAAATCGATTATTATATTATAAACATTTTACATATTATAGAAAATTATTCATAATTTTTTAAAAATAAATTTGATTATCACACCCGGAAAAATATGAATAATAATATTATTTCGTTAATAATTTTTGTAATATTCATAATTAATGTTATATGTGGTTGGAAATTTTTTAACCAACAATAAAATATAAATAATTTTTTAAATAATAATTGCATTTAATTAAAGAAGGATAATAATATGAAAAAAATTTATGTTTTTGTATATATTTATTTATAAATTGAATTGCTGCGTTTATATTCTATTATTTTAAATTATAAATTGCATTAATAATTATGTAATATTATATTTATAGTCTATGAAAATAGTAAGGTTTAATATGGAATTAGTTAAATATTAATTTAATTTTAAATATAATGATAAATTGGCATATTTTTGAAAACAATAAAAATTTTGTTCATGATTCAATTGTCATGATGAAAATTATTTAATTTGTCATTATTATTTTATACGATGAATGTTCATATTAATTTTTTTTTATTTAAATACTTTTTAATAGAATATTTGTGAAGTAAAATACGAGATTTAGTATCAAAGATATTTTAATATACAAAAAACTATAAACTAACTAGCGACCGGAACCATACAATTATAAAATAACAATTCAAATTTGATTTTTCTAAATAAGTTTAATAGTGGAGTTAAACTCGACGGACGCAACAAGTTAAAATATATGAAAACATATGAAAGTAATTAAACTCGACGGAAAAACAACGCAACGACGGAACCGACGTATTAAAGTTGATTTAATTTTAATATTTTTATTTTACAACGGACTAAAATGTCATAAGCAGCTGAGATGTGATAAATGTATTTTTTTTAATAATTATTTTTTGTGTGTATTTGTGAAATAAAATTATGTAACACGTAACCAGAGTACAATAAATTAGCTCTAATGTTTCCAACTCCATAATTAGATACAAAAACTTCGATTTTTTTTTCTATTTTTAAACTTCGAAAAAGTTAGGTTAGCAAACATTTCAAAATAAATAGCAACGACGGAAGAACGTATTCCGTTTGCCACCCTCATTTTGGGATTCTACGTTTTTGACATTTCAATCAGTCGTCCGTCGAGTTTAACTCCACTATAAGAATATATTTGCAGGGATCGGATTCTCTGACCAGATATCAAGTATAACGATAATAGAGTTGAAATTTCGATCACGATTATCGAAAAAAAAAATTCAAATCATGGCAGTCGATTGCAATCGCATTTTTAAAAAATCGTAGTAGTTTTTGCTACAATTTAAAATCTCAAAATGTTAAATCTTGGTAGTTTGAAAGATAATTTTTTTTTGAATAATAAGAGTTTTCGTTAATTGTGTAAAGTAAAATAAATTTAATAGAAAAAGATAGTTTAGAAATGAGTAAGTTATTATTGGTATTATGATCATCATTTTCTAACGATGATTAAGGAAGTATTTCTGCAGAAAGGGTAAGACGAAGGCAGTTAAGAGATTCGATACATATCAAAATATGTATCGAATGAAATTATCGTTTGACAGCTCGATCAATCGCGAGTACTGTCATCTTAAATACCACATATTTCGATATCGTAAACTCGATATATAGTGAGAGAATCCGACCCCAGTAATTATTTAAAGTTATTAATAACAAAAATGAATTCAATACCATTTTATAATGACTCATAATTTGGTGATTTCGGTTTTTAAGTCGGAGCTGAATTTAGGAACATGTTAACATAAATTCGTATTAATACAGATATACATAGATGCAAATATATATAAAGAGGAGAATGCGTTATTGGATGCATTCGGTAATGTATGTCGCACGAATAATAATAATCTATGTAACAAAGTTGATATAATGAAATGTATGTTATTAAGGTTTACCAATTCTCAAATGTTTTAAATGTCTGGACTACTCAGGTGGACTGAAAAAAGATTGTTTTGTTTTTATATCTTTATTTATACTTTGGAATAACCTATACGGGATAAGTAGCATAATACTTAATTATGAGGAACTAAATTATATTTTTTATAAAATACAAAAATCTATCTAAAATGTTCTAATTTTAACTTTTTTTTACAAAAATTAAATTTCAATTGAAAAAATTGCGTTTAATTTCATCCAGGATTGACGTTATATATTTTCATTTCATAAATCATGTAAAGACAACCAATTCCTCATTCCTCTTAGGGAAGGTAAAAAAATTTCGGATTTTGAAAGATCACAAAAAATATCAAAATTTCAAATCCTGCAATAATTAATTTCAAATATAATAATATTATTTTAATTTTGAAAGAAGATTAAAATTATATATAAATATAGGTAATTTAGAATGTCATGTTTTTCATTTTTCTGTTTATAAAACAATTTAAATACTTAATAAATATTTTTTCAATTTTGCGCACAATTTAAAAATTTAATAAATGAAAATTTTTACTTTGATCTAAATATATATATCAAAGTACCGAACCGAAGGTATTTTATGATACTCTTACATAGAATTTGTTATTACTTTTTTTGTGTTCCTTTACTCACTAGAGATTACATACGTTCATTCACGTACAAATATATATACATACATATATTTTGATAAGTGAATTCATTTAATTTACGTACTGGAAAACATACAATTTTGATAACTTTCTATTATGGCAGAGTTTGATGGAACAAGGAAATGGCACGAAATATTTTTACCTTTATTTTTATTAATGACAAGCGGAATATCATTTTCTTTCATTATTTTATGTGAAAGTTGTTCATAAAAATAAGAAATTTCTTTTTTTTTCCTTCGGAGAGATTGTCTTCCTTACATCGTTGAGGATATTTTATTCACCCCATGACAGCAAAAAAAAAAAAACGAAATTATGTAATTTTTTTTTCGATAAAAGTTGAAATGAGACAGTTCTTTTTTTACATATATTGTAATGTAGCTACAGCTTAGTTGTTATTCGGTGTATAAGTACGATTGTACAGATAATTTACGGAAAATCATAACTAAAAAGAACTCAAAAATCATCAGATAGAAGTAAAACTTATCAGTTTTTATACAGGTCCGTTTGTCGATTACAATTTGAAAGAGTTTTATAGAAGTCACACTAATACTTATTTTATACTCTAAAATTATAATTACAAAGGATATTTTTATAAAAACGTCATTTATAGCAAATAACAACTAAGGTGACTAAATTATCTTAGTATATTTCATTTCTTGTATAATTTTTTTGTTTTTTTGAAAGGTGTAAAAAATGCGAAAAAAGGTTTCACGAATATCCTTGAAATGTATTATTTTTTTCCTTACAAATAGACCTAAAAAAAATATTGCGGAAAATACTCGTTATTAGTTTAGCTTTTCTTATGATTTTCCAGATTGTCTTATTTAAAAAAAAAAAAAAAAAAAATTTGCTGGCACAATATTTATTATAAATGGAAAATTGACCCTAAAATTATTATTTTTTCTTTTATAAAATGAACATTTTTATTATTATATTATTTTAAGCTATAAGATTATTATTTTTCACACAATTAAACAAATCGCAATCAACTTTAATATCATCATTAAAGGCAATCAACTCTGGCGTTTATTATAATTAAATTTGTTCACTGTTCAATAATTATGAATTTATTTAGTTATGCACTTTATAATATTAAATAATTTTTGTAAAAAATATTTTGAGAGCAATTATTACCAAAAATCAAAAATAATATTTTAAAAGTAATTAATTTAAATTTTCCATAATTATTATCAATTATTAACTAAACAGAGATAGACTCTCATATATAAAAAAAAACTACTTCAAAATTATTTTAACAAGTGACTCTTGTCTAAAATAATAATCATAAAAATTGGAAAATAACATTAAATAAATTAGGTCAATTAATTTTATTTTATGTTTTATCTAAATTGCCCACAGATAAATAAATTGATTTGACAGACAACAATTCATTTTTTTTTTTAAAAATCGTTATTGAATTATTTCCTAACTATAAACTTTGGTTATATTAACGAATAATATAAATTTACTAATTATAATTACTTGGTAGAATTTAATAAAATAAATAGAAATCAATAATAACATTTAGTTTTAGACTTAATATTAGAAATGGAATCTGATAGAGAGAGAGCTACCAATCATTATATTTGTAAAAATGAAAATGAAAATTGCAGACTTTTGTGAAATCATTAAAAATGATATTTAAACTATCGCAATCCTTGCTTTTGAAAACCCTAAATTTTAGAGATACCATCAGTAGATAGCAACTATTTCAAATCATTGCTAAGCATATGATACGGCAAGTTATTGGCTAGGTTTTATACTGTCAAAAAATTTTATCTACTTTTTACATAATATTTAATATAAAGCCAGGGTTTTTAAAACGCAAAGGCGAATTGTTGTTAAATTATTCAGAATATATCCAAAGTAAATAACGTTGCAAGCTCTTAGACTATATAAAAGATTAAAAACTATCATACAAATTAAATTATGTACAAAACCAATAAAATTTTATTGAAATCGGAAAAATTTGTCGACCATCATTAAAATATGCTCGATAAAATTTATAAAAAATTATTTTATATATTTATTAATATGGTAATCGATTAATATTTTATGAATTATATTTTTTTAATTTTTATATTATTTTGCTCCAAGTTAATTGCCAGAAACGATTAAATATTGGTCGTTTAAAAGGCAGTAGTTAAACACAATTTTGATGATAGTGGACCACAATCAGTGTAAATGTTATAAACGAGAAGATTTAACAGTACGACATAAACTCTGCAGTTGTGAAGGGTTTATGTTTACACTATCTCTAATTCTATATTAACAGTACATGCTTAGTTAGTTACGTATGATTAGAAAGAACATCACAATAAACTATATATTGTTTCAGTGATTAGAATTGTCCGTAGCCTTCCATTATATGAAACCTAACCCGAACTACCGGTTATAAGAATGGTGGAAATATTTTAATTATATTAGTGTTTTCTTCATTGGTTTATTCGAGTCGAAAATTAAGTGTACCATAATTTGAAAGAATATGATTACATAGTTTAAGTTTTAACCAATATGATGAAGTCCAAGTTGTTACAAACCGTTTAGCCCAGATAATAATTTATAATTCTATTTTGGTTTATCTAATTTTTTAATATGTTAGTTATATAGAGTAAAAATACTGGCGATTTTCTGAGTAAGTTCAAGTTTATTTTAGGCAACATTTGAAATAGTGAAATTGTTAAAGTACTTCTAATGAAATTGTTAATGTATGCTCTGACGTACCTGCGAATTAATTTATATTAATTTGACAAAACTTCATGATGCTATTAGTAATTACTTAATATTTATGCATTTGCAAGTACACATGTTTAGCTAATTTTTACTACTATAAATGAGATTTATTTCGGAATTGGAGATTGATTTTGGGCACAAATTGTAATTTATTTCAACAACTCAAAATTGTACAAAAGTTTTATATTTTACTAAAACTTATAACCCGCACTGTGTGATTCAAATTTACATTACAATCACAAATTATTTATTAGCTTTTTCTTAAGTCTCTAAGCAAAAGAAGTTCAAATTGAAAATTGAAAATTATTTCTATTGTATTTATTTTCATTTTCATTCTTTTTATATAAATGTATTTTAATTATGTATTTTCTTTAAAGTTCCCTTTTATATGTGTATAAACTTAAAACACAAAATCCCCAAATGTATGATTTTAACAATTGATATTACTAAATCCCTAAACATACACAAAGAATGATGAATGAATTTGAAGATGAAAAATATTTATATTATATTTTTTGTCTTTTCTGTTCATTCATTATTATGAAGGAACAAGGAATATTTCATTTAACAAACACTGTAACTTTGGTGGCACAAGTATAAGAATAAAATATATAAGGAAAAACAACAGAAATCATAAATTATATAGTAAAACTATATTTACTATTATGCACGACATAATATATGTTTTATGTTCACTTTGTATTTATCTGTAAGGATGCACATTTTCATGATAATTCATATTCATTTGTTTTATACATAAATATACATTCCAGGAAAAATGAAACATATTATTTTATATAAATACGAAAAATTCATCTATTTACATTTATTACATACACCACAAGGATAATATAATATTTCAAGGATATATAAAAAATAAATTGAACCAAATAATTCGTAAAAGAGAAAATTTAAAAAGTTTTACTTTAATAATAATATTTAATGGATCTTGGTCCATATAATTTTTGGGAAAATTATTTTCAAAAAAAAAAGTTTGTATAGAGAAATAGTTTTAAAGTTTGTTCGTTTACAATTAGAAAGTCATAGTAAGTGTGAATTATAATAATGAAATATTTATGGTTTTTATTTACTTCTAAACTATATTACAAAATGCTAAAAGGTTTCACTTTGTGCAGAAAGACTAGTAGAAAAGAAACTAAAAAATAATATTTTATAAGACTCCCTCGCTTGAAATATCGAGTTTTGAAACCTGTTCATTAAAGTTAGAATGCTTCATTGATTTATAAAGAATTTGAAAATTAAATATTCTGAATCCTTAAATAGCAGTAGAAAAGTAGTACAAAGATGCCCTTGATTTAGAAATAAATATTGTTGACATATTTTTTAAGGATGACGCTAATAATTTAGCTTTAACGCCATTTTCAAAGTTTGTTTTATAATATAATACTTTTATGTAGAGTATGTCTAGGTGGCCATTAAAATGTTAATTAGTATAACTAGATTTGTTATTAAGCAATTAATATTCTTACGAAATGAAAGTGGCCGAAGTTGTTAATGTTAATTAAATAATAAGTGAAATCAAGTAAGCTTGATCCCAAGAAAGCTTGTTTTATATTGAAGAATGTCTTCACAAAATTTTCATTTTATATTATCTTTAAAACTTATACAATGGCAAATCTTATTTTGACATTCCTGGAAACCAAATAATAAAGATTTTGTATTAGGATAAGAATTAAAGATATTTAATAAATGTTTATCTAAACAAAATGTATGGCATATTAAGAATACTGTGAAACATATCTCATTTTTTTTATAAATTTAGCTACTATATGATTACCATCAATTTATGGTTAACAAAGAAGTTAACATTAATTTTGATTGATCGATAAATTGTGTAATTAAATATATATGACTAAGGGAAATCTTTGAAAAGTTAACTTTATTATATACAGTAGATTAATAAAATGTTTTTTTTTTTATATATTTCAAGGTTATGTATAAATTAAGTTTTTGATTTACACTCGAATTGGCTAACTAATTGTACACGTACTGTTGTTCTAAGGAGTGATGTACAATTTTTTCATATTAAATCATCATTTTTGGCTTATTGAATTTAATTTTATAAAAATGTATACAAAATTCAAATTTAAGATTAAATTCAAACAAGTTTTTAGTTCAAAATGTGGCAACATTAAAGTCAATTAAATCCTTCAATGCAATGCAACATTACAGAGTGATTCATATAGTAAAATAAATTGCATTACTTAATTTAATTAACGTTATTTCTATAAAAAAATATATTAAAGTTTTTTTGTTTTGTTTAAAAAAAAATATATTAAATTAAAACTTCCTCTTTACTGAACACATTTTAGAGAGCATTGTAATTTCCACAATTACACAATACATTTTCCATCAGTATCAAGCAAAAAAAAAACTTACAAGTATATCCTGAAAATATGACATTATCTATCTCCTTTCTTTAAATTTATATGATTTTTTTGTTTTAATATAATTTTGTTAATGTTATTAAATTAATTTATGAAAAATAATATGATACGACAAACAAAACATTAAAACCTCTAAAAACAATTTCTCTTTAGCTTAGTGATAGTAATAATAAAATGTTGACAATTTCCCGCATAAAAAAAATCATAATATATTCTTATATTGAACAAATATGTCTTCTCTGTATAAAAGGACATAAACATTAGATACACAAAAAATTGTACATTAAAGATTATCGTCATCAAAGTACTTAAGTAACATATACGCCAGCTTTAAAATAAAAAATTTCATCCAAATAAATCACTTGGAATGGACGGTTCCATGGACGGTTTAAATATTATCTAAATCGTACGGCGGTAAATAAATAGTTAAGACAGAAATATGAACCAAATTATTTAATATTTTATATATTTAATATACAAATAGTTCGACCTTATTTGACATATTATATCCAAACTAGAGAAATCTAGTTCAGAATTCGGAAAATAAAACAGAAGGAATTTGTATATTAATATTTTTATTTCGTATTTCTTGCGACTAAAATATGAAATAAAATAAGATTAAAAGCAATTCCAACGAAAATAATATTTAAATATGAAAAAAATACAACAGTTTTGAAACTTTGCACACGTGGTGCCTAAGCGTTTTGGATGAAAAATTTTGGCAAACTAAGATAGACCGAAAAAGTGAGAAAAATATGAAATTTAACAAATAACTCAAAATCTGTACGAATGTTTAAGCTAAAATTAAAGCTAACTCGCTACAGATAACTATATTATTATATATTCGGCAAATATCGTGTTATATTATTTTCTCAAAAATGACAAATATGCTTATAGGACCCTTAAGTACTCAAATATACGAAAATGTTAATTTTTTTACAATTTTCCATTTTTTGTTTATAATATACAAACAATGGGCGAGAAGAGATGAATATAAATAATTATGTAATATGTTTCAAATAGGAACCAACCAAAAAATGGTTTTGTATACAAACATTTAATCATAGTTGATATTCTTGTCCTTTTTTTTGTGTCCTGTAAATAAAAACGAGGTAAAATACTATATTTCGGATAATATGAAGAAAATGAAGAACAATAAATGTTATGTGACACCAAGGGAATTTTATGTTTTTGCTGTATCGGTGGTACGTACATCTAAGGATAAAACTATAGTTAGAAAGAGGAAAAATAAATATTTAAAAGAAAATTGAATATAAACAATATAAAATATATATTTATATTATATAATATATAATAACAAAATGAACTAAATTAGAGTTTTATGCTTCGACGAACATATAATTTCCTCTTTAGTTATTTTATGTCCTTTTTAAGTTAAAAAAAAAACATTGCTTAAAAAATAGTCAGAATTTGTTTATTTTTTTTGGTAGCTAGTATAGAGTAATTTATTTGCAGACCTTGACGACATGCAGATTATATGGGGTCCGTTTTTAATTTTTTTTTTTGTAAAAAAAGTTAATGCATTAAATAATTTGTTAGGGTAAAATGGTTCTATCGAGAGTGTTTTTTTAAGTTAATTAGTGGGTATGAACAAAATGAAAAGTTTTTAAATAATAATTATGATAGAAAGCGTTAAATGAACAGAAAATTAAGAGAAATTAGTAAAGGAAATGTTTAAAATAGTTTTTAACACAAATATGTAAACGTTTTAGAATTTGTAGTAAGATTAAATTTAATGGTTTTATGTAAGTTTTAAAATAAGGGAGAATTTTATATTACCAATTATCTTGGTAATATAAAATAAAATATTTAACGAATTTTAGTCAATATTAAAGTTATAGTAATACGATTTTATTAGTACCGAAATTCTTAATTTTAAAAGCAAAACAAAATTTAATTTTTCAAAAAATATTGGATTATGCTTTCTGCAGCAATAATTAAAATGAAAAAAATAATTTAAAAAAATAATGTATACGTTCTTAAATATCATTTTTAAAATTTTACAAATGGATTAGTCGGAAAATTTATGTGAAATTGTGAAAAAGGTTTTCAGCAAACCAAATTTAATAATTATTGAAATTTAGGAAATCATTTTGAAATGTATTAAAATTATGTATATAAAATTTGTGGGTGCATTTGAAAGACGTATAAAAGTAGAAGGAATACAAATTCTTAGTACATTTGTTACATGAATTATCGGAATTGAAATTGAATGTAATTTTCATTTAAAATTGATTGAAATTATATGTACCACAAATGTGTCTCTCCCATTATTACAATTACAAAATATATTAATACGTTGAGCTTGAATTTTAAGTATGAGCTCGTATAATCAATCAATAACTATGACCGTAAATTGTATTAACTCTAAGACCGAGTGATGGACTACTAGTATTATATAATTTTGCCTGTTAAATTTTCAAACTCCCAAAATTGTTGATATAAACTGAATCACAAAACACATTTTTTTCTTCAAATTTTCAATGGTTGGGAAAAGCTTATCAAATTTTGTCACGTGAACCAGAGTATGCTAATCTGGAATATTCCATACTTCTAAATTATTAAACTTTACTTTTCGATTGTAAAATTTAAAATATATTTTAATATTATATTTTTTAAAAAAATGTATCCACCATAAACCATAAATTCCCAAATGAATTATAAAGAAAGATTATTGCAGCACAAAAATATTCATGACAACAAAAAAAAAATATTTCCTGAATATTTTTCCATGTTATTGTAGTCATTAAAAATCTTAAATTATGTTGAAAATATAGCATTTAATTAACTTTTATTTCATTGAATTTTTCATTTTAGCTTGTTTAAAAAACATGTTTTTAAAAATTTAAAATTTTTTTTCTTGTTGTTATTTTCATGAACAAACATCAAAAATTCGACAATTTTTTTTTTTATTTTTTGTATATGTTATAGAGTTTATTTGTCATCCAAGTAAAAATGAAAATAATAAAAATCTTGTTTACATGATGAAAAATCAGTTGGAAAATTTCTCATCCATGAAGATGTCACACAACTCAAACTGATGAGATAAACCTTTTTATTTTATTTATTTTTAACTAAAGCACGCAAATTTTACATAAATTAACTTTAAAATTGGAATACACATACACACACATGAGATATTATTTAAAACCAAGGTATATAAATAAAATGGATAAGAAAAATAATTTACCTGAATAAAATACGTAATACCTGTCCGTTGGGATCAAGATTTTTTATTCATTCAGGTTAATTTCCATAAATACACTTTAGGTTCTTACATATAAAGTTGGAAAAGGATGTTTTTATGGAAATTAATTTAAGTATAAAAGTTTAATTTAAGAAAAACTATCGATTTATTATAATAATGATAATTATAATTATTAAAATTGAAAAATTGTGATTGAATATTTGAAATTTAATAGAAATATTTCAATTATTTATTTCTAAGAGTATCAGAAAATTGCGACTAAATTGTATATGTCGCCCACGTCGGAAAGCAATAATAAATTGGATTATTTTTGATCCAAAAGATGGTTATCAAAATTGTTATGTTCTGTAATTTGTCTATTTCGTAATAATTTTTTAACAAATACTTGAAATAATTAATTTAAAATATAAGTTAATAGTCGTCGTTTAAAAGTTCCTTAATTTCTTTTTGTCTACATACGACCCTGAAAGATCCTTTTTTTAAAGTAATATCAAAATGAATATATTATTTATTTTTCAATATTCCATAAAACTTTACAAATCTTTTAAATATTACCAGATGGAATATTGTAGGTGTAAAAGGGTTGCACATATTATAACGCATAATATTGTTTGAAGCTAACTTTCTCAACCATTGTTTACCATTCACTTTTAAGTGATGCACCTTGTAATTCTAAGCAACTCTCTACACACAAAATATGGTAATTAACACGTGTAGCGTATTGATTAGGTCAACAAATAGATCCATAATATCAAAATAGAGTTTTAATATTTAATTCGAAATATATTTTAGCAAATTATATTTTGAAAACAAAATTTAATTATATTATTTTGGACATCAAAAAAATTATTAAAAACTATATTTTCTATTACAGACAAAATGGTGCCCCTTTATATCATATTCTTCAATATCTTAGATTATTTCCACTAAAAAAAATATGTACTACTTAACTACAAACATTACATAAATACATATATATATATACATAAAAAGTAAATAAATTTCCATTTTTTTCTCCCCAGAAAAAAAGGAAAACCAAAACAAACATAAAAAAAACTAGGAAAAATGTAATAAAATTCATAAATGATTTTTAATAAATTCAATGTTCAACATAAAAATATAAAAATAAAGAGTACACAGAAGAAAAAATTCATATTCTGACAATAATGACAGTTTTTTTATATATATTATGCAATGATAACATTGTACTTGGACATAGAATTGAAATTATATGAATATATGTTGGGAGTGCGTCAACATTGGTCAAAAT
Source organism: Rhamphomyia laevipes (assembly GCA_963920725.1). Taxonomy (NCBI): domain Eukaryota; kingdom Metazoa; phylum Arthropoda; class Insecta; order Diptera; family Empididae; genus Rhamphomyia; species Rhamphomyia laevipes. Next base: position 21,111,262 of record OY987258.1, on the reverse strand, counting down.
GATGAATGAAAAAAAAAAAAACACCAAAAAGAATTATATACAAGAGTTTTTTTTTTTGGTATTAAATGCCACTGGTGGCATTACATAAAATTTATTGTCATCAGACTGCAATATTATAAAAATAACTTTGAGTTATGTGAAAAATACAAAAAAAAAACAGAAAAAAAAAAATTAACAACATGTGCTTGAACTGAATATAATAATACATTTAACAATATTGTCATGAGACTACTTTAAATTTGAATTACTTCAACATGGCATTCCAAAAAAAAAAAAAAAAATTATAAATAAAATAATATATTTTAATATTTTTTAATATTGCAGAATATTTTATAATTTAGCCAAAAACCAAAATATTTAGCTAATTGTGATGCCTCCAATTAAAATTTCAAAGAAATTATGAATACCTAATTATAATTTCTTTAGATGAAAGAGTTCTAGGAGACCCTGAAAGTGGTCACGAACTACATCAATTACGAAATGCTTCGATTTAATACCAACTCAGAGTTCCTCAATACCAACTCAGAGTTCGTTTTCTATAAAGTGGTACTACTACGGACACAGTATGGTCTCTTTGTGGCTCTATGGCTATGTATAATTTTGTTTAAATATTAGAAAAATTATAGTTATATATTATTATAACAGATACCGTAACTCGATTAATATCAAACTCTAATTCTTATAAAATTCTTCAATAATTGCATACCAATACGGACGCAGGATATTTTGGAAATAAAAGATATAAAATGCTAGTTCCAATTGTTTTCTTTTTAGGATTTTAAGGAAACCATTAATTTGACAGTTTGGATATGGTAGCGCAAAATATAGTAAGTATAGAAATGATTTTTAAATTGATTAATTCAGCGGCTGTGATAGTTAAATAACCTGGTAACTAACAGCGACTGACTATTTTCCCAAATTTTGATAAAGTTGTGGCAAGTTTTGATTGAAAATATGTTAACACCATTTTTTGACAAAGATTTGGTTACACTTTTGACAAATAATAACAAAAAAAAATTCCCTTGTTCTTAAAGTTACATAATGAACAAGATTTTCTGATGTAGAGGTTGGGAGTTGAATTAAATAAGGCCCTTCGGGCCCGCAGAACCAAGGTATAGGCACATAAACTCTGTTGCGTCCATTGTACCACCTTAACAATCAGTTCAGTCAGTTTTTGCGGTTAATATTTGCAGAAACACCGTAACTAGCATGTTAACTAGCTGTGTCTATTATCCTTTTCAGAACTATCTTTTTTCAGTTAGCCAGTATGACATGGTTGGTTATCTTTCACTGTTGCCATGGTTGGTTGTCTTTTTGGGAAATTTGTTTTATTAAAGGTTTACGAAATATTGCTTACATTTTCATTAGTTCTTAATTTAATCAATTATCATAGTTTGTAAAAACTATTTGCCTGCAACCATAACAAAAAATGATTTTTTTTTATATTATTTTTATGGAAAAACTTTAATTCCTTTAATATTGCTAAGTAAATCACAAAAAAAAAAAAAAAAAATATTAAATTTCAAAGCATATTTCCGCATTTATGTTTTCTGCTTTTGTTTTGGTATTTTTGTATTTGGAAACATATATTTCAATTAATTTATTTTAAATTATTACATTTCATATACAATTAATAATAGCACTAATTTGTAAAATATTTTTCACAAAAGAGTAATTAATTTAAAAAAAATTCAGGTATTAATTTATAGCTTAAAAAATATTCCAACATAATTGCAATAATTAAGGTAGGTACGAAATCATTTTAAAACATTTTTAAATTAAATTAGTTAGTGATATTGAATTTGTTAATAATAAAACGCTACAAGTTCAATTACACGAAGCAGGCTGAAAGAAATTATTAAATTCTCATTACATTTTGACTAAATTGTCACAATTTTCTAATGATGTTTATATAAAAATAAATTTTAAATTTAATATTGATAATTTTTGTAACCTTCAGTTTCACCGAATTAAACAAATTTTGAATTTAATTTTTGTCAGCAATCTCATTCCCAATATTTAGTGACCTACAATGTAAGTATTTTTAAAAAAATAAAATTCTATACTGAAAATCAGAAGGAGAAAATCATTTTGCTATAAATTCTTTATGAACCGTAAAATTTAAATTAATATCAATTCAAGTAATTTTGATTTTTATATTAGATATTTTATGATGATTTTGATTTCTACCTTTAAAACTAGTATTAGAAAGAAACTTTAATAGTAGCAAAAACTATAAAATCTTCAGCATTTTTTTTTTATTTTAAGTTTTCTCTAAGGATATTTTTTGTAAAGACATATTGAGTAAAGAAAGTATTTTCTTAAATTTTAACAAAGTTTATGGCAAGTTTTGATTCTAAAAATTATTTTCAAAAATCTATATAATAACAAAAGCAAAAAATTACATAAATTTTTGTAATATTTTTTTTAAAAATTATTTCCATATATTATTTTATAAAAATTATTACAATATTAAATAAAATATGAAAATCTGAGAGTATGAAACTAAAATTTATATAATTAATGACGAGAAATTAATACGAAAAATGGTAAAAGTTTTAAAAACCAAACTAAAAAGCTAGAAAATTATATACAAAATGTTTGCATAAATTAGAATTAAAGTTTATGAAAAATTATAAACTAAATTGTGCAAGCTAAAATAAATATCCTTAAAAAAAACAGATGCATTAATTTTACACACTTTATCAACAAAATTCTAAAAACATTTAAATTTACATTAAATTAAGTATGATAAATCCTTAAACATTAATTTCTAGGGATTTAATAATGAGTTCCAAAAACTTTTCGAAAAATTTGTGTTGATATTTTGTATTAAAAAAAAACTATACATGAAGATTTTTTTTTTTTGAAGCTATAATCTTTTAGTAACATTGATTTCTTTTATAATTTAATGGTTTATTTTGAAGAATAAAATGATAATCTTAAGCTAATTCTATTCTTTCTGTTCGTTTGTCTATCTATTTATAAAAATTTTCCACATAATTTATTGGAAAAGCTAAAAGAATTTAAACTCAAGCGTTATGAACGATAATTTAAAAATCATATTTATACTTGGTCGTTGCAAGTATAAATATTCATCAGTCAGAACTGATGATAAATTGTAATGAAAATTGGAATAAATTATCAGTTAATACAATCAAAAACTCTGCTAGTAGGGGCCCTGATCTGCCAAAACTTGAATGTTTCAATAATGTTATAACTACAATATGTATGCTGCGGCTTGAAATGAATGCTAATAGATGTGCAGAACATAAAGAGTAAAGCAAAATCAATTTGTATTTTAGTTAAGCTTTTTGTTCACTAGCTGGCACTATATCTTTGCGCAATTCAATACATTTAGGAAACCGTTTTTATTTGCGGCTAGATGGTGTTGGTTGGATGGTTTAAGTAGCGAGTCCCCAGCAACACGCCTGTCGACTACAATTGGCGCATAAGCACCGTTTTTCTACTACTCATACTCATGAAACCAGGCTAGGGTAGGGTACACGGTGGAAAGATGCAGTTTAGATCCACCTCGTTCTATTCAAGAAGAGTACTACCATGTCTTTTGGATATCATCGTGGCTAGGTTGTTGAGTTCGTTAAGGTAAATACTGCTGAAAGAGTTGTATCTGGCTCTGGCCAAGTGCAGTATAGTCTCTTTCTCATGCGGTACTTTAAAGCTGCGGCATGATTGGTTAAATGGAATGACCTGTCTGGCTGCGTGTTACAATTAAAATATTGATTATTGTCCAAAAAAGCTTAAAAAAGTATTCACAGATTGTCTTTTAAAATAGAGTTCATAAAAATGAACTAACTGCATACTATTTTGGCTATGCTTCAGTTTTATGTTGCATGTACACAACAACATATGGGAAATTATTTAGTAAATTTATTTTATTCCAGTTCAATGAATTTTCTTTAAAAAACGGTGATTTATATTATAATATTATATACATACGTATATATACGAACAAATATTTTGCATAATAATATTTTTGGGTAACACTCTTCATGAAAATCCTTTTTTAACATAATATAGATCTCAGTATATCCTTGAGATTTTCTACTGTCTTATAAAATTATCTGATTTTATTTTGTATCAATTTATATAGGAAGAATAAAAAATAATATTATCTAAATACACGCAGCAATGAAAATTATTTAACAGCAACAACAAAATAAGAATCTTTATGTTAAATTTTTTTTTTTATTTATTTATGTTGGTATTAAATTCATGATTTTCATATTTTTTTCACATATATAAGATTGTATATAGAAAATATATGAAAAATAAAAATTTCCTAAATAACTATACAAAAAATATAGAAATAGAAACAGAAAATGTTCACGTTTTCAACATTTTTTTTTTAGTTTAGTTTTGTAATACTAAAAATATGTTTAACGATCTGTAAATTTTTTACAGGTGATTATGTTTAGCTTTCTGTGTAACCATTATCATTTATTTTTTCTACCTATATATTTATTTTTATAGTTGTTTTATATATTTTAGTTTTTTGACATATAATATTTATGTAAAAAAAATAAAATAGAATAGAAATATAAAAATAAGGATGAAACAACACCAGAGTACAAACTACAAACTCTTCATAATAGTAAAATTCTTCTGCATTTGACTATAAAAGAAAATTATTTTGTGTGAAAAAGATAATGAAAATACAAAATTTTATATATAGTAAAAATATAACTATAAATATAATGAAAAGTGAGAAAAAATTTCTTGTTTTGTTTTCTGTATTTAAATAAAAATTAAGAAATTTATGTCATTAACAGATACTAAAAAAAATATTTTTTTTTATTTTTATTTTTCAATTTATTAATATATTTTATGTATATAGTACAGAAATACAAACTTGTTAGATCAGAATCAGATCAACTATAAAAAGCTTTGTTCATAACCAAAAAATAGAAGTAAAAAAAAAAATTTAATGCATTACCAAAATAATGTGACATACTTAAAACAAGGAAACCAAATGAAATACGAGGAAATAGTTCAGAAGAAAATTGAACTAAATTAAATAAATAATCAGAGAGAAATTATATAAATTTACATTATCTAATTATATATTTTTGATTGGAAGGTTTAGTAATTCATTTGAATACCAAATTTTCTAAAGTAATGCATAGCGTTAGCTAATAAATAATCATAAAAAATCAATTTAATTACATAGTAATTGAAATATTATATTTTCGTCCTTGATATAAAAAGAAATTCATTACCGCAAATTTTAATGGTATATTTTGAAATTCCACGAAATCTGAATATTAAAAGAACAATCCTCATACCTTAAAGTCAAAATTTTAACATATATGTATACGTAAAGTAAAGAATTCAATTTCTTTACTAAAGATGTCACTGTAAGCGGTTTAAATTTCGATAAGTTTTATATTAAATTTTATATTTACAATAAATATTTATCTAAAGAATCTTTGTTATATTTAGACAGATCAATATTTCTGGTCCTATTCGTAAAGTAATTAGTTCAATAAAAAAAATTCAATAAATTTTACTTTTCTAGTAGATATAGATAAAAAGATCTAGATCTACTATAGAAAATGTAAATAATATAGAAAAAATTTCCATTTTGTTATTTAATTTAATATTTTCCATTCTAAACACCAATGAGATTAATTTACTTATAATTTTTCTATATCTACATTATATACAGTTAAAACTATAGTCATGAGGACGATCCTTTATTGGCATATGTTCCCACATAAAATTCTTAATTTTATTGTCATTTCCAAAAACTAAACACATATACAACCGAAGGTTTTATATATATTTACAAGGATTTTTATCTCATAATAAAAATTAATATTAATAATCTTTGTTATTTTTCATATTATGTCCCTTTCACCCTCTATTTTGTACAGGACCCATAAATAATCAATTAATGTCGGAACATTAACCCATAACAAAATTAAAATATATATTTTGAATTTTTTTTTTTTTGGAAACAAAGAAAATTTTTTGGCATATTATCAAAAGTTTGTCACGTTTCAATTTTCCAAAAAAAAAAAAATAGAAAAACATTTTTGAGGTTTCAATTCGTTACACTCTCTATTTCTCTTGTGCACATGTATATATACTACCAAGTAAAACCACTAATAAAGATTATTGTCCTTTTTCTTGTAATAATTTAAATTTCCTAATGTCACTTTCCCCGCCATTTCCAACCATTTTCAACCGCACACTAACAATTATAATAAACTTCAATTTTTCGAAATTATTAGTAATATACATTAAAATTTCCAACACATACAAAAACTATCAAATATACACACATTCATACATACATTATATAAATATATATCTATAAAAAAAAAACACTTAAAAAACCACATTTTAAAATTCTGACAACCAAATTTATATATTAAATTTTTGAGGTTAAGTTTTGTAAAGAAATTAAACAAAATATTTACAAAATAATAAAAATAAATATAAAGAAATTATTTAAGGATATGTGAATTTAAGTATATATATATATATATGTGTGTGTGAAAAATAGAAATTTTGCAGAAAATAATATAATCAAGTAATCATTTGCAGAAAATTATTGTGGTTCAGATTGACCCTACTTTTTTTTTACCAAAACCAATTTAATTCAAGGGGGCCGCCCAAGGAAATTCAGTGTCATAAATTTAATTCAAGGGAGCGGCCTAAGGATATTCAGTGTCATAGAAATGCATTAGTAAATTCTGTTTAATAAAATGTATTAAGAAATTGAGCCCAAACATTTTTGGGCTGATTTTTCTTTCTTAAGGCGAAATATTTAAAAAAATTCGGCCTAAACATTGGGGAAGGTATTCATCTTCGGATCATATATGAACCGAAATAATCAAAAATTGTACTTTGGGTAAAATATGATTTACACATTTGGAAATTAAAATAAAAACGATATTCAGCCCAAAACTTTATGGTACGCAACCCCATTTTTGTTATGGGCTGAATTTCCCGAAATCCTTAAAACTTTACTAATGAAATTGAAATTTTCTATATGTATTTGTCACTAATATTATGATAATAAAATAATATTTAAAGACAAAAATATTCGTTTTAATAGTTAACAAAATAATAAAACAAAAACTTAAGTTTTATTACCAGAAGAAAATAAAAACTTTTCGTCCTTTTTTTATTTTGTAAAATGATGAACTTATTTCAAAAATTTATTTGTTTGTAATTTTTTTTTATTATATTTTGTAGAGAATCCTTCGGTTTTGTTAAAAAGGTATATATCTTAAAATTTACGATATTTTCATTTCAAAAATTACGCGGCGAAACAAAAACTCTTGTATATTAATATGCTACGTATATCCTTGAGGTTGGTTGGCACATGCATTTTATATATTGTCGAATACAAATCCATAAAAATTTCAATGAGTACACAAAATTCAAAAAAAAAATTCAGCGAAATAAAAATATTATGGACATGTGAATAAATGTTTATTGCTTGGGAATATTCGAACCAGAAATTTTTACGATTCTATGTCGTCGTTGACTTTCATCGTCAGTGCATATTTTTCCTCTATATTATTATAATTTTTTTAAAAAATTTCTTCAAGACCCTATAAAATGCAGAAATATTATAAGAATCGCTAGTATCAGGATAAAATAAAGGATTTAAAATATTCACTATATTTATAATGGAAAAATGAAAATAGAAAATTATTTTTTAAACCAACAAAATTTTGTGCATCGTTTCATCGTAAAGACTACAAATTTTTAGTTAGACTAACTTTCTAAAAAAACAAAAAAAAAAATATATATTTTTATACACTGTTTAAATAATTGTTCAAATATTGTAAATATAAATAATAAAAGTTTTCATTTTGGGTGTGTAGTGTATTTTAATGTTGGTATCAAAATATGTAGAACAATATCCAAAAAATTAGTAGAAGAAGATAACATGGAAAAGTTTATTTTTAAAATCCTTTTTGACTCTTAAATCTTTGGTTTTATATTGCCAAAATTTATTATAGCAACAATTTTTTTTTTCGTGTTGGGAATTTTTTTTGAAATTTATCCTAATAGAAAATTGCTATTAATTATTAATAAATAATTTTTTATTTTTACAAATAAAACTTTTAATTATATTTCAGTGAAAATAAATTTTTGGCAACAATTATGATGAATTTTTCGTTTTTTTTTAGGTTTAAAGTAAAATATTTCGAATTTTTCATCAATTTTCGAATTAAATTTTTATATTTTTAGTATTAAAAAGTGAACTTGTAAGATTAACATTACAGCTGAGGATAAAGTAATGATTAAAAATGGTTGTACCACTTCTTTTAAATTTTAAAGACTCAAATTAACAAGTGACAATGGAGTGAAGTAGTGGCAGTCTTTTCAATCTTTATGTAAGTGGTAACCTGTTCTTTCTCAGGTTCACAGTCGTTAACTGGATATTGATGAGGATTAGAAAGATATTCGATTACTAATTATCTAGGGCAATTATTATCCTCAGTAATAAATGTCTTAACACACAACTAACCAAATATGTAAACCTGAGAAAGTGAATATTAAACCTAAATTCAGTTTTAGTAAAGCTACAGGTACCATGAAGCCTAGTATTTTATGAGTGCCTAGACATGGTCGGTATCTTTAATTAATTATTGTTAATTTAAAGTATTATTTCAAATTCAGCTAAAGATTCTTATCAACATTTTAACAACTAATATTGAAGAAAAATTATGTAAATTAAAATTATAGTTTTTGACAGTTCTTTAAATTTTAAATTTTCTGAACAGTGATATCGTCTAGAAATTTAGATTTTAATATTTAAGACAGAAATTATTTAAAAATAAAAAAAAAACCAAGAAATTTTTTAAATTTAATTTTCTTGTGAATTCACGTGAAAATTTACAATACATTTACTGTACAATATTAAATAAATATATAATATTTGAAATTTATGAAAAATTCTCAAAAATTTAATATTTACATTGTGTACATTTTTCAGACGTTGCATTATTATATGTAATAATATCGTATGTTACAATAAACATTTCTTTTTTTTTTTTGTTGAATTTACAACTATTTAGTTTATATATATACAGAATACGAAATAAAAGTCCTTATGGGAAAATGAGAGTAAATAAAGAAGAAAAATGTAAAAGTTTACTAGTTTTGATTTGAAATAGAAGATATAATTTTTATCCTTTATTTCGTATAGTGTACGATAATGTTCTATATATTTTTATCATTTTGATATAATCATTAAAATGTATGAAAGTTAGAGTTTTGAAAGGGTTTTGTTGTTGTTGTTGTAAAATTTTCCAAAATAAAAATTAATTATAATAATATTATTATGTTAAAGATATGAATAATTCTCTACAAAAATGTCAACAATAATGTCCTGCCATTTCGGAAATAACCATTTCGCTAAAAAACAAAACCGGAAAAATTTTAATCAAAAACGAGAAAATTACAAAATAAATAAATTATAATGAATTTTGGTTTGAGTTATTCATGAGTTTTGATAGACTGATAACAAACTTTTTTTTGTTACTAAAAATTTAATATATATTTATATAGAAAATGTATGTCCTTTAATAAATATGAATTTTGAAAATTATGTATTTCCTGAAAACAAGAGTGAGAAATAGTAAAAATGTGTTAAAAATCATTTTTAATTTAGTGTTAAAAATTCTATTGTTTTCACCACCTCATTTTTTTTTTGCGATTATCAACAAACAAATGAATGATAAGTGGAAAATTTACAATTTTACAGGGTGTATAATGAAAAATCATTTGAGATTTTTATTTAAATTAAATTAATAATAAATCAAAAAAAAATATTTTACGTAACACTAAATATATAATCGAATTATCTTCATATTTTGAGTACCAGAGTGAGCTACAGACATTTGGACCCATATTAAAATAATAAACGAATTCTGATAAATGAATTATCGTTTCTAATACAATATATTTCTAATTCCGAACGGATACCTAGTATCGAATATAAAATAATTTTAAGAAATATTTTATAATATCAAATATTAAGAAATATGAAAGTACTGGGTGGCGCCTCATGTTTGTAATTTACGATTAAAACCATTTAATATTAAACATTTTTTGAATTTGCTGATGGATGAATCCATGAAATATGAATTAAAGCATAAAAAAATGATTACATAAATATTAATTATTGGTTACCAAATAAATTTCTTTAAATTACTATCCCATGAATCAATCAAACATTGAAAAAGCCTTCACAGATTTTTCATAATTTTATGTTGGTGCTAAAATCTTACTTATCGTTTTTTTAAGTATATTTAATTATTTCTGGTTTTCTATGTTCTCCCACATGTCGAAGAGAAGGTGACAATGAAACATTTGTTGTGCTATTGTACCTCAGAACAACATCAAAGATTTAGAAAATTTTGTAATTTCTTTCTAATAAAACCTAAGAAACAGGTAAACTGAAGCCGGCCGAGATGATATCATTCATTAAAGAAGTGGGATAGATCGACTTGCTGTAATGATGATTCAGTATCGACAGGAGGGTATTGCGGGTTCACTTTCTGTGTCCTATGTGTGTTGGGTTTCGTAATTCCCACTCCTTTAAAACCAACCAGCCAAATATCATTTAGTGTCGGTAATTCAAATATTTGCCAAGCAATATTTCCGAAGTTTTACGAAACTCTTCATATAAATTCAAAAATTTCTTGTTTATATGCCTTTGTTAAAATTGCCCACACGAGTTACCATTTTTATACTTCTCAAAATATTTAATTTAAATTAATTTTTCAAGTTTCGAAATTATTGTTAACCCTGTAATCAATATATATTTTTCATAAAAAATATATTAATTTATTGCTTTTTAACTTGTTTGGCCATATGGTAAATATTAATCTTACGAAAAAATATGAAAATATTTATACAAATATTAAAATTAGGCTAACAAAAACAATTTTTATTCTCGACATTTTTCATTTCATAATTTTGCTCTAGGATATTTTTTTAATCTACTAAAAAATAAAATCAGATTGTAACAGCAAAGTAAAATATAATTTAATATACGGATAATATATTATTTAAATAATTAAAGGAAAGTTTAAAGTTTTTTCTTGAGTTTTTCTTTTTAAAAGTAAAAATTGAAAAATTCTTTATAATCTCAACTAATTTAAACTTTTTGTAATCTAACGAATTTATAAAAATTTAATGTGATAATTTAATTTCATTATGAAAATATTTACAATTTTTTTTTTTTGTTGTGAACTCAATTTTCCGAAATATTTTCACCCCAAGGATGATAATATATTTAAAATAATTCTTGTTTTAAAATTTCATATACAAAATTCATTTTATCAAAAAACCACAAATTTAATCTACACACACAAGACACCTGAGGAATATTCTTCTACTTTTAAAAAAAATAATTCATATATTTTTTACTTAAATCATATCGTTTCTAACTTATCTTTTTGGTTAAGGACATTTTCAAATTTATATTATATATTAAAATATATATACGATTTTTTTTCCTTTAAGAACGTTATAAGCAAAATGGAAGATCAAAAACAATGAATGTTTTAACCTGAAACATGTCCACAAATAAATGTACGACCAATTAGGTTAACATTTTGCGTGGTTTTCATTTCATTTATATATAAAACATACCAGCAACAAAAAAAAAAAAAATGTTTTTAATATGGTTTTATTTTCAATTTGTTATCATTTTCCACTTCACTTATTTTGGTTAAAAACATTGATTATTATATCCTTATAAGGATTCTCTATACACTTTTAATTTAGAAATTTTTGTATACATTTTGTTATGTTGTGGTAAATTGTTATGTTGTGTAAATTATTGTATTCAATATTTTAATTGCAACAATAAATGATTTGGAAAAGAGCTCCCTAATTGTACAGCAATAAAATAAATTTTTATTGATAAATCAAAAGTTCTCAAAATACAAAAAAAAAAAAACCAAACTTATTTAATGGAATATAACGAATTTATAAAGACAAATGGGCTAACAACAGCTCTGTATAGTTTAGCAATATCTCATGTCAATAAAAGTGTTATAAAAGTGTACCATTTGGTTGGGTTAAAATGTGTTACATTATACTTAAAAAGAATTTTTTATTTGTAAATCTGTTTAAGATCCTTTAAAGGATATTATTTTTTTTTTTTTTTTTGATATTTATTAATCTATATAGAAATATTACAATGTTTTAATCCTTGTTAATATTTACAAGGTGGCCTTAAATAGAAATTATTGAAGGATTATGGAAAAATTGATATTAAAGCTACAATATTTATTTAACTGATAAAATGTAATTTCAATAAATTTACAAATTACAATTCGAAATACTTCGAAACTTAATATTTAAAAATAATTATTTTTAATGCACTGAAAAAGGTTTTTCTAATTCTTAGTAATTTCTTCAGTTTTCGTTATCCTACATGAAAGTAAGGATTAAAAAGTATTTAAATTTACATTAGAAAATTGTATTCATAAAAGAAACAAATAAATTAATATGATTTTACGAAAATTTTAAAATATTTAATGTAAAATCATTTCTAAATATCTGTTTTAATAATAGAAAATGTATGAACTGTAGAAATATACTTTTAATGTAAATCCTTCTAAAGTAATCACAGTGGTATTACTCGTATAATAAAAACCATATCCACAATGGCAGTAACATACACAAATTTTAATCTGTATAAACAATTACTTAAAATACCTTTGAATATTAGGATTAACACCATAAAATTGAAATATATAAAATATTTATATCAAAAGACTGTGAACTAAGGCAAGGCATATACTTTTAACAATTTTAATTAAGTAGTAAAAATTCATGTAAAATTCTTGTTTGTAATTCAATGTCATATAAAATAATCAAAATTTCAATGAAATTTAAATAAATCTGAATTAAATTACATTTTTGCTAAAACAATTTCTAATTAAAAACATTCTTTTAACATAAAAACAAAATGTTTTCCAATTAACATCAACGTTTTAAGCACCTCTTAAATTTCACACTTCTAATAGTTCTATTTTTATGGACATCTTGTATTATCATTTAAATTATATATGTCAGAAGGTCAGCTATATTGGCTAACAACATTGGTAAACAGAGAGATAACAAATCTAAACATATATATAATAATATTAAATGTTTCAGCAATATAACAAAAATGTATACACAAATTTTATATGTATATAAATATCTAACTAGAAGATGTATAAAATATTTGGATGATAGTGAAACAGTTGTGAATTATTGGAAATCATTTGTTATGCTCTTAGATGTTTTTTAAAAAATTTGTATTGTTTTTGATTTGATTTAAAATGTTAAATCAAATTGAAGCATTTGAAAATGTTTTAGTTACCACATAGATCTAAAAAAAAAAAAAACAAAATAAACAGCATAAAATGAAAATTTTGGTTCAAAAAAGGACTATATATATAGTAAAGAAAAAGGGTTTTATATAATCATTTTTCCTTTTGTCATTATTTTAATCATTTTCTTGGGGTCCCTGGTGTTTTTAGATAATTTTTGATTAATATGAAAGTTTGTATATAGATTTGGCAAAAACCATTAAGGAAATAAACACATTTTATTATCCCCAAAAAATTTCTTATTTTGTATTTTTTTTTTTTTTTTAAATAAAAAACTTTTTCTTGAAGAATTTTAATTTTAAGAAAATCGTGCATTTAAAACGAATTACAATTTTAAGAATAATTTGATTTATTATTATTTTCTAGTAATTAATTTTATGCTCACGTTTTATTTAAATATTAAGTATAATATTATATTATAAAAGTTTTGTTAACATTAAAAATTGTATTGTCACATAGTAATCGTAGTTAAAAAAATTTACGATATATTTGAATTCCTGTCAAGTACCAAAAGATTTGTAAAAATTGTATATTTTAAATATTATTGACAGAAGACAAGTTAAACAAAATAAAATTTAATCTAATTTTAATATTTTTTCTTGTTCAAATAAAATTAATTTGATTACAAGTATAAAAAAGTTATGGTTTTTAACACAAATTCATTTGCAAGCGTTATCATCAGTAATAAAATAGACTAATTATATATACATACAATTAAATTAAAATATAGAAATTAAAAAAAACAGAAAAAAAAAGGATTTTTATAAAAAGAATGAAATCACGTAAACGTAAAGAAAATCATTTTGATTTTTGCTATATTATTAGGCTTAATAGTTCACTTATTAAGAATTGTTCTCTTAAAAACTGACCTAATGCAGGAGTTCCTTTTCTATATTCCCTTGCCAATTTCTCTTTTTTTTTACAAAAATGAATGAATAATAGTAATATATAAAAAATAAAGGAAAAACTAATTTAAAACAAAAGATATATATATGTATTTATGTTTCAAATAATACAGTCATTAGGGAATAGATTGATCAAGTAAATTAAGTAAATGATAAAATGTTCATGGTATAGGCCCAGAATAAACATAGGATATTTAAAAAAATAGTGATCTTTAAGAAGTTTACTTAGAAAGTTTTATAAAGTATTATCAGAAACTTTTCACTCTTATCAATCAATATCAATCTTATACAATCTTTTACATATCTTATTAATCAATAATCATTATTACTAATATTATATTCGGAAACTTTCGATAGTTTGAATTCATTACATTGACACTTGCTATTATTTTGTCAAAAACAGTAATTAATGCAACAATTATTAACTAGGAGTTGAGCAATTAGATAGGGTTATAGTCAGTTCTGGTTAGGTATTGAAAAAACTTTAAAGTATATTTCGATTTTGGGAAAATACATTAATTCTAATGCTCAAAAAATGGTACACACATTTTAGTATTGGATTACAAATGCATTTTTTATGAATACATAGAAATATAAGCTAAAAATTTACAGGGATATACATAATATAGTTCGTGATGCAGAGATGTAATCTTAATATATGCACCGCTTTAGATCAATGACACCATATTTGACGGTGTTAATAAAAATATATCATAATCAATTCTATATAAAATATAGAATCTTCAGTTAAAAAAAATTAATGTTTCTATATCTATCTATACATTTTGTATAATAATATTTTTTTAACTTTAAAAGGCTTTTGTTTTAGACTTCTATTAGGAACAGGATGTTTGGATTATGCGAATGAATTTTCATTATTCATCTTCATCCTCGAAACTTTTCACTTTTTTTTTTCTGTATTTCAAATATTTTTTTTGTTCTGTTCTCTATTCACCTAAAAAAAAAAAATACATAAAACATAAGTCGATATAATTTTGTTGCTGTAATACATTTTCTTCATTTGAATTGCCCAATGGAAAATGTTATTTTTTATGAAAACTTTGGGTTTTTCACGTGCTTTCTTGCATTTAAATTAGTTTCTTAAACTTTTTTCTTAGGGATTATCTACAATAATATTTCATTTTTGCTTTTTTTCTTGTACATTACTATTTATTTATATCTTTCAAAAGCGAATTTGATTTTTGAATTTTCTTAGTAAGTAATATTGTGGTAATGGATTAATATTAAAGGATATAAATTCATTTATAAAATATTATATTTTTAAAAAAATAACAAATGCTCTTAATTATTAAACATATAATTTTAATGTAATAATAGAATGTAAAAATGATGACAGATTTATTAAAAGAATTCAATTTTCGAATTAAATAAAACTTTTTTTAATGAAATTTCTGATTTTATAATTAAATTTCTGGAATATTTTGTTAACTAATTAGGATATTCAAAAACTAGTTAGTTTATAAAATCAAAGAAATGAAAAATAAAATAAAAAATATAAATTGAATTTAGTTTCTTTTGGTAAAAATAATAAAAACAAAAAATATGATTTTTAATATGATTTTTTATGTATTTATATAAATCATTTAGTAGTGTAATAAAACAAGCAAAAATTAATATTTCTAATCAATATTCTACATTTCTACATTTTTATTTAGATCCATAAAATAATTTCCCCTAGGTATGATAATTTTTTTTTTGTATAACCACTCATGTTTATTTTACACACGCCTGTCAATTAACTGAACCGACCAACCTATCAACGCCATCAACGATAATAAAAGATTTATATAATAAAACCTTCGTAATTTTAAATCCGCAGGTCATTTCTGTACGATTTTCCATATATACAAGTATTTTTTGGGAAAATCAACTTTAAGCTTTTCGGAATTTATCAAAATGTTGTGTACAACACTAATTCATTTTTAATCAATCGTCAATCCCAGTTAATTTCAAAAAATTATAAATACGCATTTAGCTCTAAAAAGTTTATATATAATGATGACGGATTAAAAACGTACATAATTTTCATCTCAAAATTATAATGAAATTTTGATAAATATTAAACACAGCTAAAAATTTGAACAGTTTTGAAACTAAAATATTAAAAATATAATGCTGAAAATATGGAAAAATGAAATTTAAATTATTTCTTTTTTGGTTGGTGAATTGTTTGGAAAATTGCAATTGCAAGAGCAAACATTTTTTTTTTTTTGGTTCTATGTTGAATAAAATATTGATTAAAATGATGTCAGTTCCATAAATTTGGAGGAACTAAAAAAAAAAAGGTTGGAAGTGTTGGAATATTACCGACATATTTTTGTTTAGAAACAATTAGAAATATTTTGTTAGTATTACTTTTAAAAATAGTTTTACTGAACGTTTACAAAAATGTTATATATAAAATCAACTGCTAATTTACCTAGCAAATGAGTGGGAATAGAACTTGAGGTAATATTGAAAGATCTTTACTTACTATACAAGACACTAACTCAAATGCAATATATTTTTTTGAAATTTGTTTAAATATACAATTGGATTTTGATGAAAACTGGAAATTATAGTCTGTTTACAAAAACATTGCTTTTATCTATTAAATTCATAACAGATTCGGACATCATTTAGGGTTAGTTTTTGTAGATGTTGCATTTTAAAATAATTGTCGGGGGCGTTGGAAATATGTTTGTGGAGCATTTGTAATAGATCAGTTCTAACTATCATACAAATTACAAAACAAAACACAACTAACATTTTTGTAATCATTATCAAATAGTGTTTTTAATTACATATTCACCAGTTTCCGAATAAACTTGTTAGAAACGGATAGAAAACACAAAAAATTGAAAAAAATCACTGGATACTTCGACTCGGACCACAAAGCATCATATACTAATATTGATTTATATGCAGCAAAATCAAATTTAGTGTGAAATATATTTGAAATACAACTTTTTTTAAGTAAAATTTCGAAGGATTTTTTATATTTCTGGTATTCAAATTAAAGAATGTTAAAAATTAAAATTTTTTTTAAATATTTCATTATTTTTTTTTTATATTTCGTTGTAAATTTTTAAATTAAACATTAAGTAAAGAATTCCTATAAATTCTTAAAGAAAAAGGATATAACTTTATATACTAATTAAAAAAAGGATAATTTTTTTTAACTGTCATCATGGACAACGTGACTGTGGTAAAAATTGAAATGTTGTTTAATGTAAATTGAAAAACTTAATTGAAAATAAGGAAAATTTTATGGAAAAACTTAATTGAATGTTAAATACTTGAACGATAATTATAATAATAAGAAATATTTACTTATAAATTTCCCATGTCCTTAATTAGTTATCATTGTTTTTCATATAATAAACATTTCCGTATTAGTATATCGATTTTTTTTTTTTTTACGTTAATTAATGCTATACAATATTCAAAAGGATTAAAATAATTCATAACAACAAGGACACAAATCTTTAACTTTATGAAGATGAATAACTAAAAATGTTAATTTAAAAAAAAATTGTTTTTAATAAACGTGCAGTTGCAATTATTCAGTGTCTTAATTAATGTTCATAGTTAATACCTCATTAAATATGTATAAAACATTAAATTTATAGTTTTTATATTATATGTAAATGGTACTTATTAAAGTATTAGTTAAGATGAATTTAAACTATACTCTCAACATTATTATATTTAATATTTAAATGAGACTTATAATTAATTTATGCTTTAGCATAAATATTTATAGGACAACATAATTCAGCTCAAACGGAAGAGTTTTAAATACATAAACAAAATTATGTATGTTTAATATCTTTTCATATATGCACATATTTAGTTAAAACTAATACCATAAAATTATATTATGTTAAGGAAAAAGTTTTGAAAAGTTTTAATGATGCATTTTATTAGTCAATTTATAATGACATATTTTTGTATTTATGAATTTAAGTAAAAATTAGTTTTATTTGGTTTGTCAGAAATTAATGATAAAAGAGTTTTTCAGTAAGTTTTGTGTATATTATATCCGATATACAACTTGTAATGTTACTATATACTAACTTTTTAAGAACTTACATAAAATATAATGTTAATATTAATTTTTATGTGAAAATTATTTTGATCATAGGAACTATGTTTCTATATCAAATAATGATCAGTAAAAACGGAAATTTACTATAAAAATAAAATATTTAACTAAGTCTTTAAATTAGTTAAATTTTGTGCTCTATATTTGTATGGTATCTTCAAAAAGTTTCTACAACGAATGAATTATATTCAAATGAACCAATTCGATTGCCATGAATTTTTAGCATGTTTTATATTGATGCTCATAATGCTAAAATTTGTCAGAACAAATTATAATTATGCTTGTATCCGTCATGTAATTTAAGTTTGATTTAGTTAAAATACTGCATTTGAAATGTACTTAACAATTATAAAAAAATAATCTGAAAATTTTGAGAAGATGTAGAATCAAAAATTGGTTGATGATAGTGTAAATCTTATGCTCAATTGCTGACTGAAGTATCAATATCCCTCCAAATTGAATCAGTTTTAAATAACTATAAACTAATACAAATTTTAAACTTGACACTATTTTCTGATTAATTAATGCATCATTATTGAAAGTCATTTAACTTATTTACTATAAAGAAAGGTTCGGTGTCAATACAAAATGTGTAGGTAATTAAGCACATATCAAAAACCTAAACATTACACAAAGATAATTAAATAAAGTGAACATTAATAAATAAATTTAAAAAAAAATCCTTAATACATAATTAAAATACATACAAAAAATAATCTTTAACTTACAAATATAAATTTAATTTTCATTTTACTTTTTTATTTATAATCCTTTTTTGTATAATACAAATTTCAATAGAATTATTTAATTTTAATATTAATTTATGATATAAATATTAAAAAAAGTATAAAATTGTTTAGAGTTAATTAAAATTCAAACGAACAAAATATTAAATTGTATCTATATAAAATTAAGTAAATCCTTTTTATTTAAAGCTTATTTAAACATATATCAAATTTAATATGTGTTGGTGGGTGAAATTTTGTGGGCGAATGACTAAAGTTATCAAAAATGTAGAAATGAATAAAATTCTGAATTAAATTGTTATTTTTACAAGTATTTTTCCTGTTTTTCTTCTTATTTTTTTTTAACAAAAATTAAAAGTAATTAAGCTAAAAACATTGTAAACAACAGTGAACTTTTCTTAATATAAATACATACATTTTATTTTATATTTTGGAAAAGTTAAATTTTTTCGGTTATCCTTATTTTAAACAGAACACACATTTTTTTTTATAAATATTTCAATTTTTTCATAAATAATTTTTACACCGCACTTCTTGTTAAAAAAATTTTATATTTTATATTATTTTGTAATATAAAACCATTTTTTTTTAAATATTTTTTTATATATTTAAGAATTTCTTTTTCGTTGTGTATATAACATAAAAAACACTGACAACAATTTTTCTTAATTAATATAAAAAAAATGAAATAATGAAAATCCTTTTTAGAATATTACCTTACAAAACGAAAATATTTTTGTGTTATTTTGAAAAAAGTTTAAAGAAATTATTTTTTAAAGTATTCAAAAGATTTAAATGCAAAAATTTAACAAAATGAACAATTTTGATTTAATTAATGGAATTCGTATAATTTTTCTAATCAATTTAATTTTTCAAAAATCAAATTAAAACAAATTCGAAAAATTTGAAAATTAAGTTCTTTATATCCAAAAAATCACATAAACACACACATATATATATTAAGGACGTGATAATGACCACAGTTATTTGAATAACAGCAACAACAACTTAAAAATATTCCATAATAGAATCATAATAATCTGTAAAAGGATGGAATTTAAAAAAAAAAAAGAGACTTTATTTGCAAAATTTTTTATTTTTCTTTGCATAATTTTCCAATCCACACTAAATATCGAAACCACAATAATTTTCATATTATATTCCGTCGTTTGCTGGGTTCATTTCTTTTGCTATCTCTAAAATATTCTTTACTGAAATTGAATTTAGATATCCTGAAAAATTCTATTTAATATCCATGATAAATATATGTGTGTGTATATGGATAAAAAAAGAAAATTCCATTGATAACCAATAAAAGAAAACCTAAGAAAATATTTTTATGTGAAAATCTTTTTTTTTAAAAAAAAAAAATAATAATATTTGATTGCAATAGAAAGGATAAAGGAAGAAATTTTATTTTAAATCCTATTTTAATTTGAATTGATGTTTAAATTATTTAACAAGAAAATTAATTTATATTCCAAATATTTATTTCAATATTTTTTTTTTTGTTTTAAATTTTTTTTTTTCCCGGAAAATTGGAAATAAAAAAATTGTTTTTTTTATAGAAATTTATTTTTCATAAAATTTTGTGTGTCATTTAAAGTCTTCAGATTAAATCCTTTATAACAAATACACGACACACACGCATTTTAACATACAAACATTAAAAATAAAAATAATTTTTGTTCGTGAAAAATCCGAGTTTTTCCATTTTCCAAATTACGAGAATTCATTAAATCATTATTTAAATCCAATAATTTTTTTATTTTTTTTTACAAAAAATTTCGATTTCCAAATAAAAAACGTGTAAAATGTTTTACGTCAATTTTTATTATTCCTATTTGATAAACGCAATTTGATACTAAAAAAGTATCCTTTTTATTATATATTTTCTTTTTTTTTGTGATGTAAACGTGTTCAACTGCGACAACGAACTAAGGATGCTGGTTAATGTTTTGGGTGAATATTTGATAAAAATGATGTTATAAACAGAGAAAATAGTATTACAATAACAACAAAAAGGATAACAAAAATTTATACATATACACACACAAACACATCAAGAATGAAAGAAAGTAAAATATTTTATATTATTGCAAAAGTTTTGGAAGGCGACACCAACAATATTCAAAATATTCCAACTAAAAGAAACACATGAAAATTATTATAGTATTCAATGAAAAAAAAATCCTTTAAGGAATTTTCTTCTAGAGAATTGATAATATATTTTCCATGTTCCACATATTAAAAAGCGGGGTAAATAAAAGCTTATTTTCCATGAAAAATTTCCAAACAAAATAGAAAATATTTTTCTCCATCATCATTTTCATCAGCTGTAAAGCTTTTAACCGAAATTTTATCAAGAGGGGAAATTATTATTATTGTAAATATTGTAATGGAAATAAGATTATCGTTCCTCGTGTAATGAATTAGAATTTGGTTTAATTTTACTTGTCCTGGAACTTTGGCACTAAAGTATAAATATTAACTATCGTATATATTTTTATTGTTTATATTTTGTAACGTGTAACAAATTTTTACAAGAAATATTCATTTTTTCCTCTCCAGAGATAAAGACGTTATAATTTTTAAAAAAACAGAAAAAATCCTTTAATAAAATTAATTTTTTTTTGTTGTGTCCTTTCGGTAAATAACCATAAAAAAAATAACAAATATTTTTCGAGAAAATTTATTATGAGTCAATGTTAAAGTTCAAAGCATAGTAAAAAGCAATATAGCGAGAAAAATGATTATTTTTCTATATTATACGCTGTACAAGGACACAGAAATTTAATTTTGGTTTTTTCATATATGAAAAAGCAAAACACTAGTGTAAATATTTGATTATGTCTAAAGAAATTTTATATTTTTTTATTTTCTGGTTCTAAGTTTTATAATAAACGAATCCGCATTAAAGGTTTAATTTTTTTTTTTCAAATAAATATATATAATATTGTTTTAGTATAATGTAACTAAAAGAAGGATATCATAGTTGCTAGTAAATCAGTTACAATATAGGATAAAAGGAAAGAAAAATTGTTATTCTTGGCCACTTTTAACATTAAGAGAGTTACTGTGTGTATGTATATATACTAAAATAATATTTAAACAAATTAATATATAAACTATATTTATATATATATATATATATATATATACATATATATAATATTTAGACAAATTTTAGTATAGTAAGGATATAAATATAAATAAATATAAGTAGGAAAATTTATTTAAAAGGATAAGGATCAGCCGTACACAATAGAAAGACGACTATGAAAATACTAAAACTCGTTTATTTAAAAATTATCTTGATAAGGACCGCACTTTCTTAAATGGTTTACACAAAAGTAAAATTAATAACAATTTTATTTATATTTAATATAGTAGTAGAGTAAGGATAATAAAAATAACTTTTGGGTATGGAAGAATACCTCTGACACTATGGATATACAATTTATTTAAAAATGGTTTTTTATTTATGGGATTTTTTATTTTTTTAATGGTAATGGTGTAATTTGAAAATATTGAAAATAAATAATTTTCGAAAGAAGAATATATCAATTGATTTGGAAAATAAAAATGATAATCTTTGCTAGAAATGAAATTAAATATATTTATGTAATTATCTTTTAGATATAAACTATTTTTTATTATAAGATAGTTTAGTTTTTATTCAGATAAATTCGTTCTTTTTACTGAATAATTTAAGATTTTTTAAAAAAACATTTACACTTAATTATGGAAGCTAATTTTAATATGTATATAATTATTTCAAGCAAAATTATTATTAATTATTATGAAAATTTTGTATTTTACATTTTGCTGCATTTGGAAATATTTAATTGATTATATAAAGAAAAATGTAATTTGATGAAAAATATAAATAGGAAATAAATTCTAGCAATAATATTACTGAAAAGAAAATATTTTCTATGTAAAAGCATAAAATTATCATAAACATTAACAAATAATTATTAGATATTTTGATACAAGAAATATTATAGTTTAGTTTCAAGAAATCAAGTTTTTATTAGAAACGAACCATTTATAATGTTAAGTATTAACAAAAATTTCAGTTTTCATTCATTTGTTGATTAATTTTTTCTTATAATTTTAAAATAAATGGTAAATTTTATTTCTAGAAAAAGAAATTTTACAAAACTATCAATTTTCTATGCAAAATTAACAATTTTCTATACAAAATTAACAATTTTCTTTGCAAAATTAACAATTTTCTATGCAAAATTACCAAGTTTCTTTGCAAAATTATGAATTTTCTATATAAAACTACATATAATTTTATTCTGAAAAATTATTATTTCTGATCAAAATTTTAATTTATTATTCTATATATTTTTTTTTCCATTTTCTTTCACCTATATTATATAGGGAAATGAAAATTATTCACAAAGGATTTTATTATACAGATGATTTAATGTATAGATTATACTAAGCAAAAGTTTCATTGGTTCTTAAATCAAATATAATATAAATTTATACTTACAAAGAATTAAAAGCTTAAACTAGGAAAAATTTGTGCATAGAAAAAAGTTTGTTTTTAAGTGATTTGATCCACCAGAGCAAATAATATTGAAAAAAAAATCCCAGTAAAAGAAAATATATATGTACGTAAACTACCTACGTATTTTATGATGATGATACTTAATAATAAAAATTTATTTGAACTCTTTCGGGAAATTGATTAAGACAAAAGCTTCTTATTAAAAATTATTATTAATTTTTATTTTTTTGAATATTTTCGAACAGGGATCGTTAAAATAGATTTGTGAACTGTGCCAAAATGACACAAAATTCAATTAAATTTGCACTGGCACTGAGACAATCTATAGTTTTTGTAGCCAATTTATTGATAATATAAGTCAATCGTGCATTGCGGATATATAGAATCATGATATGCTACAATATCATGAACCTTTTATATTTTGTTACTGGTAACTCATTGAGTAAACTTAATGCCACATCAATTTTTCAGTTTAAATTCAAACCTAAGATCTTATGTGAAATATTAGCATCAAAAAACTGAATTCTTTTCAGATAAAATCCTATTGGGAAGTGAAGGTTTTATAATTTCCTATTATCTGATTTTAATTATTTATCAGTGAAATGAGCATAAATGGAATAACAAAAACGTTAATTCAATTTTTCAATGTTAACCGAAATTTTTTAATGTTTGGCACATGTACCTGATATTTGCTTTCGCTGGCTAAGAGTGTTAACTAAATTAATCCCTTTTTCAATATCAATTATCGTACGAAGGGGTTTTGAAAAAAAAATATGGAGGATTATGATATATTTAGAGAATGGTAAATTTAATTGCACAAAAACAAAATTTTCGTTTATTTTAATTTTCGCAAGTATACACAAGTAACTTTTAATGAAAAATATTGTTGTTTTTTGTTCCACACAAACAAGGCAACTTTAAGTATTTTAATTGGAGAAAGTTAAAAAAAAAGTATTTTTGGAAAATTTCATAAATTTAATTTTCTATATTTTTTTTTATTGTATTATAAAAAAAATTTAAGTTTTCTTAAAAATATTTTTAGATTTATGTTCAATTTAAATAAATGCAAAAAAGCATAAAATTTGAAAAATTTCTTATAATTTTTTTTTTTTGTAATAGTTTTGTTGTTGTTGGTATCTTATTACAAATAAAGAAAATTGGAAAAATGTCTTCGAAAAAAAAACAATATTTTTACTAGACAATAATAATAGATCTTAAACAAAATGATAAATGAATTTTCCAACCATTCGTTTCGTAAAGCATTTTAAAGGATATTGTGTTGTAGGACATTTTTATTTGTATTTAAAATAAAGTTTTAAAGATTTATTTATATTATTTTTTAATTTAGTACTTTTCTTATGGAGCAAAACTTTCTTCCTTTTTCATTTTTTTGTTAACAAAAACAAAAAGGATATTTTTATATCATTTCCCTTGATAGGCTCTGGGCTAAACTACATATATAGTTTTTTGTTTGTCTAGTCTACAAATTGAGACTAAGTGGAAAAATATTTAATACAGAATATTTTATATCACATTTAACACCATTTTTATTACCCGCCGCTAGTATCATTAATATCACTATAATAGAGAACTTTTAATACTAAAAATACTTTCTTTTTAAATTGAAAATTTTAAAATTTTGAATACCTATTTTTTACCATTTTCCAAAAAATCAACAAACTTTTCATTTTATATAAAAATTTTGTATAAATAAAATATCCTTGTCCATGTTACCGTATAAGAAAATATTTTGATAAAAAGTTTCATAACCAAAAAAAAAAAGGAAAAAATAATATTTTGATAAAAATATTTTCTTTTTTTTTTTAATATTTTTCTAAAAGAATTGGAAAACTGTCAAAAAATATAAATTCAATAAATAAATATTTAAATCGAATTTTATAATTTTTTTGGTAATATTTTAAATATACAAAAATATTCTCTGGAAAATTGCAATAGGAAAAATCTGGAAAATTTCTCAAAAATGGCAATATTTTAGTTATAATGTTAATAACGTTTAATATTTTTTTTTAATATTTTTACATTAAAAAGAAATCAAATACTTGAGATATTATTGTCGTTTGACGTTTTTCCGATTTAAGTAGTTTATTATGTATTGAAAGTTCAGGGCCAGCAGGTTTAGCCAGCATATCTTTTAAACGGACCATAAAATGATGTTTTATGAAATTATATAGTTTTTGATTGTGTCAATGTATCTCTACATAATTAATTATGTCAATATTAATTTATTCTTCAATTCTTCTTCATGGAAGAATGTATAAAGCTACAAAAGTTTTAAAATCAACTTTTTTCATATCCTTTTTTAAGGGCACTATGTTGGTCAAGTTTTCATACTTATATCAGAATTACAAAAAATGTTATATGGAACATAAAAATATGAACTATGTTACATATTATCGGATGAAAAAATTATATAATATGCAATGCTGCTTTGCTGTAAACATGCTGGGAAATAATTGTATTAAGCATTACATAAAAATTGTAACATAACCGGACCAAGAAGTTATTTTGTCGGTACATCATTTTCGAAGTAAGGTTAATTTATTACTATTTGATTTAATTTATTATCTTTTTATATTATTTTCAAATAAAAAACTTTTATATTATTTGAAAATCTTTTCGAATTTATATTATTTTCCATTGTACCAAATGATAAATTATTGACAGCAAAGAAAATATTAAGTGACAAAAACTTTGTTTCTATTTAAAATTATATTTATGATGCATATTGAACTTATTAATACTAAAAATTCATTTATTTCGTCCAATTTATTGTAAAAATGTAGTCGCTTAATCCTTTCTTTCTGGAAGATATCGGGAACACGTTTTTCATAATATTGAATAGATTTGTTACAGATAATTTCTTTGGTTATTTAAAATTTAATTATAATTTTCTAAAAGTTTAATATAATTAATACTTCACGGTTGTTAGATAAAAATTTAGTAGAAAAAATTAGTAAATTTTGTTTAATTTTTGAAGAAACAAAAATTCTTTTTTTATATTATTGAAATTTATCAAATTTAGAGAGAACTTGGTTATAATATAGGAATTTAATATGAAATAATGCACAGATGTCATATATCTTAATTATGAACAAATTAATAACTCATAATTGATTACAAAACCCCAGTTTAAACTTATACAAATCTAATTTCGAAAGAAGAAACTTTATTATTAAGTAATTTATAATATTGTACAAAATGTTCAAAACTAATAAATTCTTAAAAGTGAAAACTTTACAAATTTCAATTAAAAAAGGTTAAACCACTTTTAATAGATAAACTATTTTCTTAAATGCGCAGTCTGAAACAGTGAACCAATTAAAATTTTCCTGATAAACTTGTGCATCATGAATGTCACAATTTTAAACTAGTTGGATTTAGATAAATATAAAATTATTTTCAAATATTTAAGAACTTACAAATAAACATAAGAAAATTTGTTAAATAATATGAAACAGGAGAAATCCTTTCGCGTTAGTTTAAGTTTATTTCGCTGTCTTTTATACGAAATGAAACTTTAAAAGGATTACGATTTTAAAAAAAAAAAGACGTTTAATATTATATTAATCTATGCAGTTATTTTGTAACAATCCAGGAAATTTTATTTGAAAATAAATGTGAATTTATTTAGTTTAAAACATTTACTTTAAAACATACCAAATGACTATGAAAAAAATTATATGAAATTTGTACTAAAAATTGGAATATTTAAAAAGTTTTTATAGATAAAGTTAAAAATATTTAACCATATTGAGGCTATTCAAGATTGTTATGGCCATAATAAATATCACCGCAGAAAATTTAAGTTGTAGTTCCAACATTGACTACATTTTCCACTATTTAATATATGGCAAAAGTAATTTATTCTTGACAAATTTCATTTTTGACAGATTTAGATTATTGACATTTCAAGAAAATTTAGTTACACAGTTCAGTTTATTGAAAATTTGTAAGAAAATATAGTCAAACAGTTCAGATAATTGTTAAATTAGTGATATATTGATAACAATTTTAGGATACCTTAATGAACGTGGAATAATAAATGTCAGAATATGAATAAGACTTAGTGAAGCTGTTATTTTTGGTACTGGAAGAAATTAAAAAATATCTAATACAAATTTGACATATTTTTTGAATTACCAAAATGGCATTTTCAAAATTCGATTTATTTATGTAAAAATGAAGATTATACTTACAAAATATGTAAAATATTCAAAGACTAACATTAAATTACCTTAAAAATTTAAATAATTACATAAAAATTAAATTTTTTAATACGTCCAGTTCTTAAATAAGTACAAATAACCAACAAAATACTTAGATTTAATATTTTATAAGAAGATTTTACAAATAAAAGATATTAACACCACCATAAATATTATGTAAACTTTAAGGATATATTTAAACAAATCCACAAATCATAAATGTATGAAATTTTATAGTAACCAAAATAACCAAAATACACAAAATTATTTGCTATAACATTGAATCAATCTTTAAGCTTTTTACAAACAATATTATAATTTTTATGTACACACATTGGTTAATCTATAATCTAAATGTTATTTAGATTAGGAATTGTTTTAGCATAATAGTTTAGATAATACTTCTGGCCTGGCTACAGGAAACTTTCAAAGAAAATTGGAATATTTTAGTATAATTTTTAATATTTTCTACTAATGTATTGAAAATGAAGTCTGAAATATTTAGTAGTGATGATTTGAAATTTGTTTGCATTTAAATATAAAAATTTTATATGTGCATTTTAAAATAATTATGCATTAATTTTTTACAGTCAGGGATAAAATTAAATTGTTTTAACATAAAATAATATTATACGAAATTTTTAATTTTTATCAATTTTTCAAGAATTTAGTTAAATTTAGTTTTGCAAAATTTTCTGAACCTTAGGTTTCAGATTAGAAGGTAATAGCAATAAAAACATCTAATTTTTGAAAAATTAATACAAAAACTTCAATTTTATAATTTCTTTCAGAATCTGCACCACAAAACTGTCAGTTTTTAAGAAATGTGTTGATATTCATCAAAAACAAAAATCGGTTTGAAATTTCAATGGATATCTTTGCTTAATATTTCAAAACTATAAAAACTGGATTGCACACAATAATGAAAATCACTTTTTTTTCTCCGATATATCGGAACACAAATTTGAATTTTCTCAAAATTATTACATTAATTTGTCGTATTTTAAATTATACGAAAAAGTTAGTAAAATGTTTGATTATCACTTGTAAATATTTTCCATATTTTGTAAATCTATTAGGTTCCAATTTTGCAAAAATAATGTAATTTTTTAACTTCACTGTAATTCAATTTTCAGACTATATTATATAAAAATTTGTGATTTTATTTTTATTTAGTTTTTGGCAGATTTTTATGGATTGTGATGTGTATTCTTCCCAATATAAATTATTAAAATATATATTTTTTTAGGTGCTATTATAACTTCAACCTTTGTTGTCCATTTTTTTTTTCTATTTTGTATAATATATTTTAACAGCAGTTAGAAAAACAATTTATTACCTTATTAGTATGCATCATATTCTTGTATAAAATACAAAATCTACTCATGAATTTTTAAAGGTTTATAAACTTTTTTTTTACTTTTTTTTTTATATAACAGAAAAAACCTATATTCCAAAGGCATAAGAACCAAAAAAAAAGAAAGTTTAACCATCAATTTTTCAAAAAAAAGAAAATATCATCCTTCGAATTTAAGGATCATAATTTTGTTTTCCGTTTAGTAACAACAACAAAAAGAATATCAACAAAAAAAAAACATAATATATGAAAATTTTCAATAGTACATATAAGAAAACCGATTTTTTTTGATATTTTTTTTTTCTTACTAAAAATCTATATATTTATAAATTCTTGTACATAATTTAGAGTAACGATACTCAGCACCAGATGTGTCTATTATATTTATAAATATCGTTCATTCAACACATACATCACATCAAAGACGTAAAAAGGATCAAGCAAAACAAAAATAAAAATAAACAAAATATTTCTACAAAAAAAAAAAGCCATATGTATATAAGAATTACCATAATATTAAGATATATATCTATCTACCTTTCTTCTTAATTTCGTATCCGACATAATATATATATATGTATGTACATAAAGGTATCTATAAAGTAGTTAAGTTCAATCGAATGTACTTATATGTCAATTTAATATTTCTAAGAATTTTGCAAAAATTACATAAAGTCTGTTCGTATGTTTGTTTGTATATTATATGTTTCCAGATATATATACAGCATACTACATATTTATATAGTACTTGTCTTCTTGTTGTGCAAAAACCCTATAATTTTTGATATATATATAATATTCGCACATTTCGAATTGCGGAATCGTTAATACTTTTCTTTTTTTTGAAGAAATTGCAAAAATTTAACCATTTATACATATGCAAATATTATTTACAAACACATATAAACAAAATGAATATATATGTATATGAAAAAGCTAAATCAAGGGTAATAAAATTTACAAACACCGTACAAACACGTCTTGTGAATACATCATCATATTAGCATATTTACTTTATAATACTATGTTGTCTTATTTTTACTATATATATAAGAGAAATATAACCAATATTTATATATAGATATAGCTCCTATCCTTATATCAATAAATATATATATATATATATATATATATATATATATATATATATGCCAGAAGGTCTTCCAATTTTGATTTGACAATTCGTTTGCAAAATCAGGTACAAGACTATAATTTTTCTTAGAGAATCAATATAATAATATGTTAAAGGAAATAAATGATGATAAAAACGTATAAAGGATATATTTTTTTTGTCCTATATAAAATCTATATTTATATTTATATACCAGAAAAAAAGCATATTTGAAATACATATAAATTATATGACAAATAAACATATATATATGAAGCCAAAAAACCACTAAATTCTTGAAAATATTATATGAAATTGAGAAGCCATACGTAAATTTACTAAAGAAAAATCGGTTACAGGAATATTAATATTATATATGTAAGATAATAAAACAATTTTCTATGAACTTATAATATTCGAATTGAATTGAATCTGTTGTTAAAGGAAACACCAAATTCTTGATTACTAATTTCTGAGATTGTAGAAATTTGTCTCTAAAATGCAGAAAATTATTATTAGTAATTCTAACTATTTGAAGTATAATATCATAAGAGAATATAGAAATATTAAATTTAGTATTGGCAAATATTAATGCTTTTATAATGCTATGCAGCGTAATTCTAAGTCAGAATAGAAACGTATTATTTTGATATTCTCGAAAACGTATTATATCTTCACTTTAAAATGATTCTTTTAACGTCCTTTTTTGAAAAAATGAAAAATGTTCATGATAATTTAAATTTTAACTATGAAAATCCATAAAAATGATATTAAAATTATTTAAAATCGTTACAGTGTCTGTAAATTATAGCAAGAAAATTTAATATGGTTAACTTCTTTTTAGAGTGGAACTCTTTTTTCGGTAAAAAGTATATAAAAAACTATTCCGAGACTAAAATAAGTCGTTTTCACATTCTCTCTATATATAGTTTCTTAGGCAAATCTAAAAAATTGCATTAGTTAGAATTCTTTAAGTAAGTAAATTATTAAGATTACGTTGGAAAACCAGTTGAACGTTGAAACCCCACTTTATTGTTAACGAGAATTGAACCTTTTTAAAATATATTTGGGACGTTATTACAATTTCCTATAAAAAATATAAAAAAAAATATGTATTGCCATTGTAAGGTACGAGTATATACTAAAAAATTAGGCCTAATTGTAAGAATACATTTTTCAAATATTATTCTAAATTTTAATAATATCTACACAAAATTTAGACAGTTTTGACAACAAATCAACCCAAACACTAAGAATGACGAATTATTTTTCTACTGTTCACGATGTTACAATTTAGCTAAACTTTAGAATCAGCTTCAGTGTAATAATTCACTCTCTTTCAAACTTTTTTAATAAACAATTCCAAATCAATCAAGATAAATCTAACCTACAAAATTATGAAAAATATTCCTTTCAAAACGTTTTTACATAACTTACAACAATTTATAATTTTTCTTTGCTAATTAAAAAATCCTACAGAATGATATTTTTAATATTAAGTATTTTATATATCCATATTTATCAAAACAAAAATCAAAATTATAGGTGACATATTTAAAATATTCAAATTATTTTCACTTAAATTAAATTAATTTTATAACATATGTGACATAATTTTCAAATACATATAAAAAAAAACTTCGTCACAAATGTTCAAAATATCTTTCTAAAAAATTTAATTGAATTTTTAATAATATTTAATCATAAAATATGTTCTTATTCTCACTCACATATTAAAATAAATTATTGTCTTTTTATCCATCAGGAAATTAATTGTTATCATTTTTGTTCTTACCTGGAATTGGAAAAAAAAAAAAAACATTAAAATTTAATTAGAAAAATTATCATTTTATTTTTTTTAAAAATAAATCATAAACACGAATTTATATAAAAATTAAGTGCAGTCTTACGAAAAAAAAAAAAATATTTTATTTTTTTTTAAAAAAAAATAAAGTTTTCAATTAAATACATTTTCATGGGACCAATTTTTAACTTTGCGAACCTGGCACTTCCTTGGAAATTAAATATAATTAAATCCACATCGCTTCAATTGATTAAATTTCAATATCGCTTAAAGAATACCAGAATTTATCTGTAAATTTATTTTTAACGCTGGCCGATGTAAAATTACGTTGAATAATAAGTTAAACGATATCGTATTTAAAGATATTAACACTTTGCGTACACAGCCTTTTTCCTTAAAAACTGCTGAATTAATTCTTTTATTAGTATGTCCTGGGACGATAGACACAAATTTTATTAAAAGTGTTTCATATTTTTTTCAGTACATATAAACCAGAGTTGTGTTAAGTCTTTACAAAATATAATTTACCCAATTTTTACGTGTAACGAATTAATTGTTTACAGACACCTAAATCAAATTAAACAATGTAAAGAATGTAATCATATCCTAAAAAGTTAATCTCAATATAACTTAAATCAATTCAATTCTTATAAATGATATAGACATAAATACGACAGTTAATATAACCTAAGAAAGTAATTCAATTTATTAATTTAATAATTTAAAGATCAATAAATTTAATATTATTTAAACAGGACAGATTTAGAGAGCAGGAATGAAAGATTTTCTCACACGAGTAGACAGTTAGATCTGTTATAAGAAATCATTAATCAGCTGATTATTTACAATGTTTACATAATTGTTTAAGGTTTACATAGACAATTATTGTTTACCGTAAAATTTAAGGAATTATTCTTGTATGTACAACACTGATTTTAGAGTTTATCAGGCCAGGTAATATATATAGACCCGGCCCGGGTCAGGTAACAATCCCTATGTATTTAAAAAAAAATTAAATAATAATTTTTTATTAATTAAAAATTTATTAATCTAAAAATAAAATCTAAAATCTAAAGGGCTTTTCGAGACTGGAAAGCTGCAAACGAACATATTAATTCGCAATTTAAACCTTTATCAATGTCAAAGACAGCATTGATTACACATAAGGGACCTCATAGTTGTATTAGATTTGATTACAGGATATTGTTTTGTTTGTACACCTTTCATAAAAGTGGGAATTAAACTTTTGATACTTTTCTATAGTTTCCAATAGTGTTGCTAAATATATTTTGAATGCCTCCTGAATTTAGAGGCCTACGTCTAAACACTCTCGTGCCTTCCTCTTCTATAGCCTGTCTACGCATATACCATAAAGACATAAATATGTATACGTACCCAAAATGATTAAAATGGATTCAAGTTGTTCTAAGCAACATTTCTGTCTAAAAAAAATTATGGTAAAATTTAGCCTAATTTCTATATGGAGTTCGTAAAGTAAAAATCTTTAAAAAATCTTTATTTTTTCTCTAAACTAATTTTTTTTTTTTTTTTTTTTTGATTTCATGAGTAAAATCATTTAGAAAGTTTCAATGACAAGTGCATGTCAGTTGCAAAGGATCTACAGTTTTTAAGATTTTTTAAATGTTTCCGTTTATTCGAAAAAGATTTTTCCATGCTACATTTATGTTTTTTGTATATATTTATATGTCTTTAAAATTTTCATTTCAACTCAAGCTCAAAGTTTTGTTTTGTTGCACAAGCTACACATACATTAAGGATTACCCAGCATCAACATTTTTTGTTTTTGTTGTTGAAAACAGAAAGATTTTTTGTTATAGAAATCACAAGGTTCACATATATTTATATATATACATCGCCAGGATAAAAACTACAAATGATTATCGTTCATGTGTTTTTTGTGAAGAACATTATATTTGTTTGTTGTTGTGTTTTTTGTGGGAGTGATAGTATAAATTTATAAACAAACAAAGATATCAAGGATATGTCTGCAAGTTTTCAATGATTTTTTGAAATCAGACAACCGGAAACTGATTTTCAAATTAATAGAAATAAAAAATAAAATATATTTATATATAGTTGTAGTGTACGACGCTGTACGGTATAGATAAAAGTTGAGTTATAAAAGTTAAATTTTAGCTCTTTATTAATATTTTTTATTTAGTACATTACATACTGACTAAATAAACTGTGTTGATATTGAATGTAAAAGAACGTATATAATTTTGGTTGTGATGGTTGGTAAGCAAAATATCCTTTATTAAAAACGACAAGGGATTTTTATTGTTATGTAATTTTTATAATAAAATTAATTTTCAAAAAAGTTTATAACATTTTTAATTCACTTTCTGGTGTTATTACATTGGAAATGATACCAGAAATTTAAATTTAAAAAATATATTAATATTAAATATAAAATTTTTGAAATTCATTTTATAATTATATTGTAAGTATTGTGAAGGAAAGATCACGGTTGAAAACATGGAAGTTACTTAAGTTAATTCCATGGCAGAGCAGTTTGCTGTACGCAGTAATATCTAATCTAATATTACGCAGATTTAGTGATTTAGTTGGTAGATATAGAGTTTGAATTCGAGTAACTCTATATTAAAACATCTTGATTTATTAAGAGATTTGAAATTATATTTATATTTTTGTTTTTTTTTTTACAAGACACTGTAACTACAAACTACGAGTTTTGTGCAACCCCTACGTTGGCAGATTTTTTTTTTTTTTTAAGGATTAGTATTTGAATATTTTTCGATACTATATACAAATATTAAGCCTTTTAAATTGTCTGTCATTTCAATATATTGATTAAAATTAATAGAATATTTATTCTGATTAAAATGAAATTCCTTTTTAATTCAAAATTAATATCATAAAATAATTTAGTTATTATTATTTTCGTTAACTAATAGACAAATTAGAAATAATTATTAAGTATATTAACACATTTTTCTATATTTTATCATGTTTTTGGAATTATATATTCATATTAATAAATGTAATTAAAAATTACGACTAAAATTATACACTAAAAATATTTCAGAATATTATTCGTATTATGAAATTTTAACAAAATACCGGAAGCATTATAGAATCGGTGTTGATGTGAAATATAAGTTAGCTAAATTAAATCAAGATTTAAACTATATTAATCCCTAAATGGATTTTACAGTCTCTATACAACCATAAAATTTTATTTGGTGCATCAATCAGATGTAGAAAACTAATTTTTATTACTGATTTGTACAAAATACAAGAAAACTGTCATTTCCGAGTCATGCTTTGGAGATGCTAATCCTTAATCTAAAGAATATTGTTTTAGTACAAATCATATCGGAATATCAGTCTAAGTCTAACATACATTGCCAAATATTCTCAAGGAAGAGATTGTACTAATACATGTGAAAATATTATTTACAAATCTGTCGATATGAAAAATCTAAAGAAGCGATCTATAAAAATTAATTTTCCAGGGTTTTTTTTGTGTTTTAAAGAAGTATAATTGCTAAAAACTTTCGAATGGTACATGCAAATCAATATTTGTATTAGTAACCTTGTAAATTCCGATAATTTCTTTATTAATAAATCGAATTTTGTAAAGATAATAACAAAATAATTTGATTTCAATTTTGTACGTAGAAAACATGACATTATAAAAAAGTTATTTACATTAAATTTTGAGATATTGTTTATATATAGAGTCCACAATTGTGTAAGAAATTCTGATTATGTAGGAACCATTACACCATCTTTATCGCAGTTTACTTAACTTATAAAATTGAAACTTATCAACTTTAATGTCCGAATTACTAAATCGAACTTGGCTATGAGATTGTCTTAAGAGTTTTATTTCAATTCATAAAAAATTCTTAACCAAAATGTGACGCGTTCTTATGTTTAATGTAAAGAAAGTTTATTTGAATTTTTCGGGTGTGTTTTTCTTAATATGTAATTAGTAACAATTCTGTATATAATACTATTTAAGATATGAATATAGTTATTGCATACGTCACCTTAATCCAGAACTAGCCTAAGTCCACTTTCGGTCAATTTCGCGATTTTAGGTGCAATGTGTTGTATTCTTATTACTTTTGCTATTAAGAGTTATTCATTCGTGTAAAGTGTTTAGTGGTGTAATTTTCAAATGTCCACTGAAATATCTTAAGTCCAAGGTAATTAAATTTTTAAATGCAGAACAAGCTTAAGTCTTCAAACTGGACTTAAGCTACATTTGCATTTATAAAATTCATAATTTTATATTTACTATCTATATAAAAAAAATTATTTCATGGGACTTAGGATACTTTGTGCAGCAATAAGAAATGGCAAACTATTCAAGAGGACGAGAAATGGTAAAATTGGCTTTGCAGCAAAAAAAAGTAACGGGTT
Organism: Rhamphomyia laevipes; assembly: GCA_963920725.1. Classification (NCBI taxonomy): domain Eukaryota; kingdom Metazoa; phylum Arthropoda; class Insecta; order Diptera; family Empididae; genus Rhamphomyia; species Rhamphomyia laevipes. Next base: position 21,074,676 of record OY987258.1, on the reverse strand, counting down.
AGTCGTTTTACTACAAAAATTTAAAATTATATAGAAAAAAATGTTAAATTCATTATTTTATTCTCAACTTATATACATATACAGAACATAATCAAAATATTGGAAATACACCATTGCAAGAAACCAATAATATAAAATCAAATGGAAATAAAATATTGTTTGGTAAGTAAAAAGTTGGTATAAAATAGGCGAATTTTATATTATAATAATTAATGCAGATCCCGGGTACATAATTGGATCACCAGCAGTAGATGGAACATATAAATCAACAAAAATTAATTCTGAAAAAGGTAAGTTTTATGTTTGCTATTTAATATATTTTATTAATTTTAATACTGAATTACAGAAAATTTGAATGAATTATATGAACTAAAGGAAACTGATTTTTTAGAAACACAGAATCCTAATGAAGATATTTTTTATACTTCTGAATCATCTGAATATTTTCCAAGTGAAATTTCATCGTCATCATCTTCTTCAAGTGAAACCGAATATTTAGTAGATCAAACAAGTGCAGATAACGTTAACTCTCAACGTTTATCTGAAAAGGAAATTCCAACACGTAAACGACTTCGTGATGAAACGAATTGGAGACGTAATAAAATAAAAAAATTAAAAAATAGTGGTAAAGAATACGTCAATTGGAAAAATAATATTATTCCTGCAAAGTCCATGAAACCTCCTTGTCCAACAAAATGTAGATTGAAATGTTCAGAAAAGCTAAAAGATGATATTAGAAAGTGTATTTTTACAGAATTTTGGAAGCTAGGAAATATAAATATGCAACGGGCTTTTATTTCAAAATACGTTGAGTTTAAAAAAAAAAAAAGAGAGCGACTAAGGATAATAAACGAAGACACACCTAGCCGAAGAAATGTCTCTTTTTTTTACTATTTACCGGATCAGCAAGGAGCGAAAATAAAAGTATGTCAAACCTTTTTTCTAAATACATTATCAATTAGTCATCAAATGGTAAAGACAGTGTCTGATAAGTCATACAAAAAAAAAATTGTTTTTGTAGAAAAAGATAATCGCGGAAATAATGGTTCTATTAATTCACGGCTACCTTACAGTATTAAGGCATCTGTAAGAAACCACATAAATAGCATTGAAAGAGTGGATAGCCATTACTGCAGGGAAAATTCTTCAAAACAATATCTGCCATCTTCCCTTAACTTAACAAAAATGTATGACTTATACAAAGAATACTGCACAGAAAATGCCATATTAAACATTGCAAAGATCTCCATTTACCGACAAATATTTCTTAATGAGTTTAACTTGGGATTCCATGTACCTAAAAAGGACCAATGTAGTTTCTGCAATAAAATTAATAATAATTCAAACATTGAAGAGCAAGCACAGCTACAAACGCAATACGAAGAGCATTTAAAATCTAAGCAATTGTCAAGAGAAAAAAAATTAAGTGACAAAGTATTGGCTGAAAAATCTAAAGAATATTGTGTAGCAGTTTATGATTTACAAAAGGTTTTGATATGTCCAAAAGCGGAAATATCACAGCTTTATTACAAAAGAAAATTAGCCACTTACAATTTGACCGTTTATGATATTGGTCGAAAGCAGGGATATTGCTATATGTGGCATGAAGGTATAGCTGCCCGAGGTGCATGTGAAGTAGGAAGCTGTGTTTATGACTTTATACAATCGAAGGTTCAAGATGGATTTAAAAAATTTAGTTTCTACAGTGACAACTGTGGTGGGCAGAATAGAAACAGATTTATTTTTAGTATGTATATGTTCTGTTCCGCTAAATTTGAAATTGACATCACTCACAACTTCCTAGAAACAGGACATACTCAAAACGAAGGTGACTCTATGCATAGTGTCATAGAAAAAGCTTCAAAAAATGTTCCAGTATTTTGTCCCTCGCAATGGTATGACATCGCTCGCATGGCATGTAAAATTAGACCATATATTGTTAAAGAAATGGACACATCAGTTTTCTATAATTTTAAAAAATTGTTGGAAGAAACTACAAAAAATTGGAAAAAAGACGAAATAGGTAATGCTATGGTTTGGAACAAAGTTAAAGTCGTTGAAGTTTATTCTGATAATCCTTACAAGCTTTATTATCAATATTCTTATACAGAAGAAAAAAAGTGCATAGATACATTGCATAAAATAAGAGTACAGTTAATAAGTTTTAAAGAATATAATCTTTTAAGACTCAGAAATAGTGATATTCCAATTTCTGACTTAAAATATAAGGATATGGTTAAATTGTGCAAGGACAAAATTATTCCTGAAATATACCATACTTTTTATTATAATTTGAAGCATGTTCCAAATCAAAATAATGCGAATGTGGACAGCGATTAATATTGGAAAGATTAAAAATATATCATTACATATTACAATTTACTTTTTTTTTAAATCACTTAATTAATATTTTGATTCCTAATATTTTATAAATTGGAAAATTGCTTAATAATTATTAAATACAAAAAAAAAATTGGTAAATAATACATAATAAAACAATAATAATGAATTCAATTTTTAATTTTTATACTTTTTAAACTTTTCATTTTATAAGTATGTATGTTATCATAACTTCAATTTGAATATTATTTTTTTAGTTTATTATTTAAATACAAATAAATTAAAAAAAAACCATTATTGTTTTAGTTTTATAATTTTAAATCCTAAGTCCAATAAATTTGTATTATTTCACTCTCAATCTTTTAACCCAAAGTATGTTTTGTCCATGAAATAGACATAGGATTTATCTGCATCCAAAAATATTATAATTAAATTATCCTATGTCCCCTTTCTTTTTTCACAAAGACAAATTGATTTTAATTTTTTTTGTGTAAGATAAATATTAGAATATCTAAATAAAATAAAAAAAACCTACTCTATTCGCTTCATGGTATTGGAAAGAAAGAGAAAACAAACCTGAAAAATGCTCTCCTGTAAAATTTGCTAAAATGGACTTAGGCTAGTTCTGAATTAAGGTGACGAGTTGTAGTTGATTGAATGAGAAAACGCTTCTAAATTGCGTTTGCAATAACAAATAACTAATCCGTACTTTCAAAGTTACTCTGTATACATAAAAGCAATCTACAAATGACAGTAAGTTTCTTCGATTTTAAAACTATAACCTAATCAAAACATTTTCTAGATAAAAAAAAATTATATTTAAAAATTCATTTGAAAATACTTTAATAATTTCCTTCCACTCAGTTAAAGAATTTTTCTAGTGTTATAAGAATTTCTTTTTTCTATAATCATATTTTTTTTATTTCCTTTTTCTTCATATATAATATTTAATAAAATTTTCTGATTTTATTTTCATATTTTCTTATCTCTTAAATAACAGATTTTGAAATTTCAAAAAGAAAATAAATATAAAAAAAAAAATTAATATATAAAATCACGATTTCTTCTATAGTACGCATAAATGAAAATTTTACTATATATACACATAGAAAATAACAAGTTTATAAAGAAAACTATACTGGAAAATTTGCAAAAAAAAAAAAAAAAATTGTTTTTGATATCACAAAAAGTTTAATCCTTTTGAATTTTCCTATTTAAATATAGAATCTTAAATTTTGTAGCTGTTGGTGGAGTGTATATGCTTACGATTGACATAAACTAAATTTAATTTTACTATATATATTTTTCTGTTATTTTAATATAAAGTTTTTTAATATATATCTTAAAATCACCATAACAAAAATATAAATGGTATGATTTAAAAAAAAAAATTGTATAGTAAAAAAAAATTTCTATATGATATTTTCATGCATAATATTTGTCGTAAAATTTCCACGAATTTTATATTCAGTTTGTTATAGTAATAATTTTTATAGCAAATTATTATCACAAAAAAAAAAAAACTGGCAGCATAATTTACACCATAACATACTTTGTTAAATAAAAATACAACACTGTGGCGCCTAAAAACTGATTTTATTTTTATATACAAAAAGCTTATAGTTGCCTAAAATTACACCTTGTCGAAATCGTAAAGTAGAGTTAATAAAAATGGTGCGGCTATTACGTATTTATTGGTTATAAAAATTTATTAATTAATTATCTATAAAGATATAGATAGGTGATAATTGTTTCGGTAACTATGATAATGATAGTTGTGGCCTATGTCAAAAAATTAAGAAAAAAGTATTTAAAAATATAATTGACTTAATTCATGATTTTGTTCATTATTATTATTGTTGGCTATTCAATACTACTAAAAATCGGTTCAAATAATTCATATCCCGACGATTATCTGAACCATCTGATATCTCGATCAAACCTCCTACAATAACACATTTCATATTTTTAAAAATATTCTCCATGGTGTGTAATTAATTATTGGTGCTAACTTTTTTTTGGGAGAAGAAATACGATATTAAGTAATATATTTTCCGACCAACTATCTTCACGAAGTGGAAAAAAAAGAAAATTTATTATATTTAATTATAAAGTATATTTTTACGCGTTAATTACTAAAATGGTATAAAAGGACTCTAATAAATATAAATTTATTGGTTTATTTATACTCTTAAATACATTTAACTGGAGTCTAATTAAAAAGTTAAAAGTTATTGTATTTTTTTGGTGAAGAAAATAATTTTTGTCTGCAAATTATTGTTCAAAATCGTAATTCAAATTCTTAAGAAACTAATAAATAAAGATTTATAGGCTATGTCATTAAATTAAAATTCAGTTTGAAGAGATTTGTCATTTTTTTATTTATTTATATTAAAGATAATGTCAAAATAAGTGTTGTCAATCTTATTAAATCTTATTTTCAGTAAGCTTTATCATAAGCAAACATATAAGGAAATTTAATTGGCAACACTAATTTTGACATTTCTTGGTACTTAATAAGATCTGTCACATAGATGTTACTTTCATAATACAGGATTACACTAAAATCAAACTTTACTAAAAGTATTAGTACTTGTAAGTTGAATGTGAACTCTTTGTTATAAGATACTTAAGATCAATTAGTGTACCAATTTGTCAATAATTGTCATTTGTCACATGGCTAGACAAGATTTTCGAAGTAAAGGGTTGTATGTGTCCATAAAATCATTACAGAAGCACAATTTTTATTACCTAAAATAAAATTTAACTATAAATAAATATTTACTCAAAACTATAATAAAATATTGATTAATTTTTATCAACTATGTAACAATTTATATTTATTTAATGATTTAATATTTTTGATTTTTTGCAGATTATAAATTTTTTTTTTATATTTATTAAAAACAAAAATCTTTAATCGCATAAAGGGAAATAATTTTTTATTGGGAGCTGTAATAAATTAAATAACGATCTTATCTACCAGATATTTATATCATATTCAGTTAAGTCTAGACTTAAGCTATAAAAGAATTGTTATATAGAGACGGTGAAGTATTATTATTGATTTGGCAACAAATATAAATTAAACCACAAAAATTATTGTTTTAGTTTATATTATTTGTAAAATAGGCTATAAAATTTATTTTATCAATAAAATTTATATAGTATTGCAAAATTAATATTTTTAAGAATACATAAATAAATTAAATTAATTTCTATTTTTATCCTATCATAGAAGAAGTAACAATAACAGTCGTTTTAATGATAAACATAAAAATTTAAAAGCATATTCTAGGAAAATTAGAATTTCTATGCTATTTACCACACAGAAAACATTTAAATTAAAATTCTAAAGATCAATTTTCCGATTTCTATATAACTTTATTTACCACAATTCCTTGAAAATCTCTTTTTTTACGAATTTGTATTTGAAAATACAGTAGTACAACAATTTTAAATTAAATCGACTGGAATATTATTGTACCAGTAAATTGAAAAATGGAGTAAACATTAGTTTTTAAATCAAATTATTTTCAATATTGAAAAAGGATTTAAAAATTTGTATAAATTCAAAAAAAAACTAAAAATCCTGTATTAAATATGGTAAATATTTATCTATTCAAAACAAAAGAGCCTTTGGTGAATTTTAAAAAATAGTGCAGTTTTGTTATCCTGACAGCACCACATGAGGTTTGTTATCATTGTAATTTTTCATCTTCTGACGATATAATTTATTCTAATGCTAACAAAAATGTTTGGATTTTGGTATTTGATCGGATTTAATATAATTTTAACCATCAATTTTCTCTACTTTTAAGTGAGTGGTTAAGTTAGAAATTTTCTAAAATATTTTATAACATTATTTTGAGAAATTTTCATTATAGAAATTACACAAATTACATTAGGAAATTTACAAAAAAATTAAAATATAAAATCATAAAAATGGTAAAATTTAATGTCATGATTATCATATGAAGAGTTCGCGATATTAGAATGAAAAGGTTCTAAGTTTTAATAGGTTAGTTTTTGAGAAATCGTTGAATTATTTGCTCAAATGCATAGACATTATTTTAGAATCGTTTTCAACACAAAATTTTTGGAAATATATTAACTACAGAACTTACAAGATAGAACTTTGTACTTACGAAATTCAAACAGTTTTATAAGATTTTAGAACCAAGTCAAACTAAAAATAATATACATATTTAAATAAATTATCATATAAAGGTAAATATTTGTAAAAGATTTGGTTTAATAAAGATTTACTTTTGTGGTGATGGTGAAGCTACTTAGATTAAAATTTCAATATTTGTGTAACATTGTATAATAATCAAAAATTAAGCTGCGATAAACTGAATGAATGAATAAAGGATCAGTTTGAAGTAAAAAGCTTCCTAAACATATATATTATTTGTAAGCTTGACAAGGTTCTAAGTTCTAACTGATACATCTTGTTTATTTAATGCAGGAACATTGCACTTCACATATAGAAGGAACATTCGTGAATTATTTTTATTTATAAAGAAAAATAAATTTTGATTGCAACTCATGCAGTATAATTCTATATTAGAATTTTTGTTCCATAGAACCTTGTAATTCTACGGTTGCGAGTTTTATTATTTCAATATTTTCGTTCTGCAATATTTTAGCACATAAAGCTGACGAGTGGCGCATTGGTAGTGTTTAGTGTTCTATGAAGGTATTTATCAAGACACTATTTCAACTGCCTCTCTAGGGCTTTAAGTTAAAGCAGCTTTAAATGAATATCAGTAATAATATTTGTAATATCGAAATTGTGAGACTGGGAAAAATGATAACGGTTGAGGCAATTTGCTGACAACTAAAGCTTGAGTATTAAAAGCCATTAGCTTGTTATGCAATTAAAAAGTTTCTTCACCATAAAGAAATTTATGGTTCGGAATCCATATAAAATAAGTAGGCGAAAATCTTTGAAGAGGCCAAGAATCGATATGGGTTGCAGTGCCATTGCAATATAAAAGAAAAACAGTTTATACCAGTTTGGCAGTTTTGCTATAAATTAATAAGTATAATTGACATCACTGACACAATTTAAAAAAAAACCGTCCAATAATATTTCCAAAGATCGAATTTTCAAAAAAAAAAAAAGTAAAAAAAAACTTTTGACAACACGTCAATTTAATAATATTTTCAAAAAATAATTTTAACATTTGTTATACTGATTTTAAGCTATTTTATTATACGGTATATATTTCTTTTAAATTCAATAATATAACAAATTTTTCCCCTCACCCCTCAAATATTTTTATTTTTATACTCATATTTGTGAAAAAATAAAACTTATCGTATTTCTACGACTATACTAAATTATTGAATCGAATAATTTTCTTCTCAATAGAAAATTTATTATACGGTTTCAACTTCCGGGATATCAAATTCCATTTAAGTAATAAATACAATCGGAAAAAAACTTTTTTTTTATATAGTTTCTCGTAGTATTTTGTTAAAAAATAAAAAAGTTTTCTTCGAAATTCAGTTTATTTTCAGTGTTTTTATGTTGATGTTTTTGTTGTAATACAACACACCTGCAATCTCAAATATATCATAAAGATTAGTATTATAGTTGTAAGATATATAAATATAGTTAATCTTTTGCAGTTTTATATACTTAGAATAGGAATGAAGACTTTGCAATGGCTATGGTCATCAGAACGTGAAAATTAAACTTTATTTTTCATTGATGAATTTTCTATTTTTAAAGTATATAGCCAAAAAAATTATACGATGATATAGGATACGACGCATTTCATTTTTATAGAAATTTATTTGTTCATTTATTATATTATATATTTCATTGTATATTAAATATATAATAACAATTTCCTTTCAATTTGTGGAAAATAGTTTTTCTCATATAAAGAAGAAAAATATTGATAAATAAAATTGAGATAAAATTTTATGACTGTAAGGCAAAACAACAATTTTTTTTCTTCATATAAATGAAGTTAAAAGTTTGTATATATAGAAAACTTTGAGGCGCATATCCTTAAAATGCCAAATGTTTTTTTTTAAACCATTTAAAAACCATTAATTCAACTTATTTCAAATTATTTTTATTATTATTATTTTATATTTTTTTTTGGATTTTGGTATCCATCGATGTGGTTTTTGAAACTTTTTACAATTTTCATACTAACAAAAAAAAAACGATTCATCCTTAAAATTTATATAAATTAAAAAATAATGTGTTGCAATATGGCGATATTATATAAGGTATCATTTTTTTTTACATTATTTTGAATAACGTTAAATTCTTGTGCAATATGGCTCGAAAAAGAGTCCTTTTTTTAATATCTGTATGATGCAAAAGTATAAATTTATTCATAATACTATAACTGAACATATATCCGTAAAATATATATAAAAAAAAATTATATATAAATGTTGCTGAATACGATTTACTATAGTTTACTTTAGACTTTTTAAATTTACATATGATTTGTATTAAAAGTAACTTTTATTTCTTGTTGTTGCTATGGGAGTAGTAAAATTGGGAGGAATATATTTAATAATATTATAAAATATGGTAAACTTTAACGTTGAGAAACTCTTGTATATTTGTATTAAAATTTGAATTATTTATATACAATAAAAGTAAAAAACATGTGAATTTTCAATTATATATACAAATTTCAGAAATTTACAAAAATTTAAGGTATTAGTGTATAATTTATAAAAAAAAATTTAGTTAGAGAATCCAGAAAGTTACTAAAACTGAAATTATATTTTCAACTAATTTTTTGATTATAATTTTTTTTTACTTATAAGCTTTCTGATGCAGAAATATGAAATTTCTATAATGTTAAAAATTCCATAATTTCAAAAAATTGTTTATGATTTAAAATTGTTTCATGGAAATTCTACGGACTTTAGTGAGTTAATTATGAAATGTTGTTCTCAATACTATAAAGAATTTATTATCAAAGTTTGTACTGTACTGTAGAATGAATTTATATTTATTTTACAACAGCCAATGATATACAAACTCAATAAAATGTTATGCTATGATTTATGAAATCATAATTCCACAATTTAAAATATCTTAATTGTGGAATTATGTGCTCACAAGCAAACTTCATATCATGCTAACACATACACTTTATTTATAAAAATATACTTAGGCAAAATGAGGAGGCTTCAAAACAAAATATTTAACAAAGTTAAGGATAAATAATAATTTTTTTCTACCAATTCTAGAAAGAACATATTTTTAATAGTTAGAGTTGGACAAATTTGTTATTAAATTAAATTGAAGAGAAGTACAGAGAATGGCAGTTATTCCATATAACTAAATTTTAACTGGATTACAATTTTTGAGTTATTTTTGATATATGTCATTATCTAAACAGTCAAGATATATATAATAATACCCGACGTCACCATTACTTGACTAAAGAAAATCTAGCAATATATTTATAGATTTTTTTTTATCTAGATCTAAGCAGTAACCTAATACATACTAAGTAATACAAATTTTATACTGATAAAAATTCCAAAAGTTAAATGTTTCTTCACTTCAAAGAAGCATCGTGCGAGAATTCGTATAAAATTAGTAGGTGACAAATGTCATGAAATCTCTAAGGAAAAGGTTAAAGTCAACCAGGGTCAAGAAATACCAATCAAACAAAATGCAAGGAATTTAAGTCACAAAATTGTCCATACTCATTTAAGTTTTAAAGAAGAAATTCAATTTGAACTGCCTTTTGCGTTTGGACTGAAAATTCTTCTAAATAAATCATAATTTTTTTGACTGAAATTGCTTTATTTATTAATGGAATTTATGTAACTCTTATGTTTGGTGTTTGGTGTAACTTTACTGAAAAATACTGAGATTAATCTATTTTTATATATTAATTCCTGCTTTTTTTCTACCCAAAAAAAAAAAATTAAACTAATTTTTTATATCTCGTAAAATTACAAATTTCAAAGTACGCTAACTCAATCAATTTGTTACAGATTCATAGTTTTTTTGCAAAAATAATCATCTTGTAATACTGGGGGTGACCTATTAGAATATAGGATGCCATAAACGTTTGGTTACATGTTGCTTGGACCATGGACCTTGGGAGCTAATAAAGAAATGTCCAAAATAAAAATATTTTTCTTTTTAAATACTATTTTTTCAGTGAGCTATGAAATTTATTCCCAATTTATTTTTTAAATTTTATGTATATGTAATTATAATTTAAACTTTTATGAAATTAAATTTTTACCTGGAAATTTTATTATATTTATGTAATAGACATTGACCACCAAAGATTTTATTATATAGAAGATTTTTTTTAAATATTTTTATTAATGCAGAAAATTTATGTGATTTTTCTGGTCCTGAAATCACATAGTTTAGGTATATAAAAATTATAATTTTCTTTTTATGTATTTTCATAAATTTTTGTTGGTTTTTCATTTTTTGTTTGAACATTTTACTTTTGTGGTCGAATTTTCTTCAATGTGTTCAAAATAAATTATTTTTTTTATATATTTTATATATAAATTTGATTTATAGTTTTGCAAGTACAAAAATGAATTATGAAAAAGTTTCGCGAAAATAAAAAAAAAATTATATAGAAAATTTATAGAATTCGATGACATCAAATATATTAAAAAGAAATAGAAGTTGGTGATATTATAGAACGCTATGTATAGTAGATTTGTTCCAAGGTAAGAACTAGAAGAATGAAATATATTTAAATGTCAAGAAATTATTTGTTCAACTGTGATTTAAATTAAAAATAAATCGAATTTTTAGTTATTACATAATTTTTTTTAAATACAAAATTGATGTTGAATAATTGTAAGTTATTATCTAAATCTCTGACGCAAGCTACATCTTCCAGTTACCAAGAAAATGGGGACTGAAGAAATAGATTATCTGAATTAGTGAAAACAAGCATAAAGAAAGATATTGTTAACAATCCATCCTCCATAGAAAAGAACACAAAAACACTTAGCTAAAAATTTTAATTGAATATTTAAGAATTAAAATTGAATCCCTAAACAACTCAGCCTTTTTTAATTTTGGCAAATACGTGCTGATGCCGAATTACAATTAATACTGTTACTGATGTTATTGTTATATATTGTCACCATTTCTGTTACTGTCTGTCTTACTCTTAAATTATAATTAGCAAAGATGATAAATAACAAAAAACATTTTAAAAACATGTTGACCTAGTGCAGTCGTACACCAAAATTCGTAGTTATAAATAAAAGTATGCTATGTAAAAAGAACGTCACGTCTCTTAAGATATCAATAATTGCTGACCTTCAATATTATGGATAGCAAATAGACCCGTAGTCCAAATTTTATTCAAATCAGATAATTATTACTAATACATATTAATAATATTACTGACACGTATAAATTAAAATTTATGGAAACGTAATCAGCAAAATCTACTATTTTTTAATAGCCTTGCCGTCACAACTTTTCGTCACACTATTATACTCGTAAAACTGGCATGTGAGGTCAAAACTTAAATATAAGGATAAAATAATGCAAATAATTCATGTAAAAGTGAATTTAATAATAGGACGATAAGTAAAAAAAACTTAAATTGGTTTAAAAAGCTATAAATTAATATAGGTTAGGATATTGTCTCATACACTGCATTTATTAAGGACTTTATAAAAAACAGTAAATGATACCATCGATATATACATATATCCATTATTTAAATAAGTATTATATGGTAAAAAAGTTTGTCTATAAAAGCTAGTGTTAAATGCTATGTCCTATAAAATTGATATTAACAAATTTCTAATGGACACCAATTTTATATGTAGATTAAGTGAACATATTCCTTTAAATTTTTGTAGATTCTAAAAGCGTATACTTAAATGAAAAGTGATGAGGATAATTTTCACAAAAATTCATTAAGTATTATTTTTTTTTTATTTGGTAATTAAATTTAATGAAGAATTATTCAAATTTATAATACATTTAAACCGAAGGTAAATGTTTTTTTTTTTTTTCATTTTTTGGTATATTTTTAAAATGAAAATTTTGGCATATAGAATATTTTTATTGACAGCCAGAGAAAATTCACTAAAATTATTATAATAAAGGAAAATTATTATTCAATTTAAGTAATTTTCATAACCACAATTCGATTTTTAAGGATAATCTGTGTATATATTTTAAAAAAATTACGGAGTAATAAACTTAAATAAGTAAAATTATTAAGGAAATTTTGTGGATAAGTTTTTTTTAGAAAATTAATATACAAAGTTTAAGAGTTTGTTATTTGATTTAAGTAATGTTTTTAGCATTTTATAGCAGTTTTGCGCAAAATTAATATTGTAATAATTATGGTTCTAACTATTTACAAAATGCTTAAATATTTTTAATTGGTAACAAACAGAAACGACTACACAATTTGAATTGGCAAAATTGGTTCACTTATAGAATGCATTTTATAATAACGTATGACATAAAATATTGTTGCACTTCCGGAACAAGTTAAAATAAGCGTCATTTACGTTAGTGATATTAAAAGTACACAGGGTTTAATCAAAATATCAAATCATATGGCAACATCGCAAATTTTATTAATTATAATATCAGAATGGCAAATTAACGTAGGCATTACAACTTACAACCAAAACTCAGTTCAGAAATAATATTAATATCTATTTGTAATCCTCATAACATAAAATTCCAACTAAATTTTCCAACTTAAAAAATTTGCAGACTAAAAAAATTTAATAAATTTGAATATTAAATAAATCCTGACTTGATTATAACAACCGAATCAAGACCTATGTCAAATTAATATTATTATATTTTCTCTTCATCAAATTTCCCACAAATTAAATACGTTTATATAAACACAATTGAAATATTTGATTATTTTAACAGCGAGAAAGAACCAAAAATGATACCAATAATAGTACATTTTATGTGCATATAAGATAAAATATAAAAAAAAAAAATAAGTTTACTTATGCACTCGACTATGGAAATGAGATTTCCATTTCTTTAATATTTTTCTATTTTAATATGAAAAACATATTATATTGAAATGATGTATACAAAATAACACATCTATGAATTTAGCTAAATTTTCTTTTGCGTTTTTTGAACTGATGCCAATAATATAACGATGCAAAAAGGATACGAGAACAATGAAAATTTGTTTTCATTTTAAGTTTGTTTTTCTACAAATTTTCGGTTTTCCTTTTTTTTTTAACCATTTTGGTAAGTTTTGTGTGAAAATTTATTTACATTTTCTTCACATCATATATGAAAACAGAAATCAAGAATTATTTATAATATTATGATATGATTTTGTGTACCAACTAACAAATAAACCAAAAGAAAAGAATCATTTTTTTAATATTATCATCATCACAAGCAAAAAAAAATAATATACTTATGAAAATAGCATCCTGTAATTATGGGATAATATTTAAAAGGAAACGTCTTGTGGTTATAGGCAGAAAAGGATCTTTTATTTATTTGTATACATTAATATAATATGTTTATTTCGTTTAAAAGGGTTTTTTTTTTTTGCATTCATTCTTATTTTTATGTTTGGTGTATAGAATCTTGTAGATTTATTTTTATGATAATGTTTTGCGCATAATTGAAACTGATAAAATAAAATATACAAAAATGTTTTTATTTACAAAAAAAAAAAATCCTTTTCAGTATATTATAATGATAAACGAAATGTATAAATATACAGATTATTCAAAAGATTAAATCCTTTTCTAAAAAAAATTACATTTTATTAATGTGGAAAAAATATTGATTCTAAGTTCACCTTCGGAATGTATTGCATTTATTCCTGTCAATAAGGTATCGAAATTATGAAAATTTTGCGATTTTTTCATAATGTCGAACAGAAAAATTAATCAACTGAAGGCAAGTCAATTCAATTTTATTGATTAATTTGTTTTTTTAGTGTGAAGTTGTAAGTCTTTTCTGCCAATTATGTAATTTAGAATTTTTTTGTTATGTAGGTACTGAGTTATGTGAATATGCTGTATATTTGAAGTACTGGTAAATATTGATATTATTTTTTATTGAAATATGTAATTATTAAAGAGGTAAAATATTTGATAACATTTGTAAATATTTGTCTGATCTTTTATTTGTTAAAACCCCCACAATTGAAATAAAATACAATATTATTTATTAATATAATTATATTATTTGTAAAATGTCAATTATATCGTTATTTTATTTTGATATTTGTATTGTTGTTGACATTTGATTTAAAAACAAAAATGTTTGGAAAATAATGAAAACAATTTAAATAAGGAAATTCAGAAATGACACAATTTGTAAAAACAAATCTACAAAATTTGTTAAATATATCAAAATTTTAAACAAATTATCCTTTAATTAATTAATTCAATAATGTGTCAAATATTATTAACTTAAGGGCATATGTATATACTAAAATTAAAGTGCTGGTCAATATTGAAATGGGATCCGATATTATGTTACCAATATAGCACCAGATAGATTATAATCAAGAATTACAAATGTTTGTCCGACTGTTTAGACATAAGTTAATAAGTCAATAATTATTTTACCATTTTTAATATTAAACAATTAATTTTATTACAATTTTCTGATTATCCATTTCATTCGATTTCAATTTATTACGAAAACTGCAAACATTTCCTAATTGTGACAACAGCTCGTTAGTTACAAAATTGCACCATAAGAATTGTGGCCAATGACAATTAAACATTGTTTACTGTTTTATCGAAAAAATGGGTCTGAATAGTGACGTATAATATATGTCATCCCCGTAAATCAAATCTAATCAAAAACATGCTAATAGCACATTTGGCCAATATATTTATTTAGTGTTGAAACCAAAAAATTACTGGTAATGATTTTAACAGATCTTATACATTAACCTTGTAAGATTCCCTATAATATTGGGAATAATAACAGAATGAAGAAATTTCAAAATTTGTGATGCCAATAAAATTCAGTATTTTTGCCCAAAAAAAATTCTATCAATACAGAGCCAAAAATTAAAGAAAATATTATAAAAAATTCAAATTTTCGTTAGCTTGATATCAAAGCTAAAAAGTAAGTAGACACTAATCCGATTATAACTTTTCAATAAATGAAACAAAATACTTTTTAATTTAATTAATTTTATGTCTGCAAAAAGAATTTAAACTTTAAAAACAAAAACATTTTTTTTTATTCTACATATTTTAGCATTACTAGTAAATCTAAATTGTAAATTTTTTTTTCTTTGCAAAATACAAAAAAAAAAAAAAGTTTAATTCCTTTTTTTGTTTTGTTTTTGTATTTTGATTTCATTTTCATTTCCTAATAAAAACTTTTTTTTTTTTATTTGTTTCCATTTAACTTTCTCTATCGGTATTTTTTTTTCTTTGTGATTTTTCATTTTTAAAGAAAATTTGTTTTGTTACAGAAAATTCAAGTTTCCTTTAAAAAATTTCTTTATATATTTATTTATTAATAAACATTTACTAAGCTTATTTAATGGACACGCTCACCTTAACAATTTATTTATTTGTAAATATGTTTTATAGTGAAAGTGGCTTGTCAATATTGACTGTGAACTAAATTATAGTTCACAATAGATATTAGTTTAAAAAGGTAAAAAATGTAACTTCACTGAACCCATCCACTTTCATTTTAATATATTTTATATACAATCAAGTAAAACTGCACTGACATTTTTAAAATATTATATTATTAAAAAAAAAAATCGAATAGACACTAACCTGAATTTGGTTGTCCATTACTATTTGGACGAGCTGATGGTGCACCATCTCGTGCTTCTACTTCTAAAGCGTATGCACCTTTTTTCTCTCTGTCGAATACAATTTTTGTAAATATTTCGCCACTTTGTAGATTTATCTCGAAAAATTCTTTTCCTTCATTTCGCGGTGAATCAACAATGTAATAATAAACCTGTAAAAAATAAATATAAAAATATTTCATAAAATTATTCTAGAGGTTTCTTTTCTAGCTGTTTTGTTTTTATTCTGTAGAAAAAAGTAATTTGATTTATTGTACTTAATAATACTACTACGGATATAAGAGGATTTCGTAAAGTGCAGAATGAAATTTCGTATTTAGTACAAAATTCTTTTAAATTTGTTAATTTTTAATAAGAAAAATATCATAGAATAGAAAAAAAAATAATGTAATTAGCAAATTCACTGAAAAGGATTAAAATTTTCAATAAAATTAGAGAACCACAGAAAATATGTATTTAGAAAATTAACAGTTTTCTAGAAAACAATAATTATCCGGAGTCCATAAAGGCTACATTTTTTCGATCTTGGTTATTTAACTGATTTCACAAAGAAGTCAAATTTCATTGTATGATTAGGAGTTCCTTCTGGACTCCCAATTATGACCAAAATATTTTTTTTAAATACATTGATCCCAGTTATATTGGGCTGGATAAGATGTAGGTTACTCAGGCCATGACCAAAGGACCCAATATGAAAATCAGAAGAGAACCTAGAAATGATATTTTTGTTGGGAGTTAATTTAATAAAAAACCTAAATTTGTTTTTGAAACATGATCACTCAAAATGTCAAAGTCAAGTTATTGCTCTTGACTTTGTTTAATGCTTGCCATTTTACCAGCGATCACAATGCAAATTTCTAAATGCTAATATAAATGGCAGGTGATCAGCTTAAGAAATTCGTAAAATTATACATTCATAAATTTATTATGAATTTGTTCTTAAAATCACAAATTTAATTTTTTTTTTAAATTATTTATATTACTATGCGAATGCGACTTAAGTGCTTAGTAAAAAATTATGCTGTGTATATATTAAAAATATAACAAAAAAGAATTTCTTTAGAATTTAATTGAAATTTCATAATGTTTTAATTATGTAAAAAAAAAAATATTATTTTACCTCTGAAATTATTTAATTTCTGAATTACCAGATGAAAGAACATAATTATTTTAATTTTTTAAAATTGAATTGAAAATTTCATTCCAGGGACAATGAACTAATAAAAACTTTTATTTTCATATTTTCATAAGTTTTTATATTTAGTATATTTATTATGAATTTTTTTAAGAGCTACACTAAACAAAAATATTAATAATTTTTATTATTTTTTTTTTTTTTCATTTTTTTTTTTATTGTATTAAAGAAACCATAAAAAAACTTTAAAATTTATGTTGGGATAGGATAGTAATTCTTAGAAAATTGTAAATTGTATATCGCTTCTGATATACATCAAAACATCAAAATATCATTTATGTCCTCTGGAAATCTGGAATTTTAAAATAACATGTTGCGTTACCAATGGAAGTATAAAGTTACTGTCGTTGCTGAATGACAGTCAATCAAATAAACAAAATAATAAAAAAATAATATTCGTCTAATAAAATTTATAAAGAATTTTTTTTAATAGTGTTGCCAAACATACTTAAACAATTATCTAAACATGTATTTAACCAGTAACTTTAACATTTCAATAAATTGATTTATAATTTACTGACATTTAATTGTTATTTATCATTTCATATTATCCCTGACTCTGTAAATTACTCCATAATTCGGGAATAATTTGATTTGAGTGTAATAGCTAAATTAAAACTTTATGTTAAATATAAGAAAAATTACATAAAAATTTCATTCGTTGAAAATTGAAAAATTATATATAAATTTTTTTTACTATTATGACATTTTGTGACTTTTATTATCATATATTTACATGGTGTTTCCTCCTATGATGTTTCTACATCAAAACAGAATTTAAATACTGAAAAATTGTAGGAAATTAATTTGAATCAATCGGTTTTTCTATAATAAATATTAAATATAATCGCTTTTGATATGGAAACACAATAAAATTGTCTAGAATTAAATAACCTATTATAAATCAATTCATTTAGAAAATACAAATTCATTCCTTTATTCATTTCCCTTAAAGGATTCCCTTTATTACTTGTTACACAAACTACTGAATTTGTTTTTAAGCAATTCAAATTTACGACATTACTAAATACAAATTTTATGTAAAAAATTAGCAATTTTAATTCTCTAAATTATTTCCATATTTCCGATTCGACATTATTAAACTTTAAATCCTTTAATATATTTATATTTATAACAAAAAACGTTGTTAATAAATATCAATTTGTAAATTTTTTAATTAATTTCCTTTTTCAACTTTATGTAAATATATAATTTCTTAAAGTTTAAAATATTTATTTAAATATAATATAAAAAATTTAAAGCTATCCGTAATGAAAAATATCATCAGCTTTATAATTATAGCTATTTAACATATATTTTAAAATATCCAACAGAACCAGAACAGGAAAAATTATGCAAAATTTACATTTTTTATGTTCTTGTTTGTATGTGGTGGCTATTTTAAAGTTTAACATAATTGTAAAAAAATAAATAAAAAATGTTTTATTGTAATTTTTTCAATCGCATTATAAATAACACCAAAGGGAAAAAGATTATCGAAATTAACGTGAACAATTTCCCTAAAGGATTTTCATGGATTAAATTGGATAACAAAAAAAATTGTATATCGTTTTTTTTTTTTTTATTATTATTTTCTTGTCCTTCTCTGGTTGTGAATTAATCGTAGACGATTTTCATTATTTTTTTAGCGTATATTTGAAAATTCAACAAAACAAATAAAAATTAAACAAAGGAGTTTTTTTTACGTATACACTAAGTAAGTTTTTCTATTTCAATGAAATATATGTTCCACAAGGATAATTTCCTTTTCGGTTTTATCTCATGTTATATTTTTAATTTTGTTTTTGTGTTTTTACTTAAATATTTAAATGCTTAAGGATGTCTCTATCTTTCTAAATAATAATTATTTCATTGGAATGAGTAAAACTAAGAAAAAGACAACGCATTCGAACTTATATGGAATAGTTTCATATTTGTAAACGTTTATTCGAGGAGTTTTAACAGTATTGTGTCTAAGCCTTTGTAAGGACTTGCAGTAACACTTTTATTAAATCTAAAATAAATATTCTAAAAGCAATTGTTTTAAATATATTAGAAACTACAGCGCCATCTAGTCAAGAGATACTAAACTTGCACGTTTTTATTGACATATATTGACATATATTTCATTCTTTGTAATTGTACAGAATTCAGTATGAACACTCATTCTGAATTCTGTATATTTTCAGAAACTTGAAAGCTGCTTAACATTTCTAATGATATTTGGGTCCTTAAATTCCATTTGTAAATAATTCACAAGAAGTAGAAGATCTAAAAATTGAAAAACCGGAGCCATGTAGTTAATGAGGCTTTAAAAAATTCCAGTTTAATTCTATAAATGTTAAGGAAAATACAAAATTCATAAAACAAACCTAAAAGTAAACACAGTCTCACAACAAAAATGGATGCTTAGCGCTCCTCGATTTAAGGTTTGTGTTCGATAATTTAGGTAATCGTTTTGAATAATATATTTTTCCATCTGTAGATCGATCAACAACTGATTATAAACCATCCAGTCACCAAATTGTAACCAACAGACGAACAGATAGAAAACCCTCTAAATAACAGATATTTTCTATTTAAAGGAAAACTCTAATAAACATAAAACAGAGATACAAAAACTCTTGTTTATCCTGTATAAATTTTAAGGAATCTTTAGATCTGAACATAAGTAAAGAAAAAAAACTGTAATTACAATAATAAAATAAATAGTAATATAAAAAAAAAGACTTAGAAGGAAACAGAAAAACGACATTCGTAAAGAAGATGTTTTAATTTACTTGCAAAACGGACATGCATTAAGAATAAATGCAATAATTCTGTAAACATCTCGAGGAAAAAAAACCGAAAGATAGAAGAAAATTTTCAATTTCTATAATGTAATCACATTTTTTTTTTGGTGTTTAATTTTTGATACAATATTTTGAAATTAACACAAAAACTTTTTATTAAACACACAAAAAAAAGATGAAAAAATATATTTTATAATCGTTCACTTATTTCAACAACGTTTTTCTTATATTAAGTGTAGATGTAGAATTTAATTTAAACAATCTACTCCAATAACATATACAACAACACAACCAAAATTATAATTAGATTTTGTCAGTTTAATACTAATTTGTGGTATAAGCAAAAAAAATATATATGAAAATAGAAATATTGGTAAATTTACTGATGAAATAGAAAATTTTAAATGAATAAAAAATGTTTCATTAGTTAAGAGAAATAAATTTTGTAAATTATAGTTTACCACAAAAATTTAAATTATGGTAGTAAAAATTTTAAAAATTTAATATATAATTAAATTAATTTTAATAATTTATTATATACCATTGAGTAGCCTAGAATCTTAATTGTTGATTCCAGGCCGAATCCGAAACGTAGATGCTAAATTGAATCAAGTTTAAATGAGTATCACCAACAATTAATATTTTAAATCTAAGAAAAAATGCTAAATATTGAAATGATCAGATCATTTTCAGTAATACAAAAGCAATTAACTTGTTCCTAGTTCCAATGAAAATATACTTTAGTATAATTCACTATAAATATAATTACAGTATTTGGATCTCATTATATGTAAAATAAATGTTGTTCCAAATTCCTTAAAATAATCATTAGAAATATCAGGACAACACTTACATTAAATAAGTTTATATAATTTTTAAAACTGTTGCGTAAAAATTGAATAATCATTACTCATCTGAATATAGACAGAGTGGAAAAAAATAGGCTACTGTTCGAGACGCTTAATTATTTGTATAAATATAAAACTGAAATCATAATTTTAAGACTTAACAGAAAATATATTTTAATTTTTTTTCCCAGCAATTTATTCCCAAAACTACAAAAAATTGCTAATACAACAAAAAAGTATTAAACCGACGAAACTGATTGTTTTATACTTGACAGAAAAAAAAAATTAAATATACATTTTTATCCTTCAAAATAATATTATGTCCTTGAGATTAATAATAAAAATTTTAAATAAAAATAAATTGAAATTTTCATTTAACTTTTATAGTTTTATTATTTTTGGCACACTCTATGAATAGATAATTATTAAGAAAGTAAAATTTATTTTTTTCTGAAAAATTTAATTTATGCTAACTTTGAATTTCTTAAAAACAACATCATAAAAATTACAAATTTTTCATAAAACAATTATAATCAAATTTAAATTTCTATATTTACCTGATTATTTGGGAATGTTCCATCTTTATCAATAGCATTGACTTGAGTTACTTTAGTGCCAATTGGTTCACCTTCAAGGACAGTTTCTTGTTCACGTTCTGTAAATAATGGAATTTCATCATTAACATCTTCTAACATTATATAAACAGTTGCTTCTGATGCTAATTGTTGGGCGCCATTATTCTGTAATTAGTTTAAAAAAAAGTTTTTTTAGTTTTTGCGTAATAAATATAAATGAATTAAAATTATTTTCTGTCAGTTTGCAATTTTGAATATAAATTATTTCGATTTAATTAAACATAACACAAAGTTAGAAGTGTTACAATGATAAAAGCCTTGGTAAATATTTGCTACTATAATTTAAAACTAGGTAGTACCGGAAAGCAAACCTCAACACATTAGCGATGGAGTAATAAACTAAAATATCATCAGTCACATGTGCACAATTTGTTTGAAGGAAGCGAGAAATTGATTAAGAAACAACGGTTGGGTCATGTAACGAGTCCATAAAATGTATTACATTACATATATGATAGATGCCGTGAAAAGACTTGTAAAATAATGAGCGATAAAAAAACGTAACCTTAGCTTAGAAAACTTGTAAGGGTATATGATCGGCAAAAAAAACAAACGCTAAGAAAACGAAAGGAATTTTGAGTATGAATAAAGCACATTCAAAGTTGTGTAGTACACTTATTGCAACTTAATTCAGTAATTTCCATTAGTAATATGTACATCTACTGGATCACATAGCGGTATATGGTTGGATCAAGCTTTTAATGTTCATATTGTTCGATGTGCTATAGGAAAATAATGAAGCAATCAACTGAGATGATACAACGAAATTGTTAGGTGGATTTGAAATTTATTAATTGTTCGTGGTGGATTTTTATTTTCTTAGCGAATAACAATTCAGAATTTAAAATTAGTAAATATATACAATAAATATCATATCAGGCTAATATTAATATAATAATCAATTAATAATATATAATAATTCCTTCATTAAAAGATGTATAATTTTAGGAAAGGATAAAATTTCCTAAACCATTTACATTTTACTTATAACTTTCTAATGTATAAAATTGTGTGCAATTGAATTTCTTAAAAAGCCATATCATTTATAAATATAAATGGATTCCATTTGCACTGATTAAAAAAAATTCTGTTTTTCATTTTAATTTTATTTTTTACTTGTCCTTTTTTCATACATTAAATGTCCCTGACTGATGAGTATAGATTTGTATATCAGATATTTATTTATATAACATATTTTATATGGGTGACGCAATTTTAATGTTTACTTAATCGTAATCATCGTCATCTCTCTCTCTGCAATATCCTTAAGGATAATAATTTACATTGCAAATATATTTATATATTTTTATATCCCAAAACGACAGTCTCGATTGCATCTATTTGTGGTAAGTTTTCCTTTTAAATAAATGCATATTATTATACGAACTAATGACAATTTTCTTACATATATATTTGTCGAAATATATTTTGTATTAATATTAAACTAAACTGGTTGTCCCTAAAATATCAAGGTATAAATATATGTTTTTAAATCTTTAAGGATAATTTTAAATTTTTCTTTTGCAGCCTTGATAAACTTTGGAAAAATGGTAATTTTCATGACTTCTATAGACTTAAGCAATATGAGATTTTAGGCAAAATAATTTAACCGCAATTTTTGAGCCATTGGTAATGATTCTCGTCCGCTTAACCTAACAAATCTATCTGTCAAAAGTAAAAAACATATGACGATTTTTAAATGTATCCGAGATGTTGATCACAAATAAAAGATCTTTAAAAATCTGTAAATTTATGGGATGTTTATAGATATTAATAATTTCAGGATAGTATTATTTCTATTTATTTCTTGGTAAGATTACTGTCAAGGAGCGTACCGTCATTTTCCCGCCGCTCATTTCCCGCCACTGATTTTCTGCATAAGAATTTTTTTAATAATTTATTTCTGTTTTTTACATTTTGTCAATAATTATGTTGCATTACTTGTGGGCTGCATAGTTTCGATCGGTTCAGTTTCTCTTCATTCAGTAAAGTTCAAATTTGACATCTTCATGTCAAAACGAATCGAATTGAATAAGATTGGAACGATTGCCATTTTGCGACTCCAAACTGAAGAAATCAGTTGCAATTCGATATCTATGTACTCAGTTTACTTAATCAGTCGCAACGAAATCGAAACTGAACTAGACTGACAGAAACTATGTATCCCAGCCTTTATGATAAAACATTGAATACAGAAATTTTATACGAATGATATTCCGAGTGATATTTAATATAAGTTTCAGGACACCCATTTTTTATTAAATGTACATAATAAAATTAAACTCGATCTAAAATATAATAAAAAACTTGTCAACATTATATAAAACGAACAAAATAAAAAAATCTGTTCACCAGTTTCATTCAAAGTAAAAAAAAAAACATATTTTTGTTTGATTATTAAAGCAGCACACAACACAATTCCACCTTTATTTAATATATAATACCGAAATAAAAACGTATATATATAGTCAGTCCAGCTTCTAAAACTAATTTGTGAAATAAAATTTTCTTTGCGATTTCTATGCCGGTTTAATCTAAAATCATGATAATTTGCATTTGGCTTATAATATAATAATACCAAAAAAATGGATTACTAATAGTTTTCTCTGTGTATACATTTTGGTAACAGAAAGTTGGTTAAAAGCTATTAAAGCTACCATCAAGGATTCTATATATCTAGATATATTTTTATATATATATTGGTTAGCATATGTTCTAATTTTTGTATATGTCCTACTGATGTGATATCAAAATTTCAAGGAAATTATTTTGAAACTATAAATATAATAAAAAAAAAAATATTTCTTTGGGTAAATTGCATGTACCATTTAATAAAATCATGATTATTTTATTTAATAAATATATACATATATAAAAAGGATATCTAACTACATAGAGTATGTATATGTTAAAATAGAAATTAGATAGACAAGTTAAAAGAATTTTTGATTTTATATGTAAAAGGAGAAAGTTTATTATGGTTTTATGTATTTTTGGTTTTACTTAAAATATCTCCCTTCGCCCTCTACAAAAATTGTGATAAACTGAAAATATAATATTTTCATTTTGAACTTTATTTCAACAAAATTTTTCTTTTTTTTTTTTATTATTTTTAATAATTTTATGTAATAATTTGTACGTTTAGAAATTTTTGTATAAATATACAAATTTGTCCTTTTTCTATATTCCTTTTCTATATATGTACTTAAAAAAAAGGATTATAATAAAGTGAAAATTTTCAATTAGGTATGCAGTGAATTTGTAAAAGTTTCTATGTGAGCATGTGAGAAAATTATTAAATTTTATTTAAGTAAAATATTATATTATAAATATAGAATTGTATAATTTGATTTAATAAAATTTATTAACAAATTTATAGTAAATCTAATAATTTTTGAGGTTTTGTTAAATCAGATAAACATTTACATAAAAGCTAATAAAATAACTTGTAAAAGAATAATTGCTTTCTAGAGAGTTTATTTTTGTGTAAAATGATATACAACATAAAATAAAAAAAAATTTGATACAGAATAAATATTTAAAATCAAAATGAAAATATTTGAAATTGAATTAGTTTATTACAGGAATTTAGAGATGTAGGAGTAATGTTCTTTACTATTCTAACTCAAAATGGTCACTTTTCAGGAGAGCGTAAAAATACTGTTTTATATCAGTCGTAATTGAAAGTCCACGAAAAATTTTTATTTATTGGAAAGGTAATTTTTTTCTGCATTGTTTCAAATTAAAATATTAATTAATAAATTAATTAGTTATAATTAAAAAACTTGTAAAAAATTAAGTTACATTGAGTTACAGAAATGATTTATTCTAACTTGACTGAGAATACTTGGTAATTTTCAATATAAATATGATATCGTGAATTCACCAGACTTTTAAAGTGATTGTTGGTTGGTTGGTTAAAGTGGCGGACTACACGTCAACTGACATTGAGTCCCAATTAGCACGTTAGCGCAGTTTTGAAACCACGCACTCCCGTGACCACAGGTAATTGTTGTTTAGTAATGGTGGGGTAGTTTTAGATCCACTTCGTGGCGTTCAGAAATTTGACGGTTTGTGTGGGCCATTTCGCAGCAAGATCGCTGAGATCGTTGAGAGAAAGGCTGCCAAGCTAATAGAACCTGGCCCTATCCAGTACCGGACACTTTCAAATGAAATGAAGTGGGTTACCGTTTCTTTTTCGCTCGGTTCTTCGCAGCTGGACATGAGTGGTTGAACGGGATGCCAAGTCTGGCTGCGTGTTCCCCAATAGGCCAGTGACCTATTGCAAGAGATTGTAACTATTGCGACTATTAAGATATAACATGACAAATATTTGAGTTAGAATACTAATTGTAACTTGACTTGTCAACTTTAGAAATGATTAAGTAGAACTAGAATATTTGGAGGTTTTCCAACATGGGTTAAAATATAAATGAAAATAACTATATTTTTTCTTCTATAATACTAAGAGGTTCAAAAATTTTCCGCAAGGTGCGCCTTAGTATGGAGCACTCAAAAACACTAAAGATACCAAGTATTATAACTTGACTTAGAATAGTATGGACCGACAGGGGACATCGGTATGTAAGTTACACGGGTTCATAAATTCCAAATGAAAACATCAATAAGTTGACACAAATGACCAGTAATAAAATTAGCACAATATATTAAAGATTGGAAGGGAACATACTAAATGACTGAGAATAAGTATTCCCACAACATTCAGTTTCACACATTATAAAAAAAGTGATTCTTCGGAATCTATATTAAATTATTTTCATGTCAAAACAATATTTTAATTTTCTAAAGTTTTCTTATTTTCAAATAAATCTTTTAAAATTATATTATGATTAGTTCTTTTATGTATCATAATTAAACAGATAAATAAATATTATAATAAATTATCAGGGAATAACTCGGAAACTGCAAGAAATAGATTAACAAATTTATGTTAATTCATTAATGTCAAACCAAATGAATGTTGATATTGCAAGCAGGAAGAAAAGATTTCTGTAATTTTGTATTGCACAACATAAATTTCCTACTAGTTATTTTTTAATCTAATTTTCTGTACCTAAAACAAATGTACTATTTAAAAATTTAAAATTATGTGACATTATTTTATTCACAATAATTTTACTATGTACTTTAAATCAATTTTACCATGCAGAATTCATCAAATTGAATATCTTATATATTATAACGAAAATCGTACACGTAATTCTTTATTGAAATTTAATATTTAAGATTATAATATAAATGATTTTTACATTTATCTCATTGCATAAATTATAATTGATTAAAATTTTTATACATATACTTTTAATATATTTGTGCATATCATAGCTCAAATAGAAAGTATGCACTTTATCTGAAATTACTTTAATCATAATTTATATGAAGAAATTTTATCCTCGGAAAATCTATATAAATATAAAATTTCTTATAAGTAGAAAATTTTCATTTACTTAATTAAATCATTTCCATAAGAAATTGAAGAAGAACAAAAAGAAAATTTTATATATCTAGACGCAGTGAAATATGTATGAACATCCTAGACTAGAGAGTAGATATAAATTAGTAGAATTAATTCTTTTTTTCGAATTAAGATAAATCAATTTATTAATTTTTTAATTCTTAATAATGAAAATATTTTTCCGAAAGTTCCATTGTACATAAATTATTCGGTTAATTTAGATTCTCTGTTAAGTATATAAGAACTTTTGCAAGGTTAGACGTACTATTACCAATTCAAATTTATTGATTTTCAATTATCACATTAAATTAAATAATGGCTTACTATTTGGGAACTTTCAATAATTCTTAATATTAATTTAAAAGGTATTTAACAAATACATTGCTTAGTCTAATTTTATTCGAATGTGGTTTGTTCATTCGGAATTCAATTTGATATTCTGTTTTCTTTGCAATTTGCATAGCATCAGGAAGGAGTTTGAGTAATATAGAATGATTCTTTTTTCATTATCCATTTAATTAACATGTAATTTCGTAAGTTAAATCTGTAAATTTCGAGTTGTGGTGTAATAAAATTATGATAAAATAAATTTATAATTAATTTTGTGCACTTCATTTATTAAATTTTTAAAATATCGATATTTTTTTTAGTATTTAATTAATTGAAATTCGTTCAGGTATTAACATTATCATCAGAACTTATACATAAAATATTAATCAATTTGAAATTTTGGAGTATATATGCTATTAAATAACATTAAGGAATAAAATCATAATTTTTTAAAAATTACTGCTAATATTGGCATCACACCAAATTCAGAATGATACCCGATTTTCTAAAGATAAATAAGCTTATACACTTGACCTAAATTTCGTGTGAATTGTACTAATTAAAATTGAATAATTCAAAGAACCACTTTAGGATACTACAGAAAATTTGTCTGAAACAGTATCTTCTATAATTACGTATAAGAAAAAAATTAATACTTAAATAAAATCTTATATTTGATATAAGAAATTGAAATATTTATGGTGTTGTCGACACATCAACAAAATTTTTGATATCATTCTAATTTATCTTTATAAATTGTATAATTTTTTTTTATTTCATTCTTGAATTTTATATTTTTCAATTCATATTACAATACAAATCACAAAAACACTATTTAACCTCTGTAAAATGTTGATACAATCTCTCTGTAAAATATTATTTTTCGTTATTTTAAACTAGTAGCTAACATTAATCCTAATAAAGTGTTTTTGACATTTATTACTAAACCATTTTGAAATAATAATAAAGAATTTTCTCTCAATTTATGAAAATATTTATATATACATTTTATATTTCAAATTCAAACAATAGATTTTCATTTATATACATATTTCTTTGCCATCAAATATTATGCTTTAGCTTTAGTAACATAAAAATAAAACCAATAAAACTCTGCGTATTTTTCTATAATTTATAATGTTTTATTTGAATTTAATATTAAATGTTTTTTAGTATATATTTTATTATATTTGTTATGAAATATATGAGAATTTATATCAAAAATTATATATTTCAGGAATATTATATTGAAAAACCCAACCGAAATATTATACTTAATGAATCCAATAATAACTTTTTTTAACCTAAATTTGAAAACCACAAAGTTAAAGGGGCCTCTCCATTAGTATTTTAAATAAGTGATAAAGATTTTTCTTTACAAGATGCTATATGTGGGATAGAGAAGGTAAATCAACTTTTAAAAAATTAAAAAAAAAAAATCCGAAAAGAAGTATTCCATTTCAAATACTCCATTCCGAAAAGAGTTCTTTTTTAAAAAAAAAATTAGTTTCATTCCAAACTTGCAGCATTTTTATATAATTTGTTATAAAAATATTGTATTTTTTTTCATATTTTCGGAAAGTCAATAATTTGCCAGTTCACAGGTCACTGCCCAGTTATGTATCACCTGAACAAAATAGGAAAATTTGAAAATAGTGACTGTCGGTTCTGTTCAGATGATAAAGAAACTGCGGAACGTATCATTTGCGAATACGAGACTGTGGTTAGAAAAACGTTAACACACCTGGGTAAACGATTTTTGAGTCACGGGTCTGCGGCCTTTCAGGAAATTAGGGGTTTCTATAAAATTTTAGATATTAGGTGGTGGAGGTTCGTATTTTTGCTTTAACGACCCCATTTTAGTCTAAGGGGCCACTCCATTATTTTTTTAGGATTGTTTATGATTATGTTAAAAATTATAAAGGAGAGAAATGAAATATTTTTTGTAGTATGAATTATTATATTAAATCTTATTATTAGATTGAAATATTATACTTCACAAAAATATAAATTAAATCTGTAAGGAGCTTATAGCATTTTTACTTTTATAATACTAAAATATTGTGGTCAATTTATTGTACAAAATTTGTACAAATTGATAAGAACTTTATAAAGTTTATTAATTTAATTATCAATATATTTTGAGAAATTTTCTATAAATGTTCATTCTAAAAATTTGTAAATTTACTTAAAAGTTCAAATTGATATTTTTGCAGGATGTCATAAAGTTAAAATTTATATATTTATATATATATTACATAAACATATGTATATATAAATTATGGAATATTTTGGTATTACATAATCTAAATTCTAAGCCTTTACTTAAAATAAGTTTAATTTAACTTTGAAATGAATATTTAACTTTCAAAATATTAAGAATAGAAATATAATAACCATATAGAAAATAATAAGATAATAAACTGTCGAAACCAATATAAAAACTACTTCTATATATAAAATGTGACTTCAAATCAATTAAAAAAGTCATGACTCGTGAATGTGTTAAAGTCACAATTATAGTTCAGTTTCAGTATATTAATTTAATTCTAAAATTACTCACTAAATATTATGTATTAAAAGGTCGGAGTTCTTTACATTCTTTTAACACATTTTCACTTCTTGAGGTACCGTACTGTTATAAGTTTCGCTTTTCTAAATCAATTATTAATTATTAAGGTTTTCCTCATACTAGTATAACAGTTACAGTAACTGTTATACTGTAATTATTATACTAACGCAATGTTAAAACAAAATTTATACCGTATTAATATTTTTAAATAAATAAACAGCGTCATCTAGTGGTAGAAAATATTTTTTTACGATTTCTTAATTTTGTGATCCTTAATTTGTTCAATTCTGGATCTTAGTGTAGATAAATTATAGTTAAAAGCTCAAAATAAGATAATATCTGGAAGAAAAATACGACTCTTGAATTATAGAGCGTGTAATATGTTATTTCATTCCTAATCCATATATAAACCTATATACGGTTTCTAATATCAATTATTTTGGTTGCAATATTATTAAAGTTTCATTAAAAATTACGTTCAAATAATTTTCAAAGAATGGAAAAATGTTCTTAAAAATATCAAATTTAAACCAATTAATATAATTATGTAACGACAAAATTATATGCAAATTAATATAATTTTCAAGGTTAATATATTATAAACCAAAATTACAATTACGGCGTAAGATTTTTGTTTAAAATTTTAAATTTCAAGATTTATTACAATTATTAAAATATTATCTTAAAAAAAAAAGAAAAACAACATTTAACTTCCTCTGTTCAAAAGAAACCAATAATAAAATATTAAACGTAACATATTTATTTTTCCATATTAATATAATTGAAGGGCTCTGTGCAAAATCTTAATCAGTTAGTAGTAGATTATACGATTTTCCAATACAATTTACAACATCATTATCTATAGATTTTTCGTTTTTTTAGTATAAATATCACCATGCAAACTACTACTAAATTGAAGTCATACCTGGCTTAAACTATATTAAATTCCCACCCATATTACCATGAGAACAACTCCGTGTGGAATAATTCCATTACTCTACTTCAAACGAGAAAAAAAATCATTATAAAATATATCTACATGAAAAACATGTCAACACATCATAGTGTGGCCCTACTTTGCGCGTAATTGTGACGGCATATTGCAGGATAGCACGATACGATACCATGCTCTGCCACATCTGCACAGCACTTCACGCGTAGTTAGTTCTAAATCACATAGAACATTAATTTCACAATATATTTCTCATTGAATTTACAGTAGTTCGACACCTTCCTATATTATATTAGATAAATATGGGGTCGTTATTGCCGAAGTACAAACCTCCGCCATCATACACTGTGACCTAAATAGATCTCTTGTGCCTACTTTACTAAAATTTGATACATTGATTCCCTCTGGCTTTTGAAGAAACGCATAGTCTTCTTAACGGTCATGCTAAATGTAATGCCAGACTCCTGATTTCGTTAGGATCTTACACATTTGTATTAGCCTTTTTCGGGATACAGCATCGCAATCTTCATCATCAGAACAGAACCGACAATCTCTGTTTCCAGACTTTTCGACTTTGTTTAAGTTATCTGTGAACAGGCCAATTATTCTACTATTATTGACAGCTTACTAATTTTTACATCTATCCATTCAATTTAATTTAACCTAAGAGTACACTTTTGCCTTACAGATAAAATGTTTGTGATAAAATCACAAAAGGGAAAAATATGATAAATGAAGATTGGGTTAAGAAAAAATAAATATTTAAACAAAAAAAATTCCATATATGAATTTTTTTTATTAAAATAATTTGAGTATTTTACGCAAGGGAAATATAAAGCTTATTGTGTTGATCTTATATATGTATATGAAAATTTTGTTTCATCCGTTACAGAAAATTCTTAGAAAAATTAATTTGAATTTGGAAAACACAACAAACAAAATGTTTATTTAAAATTAAATCAAATTTTAAGAAATAACAGAATTAAATTTCAATTACGCACCCAAAAAAAGACTGGAAAATAATATAGAAAGATTTTCTTTAATTATCTATAAAAAAAAATTACCTATTGAAAAATTACATTTATTATACATACAAGTATAACAGATTTATATTTTTTTGTTCAATATTCTGTTAGCTTGTAAGACAACTTGTTGTTGTTTTTTTATTTGTATTATGTTAATATATTTAGTAGATTGCCTTTGATTAGCATAAATTTTTCCGAAGGTTTTTTTTTTTTGCTGTTGTATTCAGAAAAATAAAGGATAACTATAAAAGTATATTATTAATGGAATCTATTTCAGGATAATATTCTTAAATTACAAAAAGAAAATCTTAGTGCTTGTGTATAGTACTTAAAAGTCTTACAGAAAATCTTATATGTACTTTTCCGGTGGAAATATTCAATTAAAAACATAAGTGAAATAAATATGGAAGGGAAATAGCGAAATTTTACTTTATGGGTAATTTTTTAAATAAGATGGGAAAAAGAATTTAATTAATAATGGAAAACCGAAGAAAGGGTTAGTCAGCTTATTAAACGAATTAAACTTTTCGAAGCATAAATAATATTATTTTCAAGATTTATATGTGCACCTGCACTTTCTATTGGCAAATAGAAACAAGATATAATTTGGGAACAACATATTTATCATGTCCTTTGGTATGTGGACACTAGTATCACATCGTCTGGGACTGTCTATGCGTCTGATTAAAATGATTTTTTAAGATATTTGAGAGCCTGGTAAACAGAAAGTTTATTAATTGAAATCTTTAATTGAAAATGGCAATGAATCTATATAGAGTATTTTTTTTTAATACTAAGACAGTGACTGGTCAGATTTCGGATTCTGTACAGCAAATTTCCACCTCTTCCAAAACTAAGCCAATTAGTCAAAAATAAAAATAAATTAGTACATTTTTATTTGTCTAATCATAAAATATTCTAAAAAATCATGTCATATACTAAATAAATAATAGTAAATAGTTCCTCAAACAAAATTTCTTTAATAAATTTATGCAGGATCCTTTTTTGTATGTAATCTAATCTATACAAAATAAATATATATGTGTATGTAAATACCTAATAATTTATCTATCTTTAATATACAACAATTTTCAGTTTACCAGAATGTATTAGTAAAATAATATTTAAGAGTATTCAAAAATAAATTAAATTTCTTGATTTGGGTAAAAAAAAAATTTAAGGTTTCATTCAGTAAAATATTCTTTTTTAACAAGTTTAATTTTGTAATTTAAATTACAAAATGATTTTAAGAACTAATTGTCAAGAGATTTAAAAATTTAAATTTTTTAATTTATAACTATGGAATTAATTAAAATAAAAAAATATCTTAAAGGATTGTCAAGTTTTTGTCCGGCAATCTATTCTTTTAATGAATTTATTAACCCAAAGTTTTGGTAAAATTACAAATTATATTTAAATAGAATTATTAAACTCTTCGTTCGCCATGGACTTTCATAACAAATTAATTGTTTTCAAAGGACAATCTATAAATTTATTTATTAAAATTAAAATTACCCACTTCAGAAAAAGGATTTTTTTTTTCAATTTCAATTTTCTGTTAAAATATGTTAATTAATTTTATTAACTATATTATTTTTAAACCAATTAAAATTATTGTTCTTCTCTCTAAATAATTTTTGGCAAATAAAATCAGGGCGAATTATAAGAAAATTTATTGTTATATTTATGTAATTAACACAGATAGCAATAACAACAAAAAATACAAAATATTTTAATTAAGTGTTTTGTAAAAAAAAATTTGTATCCCTAATTTTCTTACTTACATAATGTTTTCATAACACCAAAAAATGAAAAAAAAAAAAAGAAAAATATGTAACCCCATAATCATAATTAATTTTATTTTGAGTATTTTTTTGGAGGGTGGGGGGTATTATAAATGTGAGTGAAAATCTAAACAACTTAATAAAATAGACAAATTTGTAAGAAAATTTAAGCACAGCGGGACACCAATTTAGTAAAATCTTATGAATTAATTTAACAAGACAAAATGAATTGATAGTGTCAGTAAAATGATTTCGTTTCAAATGGAATACTATGTCAAATTTATCAAAATGTAGTGGATATGTAAGAAATTTCTTATCATGCTAATTGAATTTATGATGAAAATAGCAAGCAATGTTTGGCTCCTCGGAAGAAGAACTTTTTACATCATGATTTGCAGCTAATTGATTGAAGAAAATTAATAAAGGCACAATTTAACCAATTAGAAATTAGATTATTCCATTTGATAAATTTTGGTTCCAGTGAATCATGAATGTATCATCGATTATTAATTCTATATTCAACTAATTAAATTTCTGTCAATTTTGTATTCAGTTAACTGCGAATTATGACACTTGTGCTTTTCATTACATATATAGAAGAAAAGGATCAAATGGAGATAGATAAGGAAATGTATTCTCCTTAAAGTTAAATGATCGTAGTTGGGTACAGAATTTAAAAATCCCTGTCAAAGTTATTAGTTTCATAATTTAATTCTAACCGAAATACTTAAATAATACCAAAGACTTTAAGAAGTAAATAGAGCCAGCTGAATGTCAGATTGGTACAAAAGAAACCGATTATGAAGTGCTCTCCGTAATGTAATCAAAAGTTTACAAAAATCATAATTTAAATGACAATTTGTTAAGTTTACCACCCCAGAAACGATTACAAAAAAATATATTTTGACAAGTTTATTTAAAAGCATCATCGGAAACCAAAATTAAAATAATAATAATAAAAAAAATGTTTTACTACATTTTCCTATTAATCGTATATAAAAATCTTTTTGTGTAAGTCTGTTAAGCCAATGAATAGTAAAAGTTTTATATAAATATAAATTTCGTTGAATAATGTTGTCCTTAG
Source organism: Rhamphomyia laevipes (assembly GCA_963920725.1). NCBI lineage: Eukaryota > Metazoa > Arthropoda > Insecta > Diptera > Empididae > Rhamphomyia > Rhamphomyia laevipes. The sequence continues at coordinate 21,039,835 of OY987258.1, read as the reverse complement.
AACCCAAATTAAAATGCTACGTGATGTATTCAATCTACAAAAGCCAATTTATATTTAGTCATTTTCTGTATTGTAAATTTGTGTCACATAATATTTTTAATGTTAAAGTAAGTGTTAAGGAATTTTTGTTTGTAAATTTTATATATACAAAAATCTTAATACATTTTATATTTACAATGAAAATTACTTATGTACATAAGTAAATAATTTTTTTTTTGTAGTCTAATAATTTTTGTCCTCCTGACTGCGATTTATTTATGAAAATTTTAATATTTTCTATCTATTTTTCTCTTCATTTGATTATATCTTTTTTATATATAATAAATTTCTAGTTGAAAAATATTTAATTTTTGATTTATGGACTTTTGAAACTTTTTAATTGGTTTTAATTTGATTTTTTTTTTTTTGCATAATACAAAAACCTTTCCACATTCCACCACCCCCTAGAAATATAATAATTATTGTATCCTAGAGACTTGAAACGTTTTGTCGCAATTTCCCATATCATAATTTATATTATTAGAATTCACTTTTAGGACGTGTTAAATTCTTTCGAAAATTTATTATTATTATTTTTTGTTACCAATTTAACTTTTATTATAATAGAATATTTTATTTGGTCCTGTGCCGTTTAAAGATATTCAAAGAAAATTTTCTGATTTTTCTTCCTTTTTTTATATATTTTAATATATTTTGATCGTCATGAATTCATTATAGTAAAATATTTTTATTTTCTTATTCAATTCACATTTAAAATGAATTTATTAGTTTCTATATTACAAAAATATTGGATGAAGATATAGAAAATGAGGGGATTTTCAAAGGAATTGCTATCAGGGGCATAGTTAATTAGATTATAATTTTATGAATAATACAATTATCCTTAGAGATAGATAGATATATATAAATATTTATATAGAAAAGACATAAAGTTAAAAAAAAAATCCAAAAAAAAAACTTTTTAATTTATAATTTACTTTATGAAATTAATGAATGTAAAAGGACCAATTTTAATGAATTTTAAAAGATATAATTTTTTTTTTTTTTGTTTTTATTAACAATTTCATTTATTTGACTATGGACTTGATTATTTATATTTATACAAATGGAAAATTATTATAACAATTATAATTGAAGAGCTTTTAACATTTATTTTACATTTAAATTATATTAATTTTAATTATTATATAAATCTTTTGACAAAGGTTAATTTAGCAAGATGGTTAATTAAAAAATTATTTTAATGATTATAAAAGAATTTATTGAGTATAAAAATTGTGTTAAAGAGTTACAGAATTAAATTAAAAAATATTAAATGAAAATGAAAATATTTTAATAACTTTCCGGAAAAATGTATTAAAATTTTTATCAGAAATGAAAAATATTTCGAATTAAATTTTTTTTCATTTTGAATTGATTTTTTTTATAACTAATAAGTTCAATATGCGACATGCTAAAAATTTTTATGTTTTGCATAATATACAACAATTTCTCAGCATGACGGCGTTTAATACAATATTTTTTAGGCAGTTGTTACAAAATTGCAGAAAATAGAATATTGTTCATACGTGAAAATGTCGTACATAATATTAATATGTATTTTCGTAAATAACTTTTTTTTGTAAATTGGATAGAAGTATGAAAACTGGACTGAAATTAGGATCTTCATACAAATTATAAGGATAAGGAAAAATGCAGATTTTAAAAATTGTGTCATTTATAACACAATTTCAAGGTTCGATGATTAGTTTAAAATAATTATTTATGACATTATAATTGATTTAATTTTCTAATAATATTTGTATCATTAATTTAATATTGATTCAGGCTAGTAAATTTTGTTGTGGAGAGTCTTTCAAATATAGTCATGAATTAATGGCTTTTAATAAATGTTACCTAAAGTACATCATTTGCAGAATGTTATCATAAATCCAGGCTGAGCTAGGCTAGGCATTTAAATAACTTCTATTAAAGAAAATAGAAATTTACACGTTCCACCTAATAAAAGTAGATTCGATTCAAAACTTTTTTGACTGAAATTCCTTTTCATTATAGAAATCAGATGGAAAGTCCATTTCATTTTTAACCATAATTTCCAAAAGCAAAAGGAAATTCGATCCAAAATATGCGATTACTTTGTTTTGTGTCGTAATTACTAAAAGGAACATTTATTTTGCGGTATATTACCACCATTTTTGGTAAGTACAAAGAATTGGATATGTTCATCGGTCGGTTTTTTAATCGGGACAATTAATCAATCCAAATTTCATAGGAAGATGAATTCTAATTGAAAACAAAATTAAATTGAATCGATTTACACATTTTCTTTAAGTCGAACTTGCTTTTTAAGCAAAATTATAAAAATACAATATTTTGACTCAATTTCATAATGTATTAATCATTATCAATATGAAAATTTCAATTAAAATTTAATATTATTACTCATAAATAAATTTATTTTATTATGTATTTTCTGTCATTAATTTAATTTTCAATTTCATTATTTTAAAAATTATATTTAATAATAAATAATCCAAATAATTTTAACTTACCTCAACTCGTATTGTTAAATTATATTCTTTTATACTTTCAAAATCTAATGGATGATTAACTTTAATATCAGCCCATGTGTCACCATTATCCGGTCTCTGTTGTAAATAAAATGTATGCATTTTATTCGTTTGTGCTGTAGAACCAGGCATTAATCGATAAAAAACTGTTGGATTTCCTTCTATTCCAGAACTAAACTCCGATTCCACACCAGACACACAAAATATATATAAAAAATATTTTTGTGTCATATACGTTCAAACAAACAAAAATAAAATAAATAAACAAAAATACAAAATTTTATCAGTTAATCAGTCATTAAAATTCTTTTTAATAAAAAAACTTAAATTATCATTAAAAAAACAACCTAAAATAAACATAAAATTATATTTTTTTTTAAATAAAAATAACATTTTTTTATAAAAAATAAAAAAAAAAAAATTGTGGATTCAAAAATCAAAAAAGACAATTTCCACTTTGAAAATTATATTATATATACATAAATGTATGTATAAAAATTATATGTTTTAGAGTAAAAAATATAACAATTTACATAATCAAAATCGCAAAATAAACGTTTATGCAAATTGCAAAAAAAAAAAATATATATTTATTTATAATAAATATTCTAGATAAAAAAAAACATTTAAAAACATTAAAACATAAATTTTCTTTATGTTTATTTACCGAAGAAAAACCACGAAAAATATTTATAAGGTAAAGAAAAATTTTATTATTATTTTTTGATATATTATGCCAAAAAAAAATTATACTAATGGTGGAGGTCATACATGCGATGCATCACTCAATACAAAAATATATTATTGAGATGGAAAAATTTAATTTTTCAAAAGATTCACTACTGGATAGCTGGCAATATAGTTACACTAATGCCTTTATGACAATTTCAACAAGTATTTAATTTCTAAAGATTCCGCTTTAGGATTTAATTGCAGATAGAATGTACAGTATGGAATTCCTGAATCAGTTTTGTTATGAAAATAGTACAGATAACGTCGATCAATAATATTGCAAATATTTGCTCTATAATCAATTTAGCTTCGAAAAATATAAGTAATAAAAAGAATCTTGATTGAATCTTTCAATAAGCTTTGAAAAATATCCGCCAGAGCTGTCAATTTACATGGAAAACTTATTATACTTGTAGCAGGCAGTTTATTAACTGTCATATGATTGGCTATTGATGTAACTATGATCTTTTGAATAAATGTCAAAACTGTTACAGATTTGTCAGACTGTTCATTCCCTTGCTAATAAATTGAAAAGCATATTCCAAAAAAAAATTATATGCTCATTGAAATGATACAAGTAAAAATTGGAAGCCAGCTCTTAAGTTTAAATAATATAATATTTAAAAACGTATATAATTTTTTTTTTGGATCGTTGTAGATGAAAATTTTAGATAAGTTTTGCCTCTGCGTACATACAAAATACAAAAAAATTTGACTACATGGCCAGGTAGTACAAAAACAAATATAAATTTTTCATTTAATTTAAATGAAAAAAAAAATTATTTATAATTATTATACTATAACATTATGATAAATATTCCAAGTGTAATTTCTTTATGCTTTTTAATGTATATAAGTAGAAGACAAAATAAAAATCATAAAAAATTATGTGCCATAAATTATAAAATATTATCATTAGATAGTGGGTGGGTGGGTGTCTTTAAGGTAAGGTGTAATATAGAAACTAGTGCACTTTTGTGTAAAGAACTCCATTTTGATTATACACCACGTTTTGAAAATTTACGATAAATTTATATCTAGCAACAACAAAAAAAAACAGGGATTCGCTCAAATATATTCACTTACCTTTTAATCAATATACGTTCATAAATTGAATTGTATATTAGGAAAAAGGTAATCTTTTTTTTTGTGTTCAGAATGTTAAGGATATTTTCTAGGAAAACTTAATTTTTAATTTAATCAAAGAAAATAATATTTGAATTAAATTTGTTTTTTTTACACCTTAATATTTTAATTCATTAAAATTAGGCTGAATAATTAATTACAAAAAAAAATGTTTGTAATTAATATTTTCATTTTTTACTTTGAAATAAAACGATCTTTAGTATTTAATTAAAAAAAAACAGAAATTCATATTAAATTTTCATTTAATAGAAGAAAATTTTGTTCACGTTTATATTGGGAGTGATATAGAAATATTTATGCAGTGAAGATGAAATATTTTCTTCCAAATTTGTCCATTTTTATGAAGAGCTTCTTGTTGGCAAAGACAATTGAAGAGATACCTTCAATTAGGCTGATAATACGTAATAATAATTTACCTATACTGTAAGGAATTTTAACAATATTATTAAATATTGACTCTAAATCAACATTCTTTTCTCCAAAGGATCTTAGAAATGTTCGACATTTTCATAATGAAGTTAACGTTATAAAAGTATCGAGGTATATAACCAGAAAATCGTAATCCGTAAATTAAATCTAGTTTTAAGGCAGGAGCATAATTCAAGCTGTGTGACTGACGTTTGTGGTAAATTTGATACTATGTATGAATAAATGCACAATTCTGGTCGATAATGCTCGTGTTTGAGCAACAAAATATAAGATTACATATTATAGTAATCTTGCAGAAGGCTTGCTTGAAATGTATTGAAGTAGGCTAGTAATTTTAAAATTATGACAATTTACATTTATTTTATATAAATTAACAAGTTTGGTAGAATTAAAAATTTAAATTTTGACTGGCCACTTCTAGTAATTACTGCTAAAAACTACAATTCACATTTAGCGTTGACCTTAACAATATAACAATTTTTTGTTAGATTATTCATAATGGTCATTTATATATTGAAAAAAAATAGTGTCACGAATTCGAATGGATAAATTCTAATAAACCTAATTTACTTAAATCCGAATTTTAACAAATTTTTCTTTTAGATATCATACAAGTTTTATTTAAGATTTTCTATTTTTATTTATGCTATCTTTAAGAAACAAAATTTCTTAAGAAACAAAAGTAAATATTCCTCAACGAACTAGCTAAATCCGGAAAATATAAATGGAAATAAATTTATGCTTTCTTTGATTGTTTTTATTTACCCAATAATAATACGATTTACATGATTACGTTACATGAAGAAAATCTTTCTTATTTTAAATGCAATTTTCGTTGTCTATAATTTTATAAAAAATCTTTTTTCTTTCTAAGTTTTCATATCCTTTTTATATACCCAGACATTCTGAACAGAATTTTCCTAGTTTTTTTTTGTGTTGTGTAAATGTAAAAGCATACAAATTTATATTAGGAAATAAAAATGGCATAATAAACTCACAAATTTATATTTATACAGAAAAAAAAAAATATTTAACAAATTATTTTAAATTTTAGTCCCACAATATCAAAATTTTTTTATTTAGTAGTTGGAACTAAAAAATAAAAAAAAATTAAAACCTAATATAAAAATTTTGGTGCTGGGAAATTTTTTATACTAAATATGTGGGTGGGTGCGCTCTTGGTCTACATATAAAAACATGCAGTGCTTTTTTAAGAGTGTTCTCTGACTAAAATCCTTTTAGACATTTTTACACAAAATATAAAAAAAATATATAAAAAAAAAATTTATACATGAAAAATTTTCCAATTTTCTCTTTTTTTATGCTAACATAAGTTATTTTTTCAGATTAACTAAATTTTTCTTCAAATAAAATATAAGATTTAATGTTAAGGGGATAACATAAACTAGCACCTATCTTTTTTTTTTTGAGTAAATCGTATAAATAGTTCTTTTATTTAATGTACACCCCAGACATACTTGATAAGTGTACAAGGATATTTTTATATGTACTTTAATTCTCTTTTTGTGAATTTTAAAGGAAGTTTCAGTTTTGGTCGGGGAACCTAAAAAATTTCGTTTATGATAAATTTAATGTTGCTAGGGGAAAATTAAAAGGTAAAAAGAAAATTAAAAAAAATTATTAATATTATTTTATGGATGATAATTTTTTTTACATATAAAAATAGAAAATATACCGAAAAATTTAGTGAATTCAGGTCAAAGTATAAATTCTAGATTACTAATGAATAAATAGATTTTATTTCTGAAAATTATTTAACTTTGTTAAGTTATTAAAATAATTAATTTTATTTTGATTATGACTTTTTTGTTTTGTTTTGATGTTTAATACAATTTTATAATTAATTAAAAGAGTTTATAGAAAATTTTGAAAGTTGGTTTTTTCACTATAAAAATTTATGTTTGTTCATAAATTAACCAAAAACTGTATTTATTTAATTTATGTAAGGATAAATATTAAATGAGGAAATTTTATATTTAAAACATTTTTTTATTTATATTTATAGTACTTTAACCCATTCAGTCCTCTTGGTACAACATTTATACCACTAAAAAATTATAATTTTCTAATTAAGTTTTAATTAGTATAGAATTAAATGAAAACTTTTAAATTTTAGTTTGAATTTGAAGCAACACTTGATCAACACTTTTAAATTTTAGTTTGAATTACCATAAAGTAATTACTATTAAATTTAATCTTTTTAAAAATATATTGTAGTAAAATTAGTTAAAATTTAAGTTTCCACTTTTTACTAAATTCTTAATTATTTTGGATTTATTGTGAACATTAGTATGAAAATTAAAAATGTTATAACATATTTTGATCAGGATTTCTAAAAAAAATAACTTTAATATTGCTGACTAAAAGCCGATTTGAGAGTTTTAAGCAAAAAGATGGTGTGAAATATTTTTAATTTTCAAAAATTGAATTGAGATTTAAATTTTTCGATTATTATACAAATCAATTGATCGAAATTAAAATATTATCAAAAAATTAATGAATGAGATTATTATAATAAATAAAAATATTAATAAATTAAAAAAAAAAATCTGTTTTTTTTTTTTTTTAATCTATAAACATAAATATGTTACAGAGCGATATTATCATTTCAACATAAAAATGTTGAATTATTTTCATACAAAATTACAAATAAATATAATAATATTTTTTAATGAATGATTGAATATTCAAATTTAAATAAATTTTCAGTAGGGACAATTACTGTGAGTTTGAGTATGACTATTGCAGGTTTAAGATACTAGGGATTGAATTTATAAAGGAATTGATATAGTGTCTAATAGTGAACTTGTTTTATTGTAAACTAATAAGCAATCTTTAAAGCTTTTATGCTCGCATTCAACTGGCCTAAGTAACCATAGGCGAAGTGAACAAAATAACGCTTGGAACGTAAAGTGTTTTATGGTGTTGTAAGGTATAACAAATATTTTAACATAGTAGCAGGTATAACATCTCGCTAATTAATTACTTAAATAGCATCTAAAATATGATTTTAATTTAAAAATACTTGAATATTCTCGAACAGATTTTTATAGTTATTACAAAATTTCTTTCGAAAATGACAAATAGAATTTTTGATAATCAAATCGAAAATATTTCATTACATTTCCGATTGGATTATTTCATTCTAAATTATGCAACCAATAAAAATGTTATTGATTTCAAAATATCTTTGTACTATAATATCTTAGTCTAAAATTTGGGATATCTAAAAATTTAACTAAAAATATATTTTTGTATAAAATAAAACAAAAAATCGTGCAAAAAATAAAAACAAATTTTGCAAAATAATTTCACAATTTTCAAACACAAAAATATAATAAAAAAAATATTTTAATAAAAAAATAATTATTGTTAGTAAAATTAAAAAAATAATTTTTATATATTTATAATTAATATTTTTGTTAACAAAAAAAAAAGGTTATTTTCTTTGTAATTATGCAACAGACCTGGCTTTGATCGAGACTACTTTTCCACCGACTGGCATATTTTCCTTAACGTAAATTGGCCCATAAACATTATGATCCCAAACAGGTGGATTATTTGCCCTATCAACAACATCAATTTGTACTTCAACTGTACGTGATAAAGGTGGATATCCTTTATCTTGGGCCATTGCTTCTAATTTATATGTTTCACGCTGTTATACATATATACATAAATTTGATGGTTTTAGTGGTAGTGTTACAGGACGAATAGTTATTTATGATCCCAGTAGAATATTATTTTATTGACAATCAAAAAGTTTGTTTTTAATCAAAAATAAAAATATTTTTTTGTTTTGTTTTTGTTGTGACGAAATATTGAAGTCCCAAATCAATACATGCAATTTACGTATATAGTGACACGTAGTCGTATAAAATTTGCCAAAGAAAATATTTGAAGGAATAAAAAAAAAATACACATTTTTTTATATAATAATTTTCAAAAATCAAATTTTCTTTTCAAAAAAAAATAAAATGTTATTATATAAAAATTGTTTTTAATAAAAAAATAAATAAATAAAGCAATTTAAATTAAAGTATCCTTCTTCCCCCACACCCTACAATAAAAAAGGCGCAAAAATTTTTTCTGGAGTTCAAAATGAAAATTAAAAGAATTAAAAAGAAAAAGTCAAAAAATTCAAAAAAATATTTCATATTACTCTCAATATCACACTTTTTATCCTCAGCCTAATAAACAAATAAAAGAAAAAGGAGCCACAAAAAATTATAATATCCTTAAAAAATTGGTGTCGGCGGCGGTGGGTTTTATCCTCGATCGATAGCCGTTGTGTAAAAAAATATTTTTTTAATTAAATGTTAATTATATGTGATTTTTTGGCTAGCTTTTTATGTTAAATAAAAAATACAAGTTTAAAATAAAAAATAAATCTACAATTACATTCACATAATAATTTTGCATAGTATTAATAAAAATAAAAAATTAAAATATTTTTAAAAATTATTATTTTTTTATTATTATTATTAAAATGTTTTTAAAACATTTTTGCATATATTTTTTTATGTTATATTTTTTTGTTTTTGTATATTTGTTATACAAAATAAACAATTATTAGTAAAACTTTTTCTAGCACTACAAAACTGCAAATATGATTTACCCAACCATAATGTAATTATTTTTATTAAGCAATATGAGAATATCAAAATTGGTACTAAAAGTATTCTATGACAATAAAGCAATTTATATGACAATAAAGCACGGATTCGACCTTTGGCTGCCTCATCTCTATGATAGAATTATCGGGACATTTAAATTATAATTATTTCCACTTCTTTGTAGTGAAGAAATGGCATGTAAATTGTTAGCATTTTTTTCAACCTCAAATTTGTGTTTCTGGTACACTATTAAAACTGAGACAATTTAGAACTCGATGCCTCGGTTTTTAGTATGATTCAAAGTATATCACACTCGTACTACCATTTTTAATATACTACTGGTAATTACTTATAAATTGCAGTTTCAAGTATATTGTTAGATAATATAACCAGTTAAAACTATAGCTATATTAAACAAATAATAATCAGTACGTTAAACAAATAATAATCAGTACCAATATGAAGTACTTAGGAATTAGTTTCTTAATACTAAAAAAGCAAGTGTGAATTAATGATACACTTATCTTTCTGAAAACTTCACAACCCACTAAAGTGGAATTTGTTACGAGTTCAGTACTAATAGTTATAGTGGTACTTCGTACGTGGTACTTTATAGCAATATACTTTTAATATTTTCTTAATAAATTATTGTAGTTGATAAGTTTATGCAATATCAACGCATCAATGACACAAAAATCATTTGGTACTTGAGCGATATAGAACTATTATTTTGACACTTAGAACAAGTACTTTTACCTAAAGAGCCTAAAAAGCACCAAAAGTTAACACAAAATTAGCTATGCAATACGTACTTGCAAATTTTTAATTACATTAAATTAAAGAGAAACTTTTGCATTATTGGCATGCCATAACACATTTGGTAGCTATAAGTACTATATCGGTACCATTTAAATTTTATACAGTATTTTGAATTCTCTTGTTATATAATTTTAATTTTTATACAAATTACTTATATTAGCATTAGGGTTAGGTAAATACAGCCATTATTAGTAAAAATTAATATAATTACATAGCATATTATTACATAGAATAGAAATCAAGGGAAATTTGTGCGATTTTAATTAATAATAAATTAAATACTATAAAAATATTTAAATAATATTTTCGTTTTTTTTTTTTATCTTATATTTTATGTTTTAGTTACCTTATTCCAACAAATTATTACTGATAATTATTGTTTTTTAAAAAAAATTGTAATTAAAATGGAAATATAATATTAAATTAATTTATTATTTTATTTTGAACAGAGAAGAATTAGAGAGAGAATAAAAATAAGATATAAATTTTCTTGTTATTTATTAATCAAAAATACGATTTTCTTTTTCATTATTATTTTTTTACAAAATTCAAAAATGTTTTTCACCAAAAATAAAAACCATTGTGAATAAATTTTATATAATTTCATCGAAAATTCACCATTGGGTGAATCAGCAAAAAAAAATACTATTTTTTAGTACCAAAAAATTATGTTAATTTTAGTTAATATAAATTTAATATATAAATCAAATACAAACACCATTTTTATTTTTTTGCTGTTATGTTAGATAAGATACAAACCTTGCCTTAACCGATGTTACAACCGTACCAACAGTGACATTTTCTTTAATGTGAATGGGGCCATATATATTCTTGTCCCAGATTGGTGGTTTATTATTTCGATCAACAACGTCTAATTCAACGTCAACATCTGCATATGATGGCGGGTCGCCTTTATCGGAGGCACGTACCCTTAGACGATATCTATCTCGCTGTATACACACACACGAACACAATAAATATTAATTTTTTTTTGTATTCGTTCAAAATTTTCGAATGAAACAAATATTTATTTTCGAATATGAATTATTGTGATTTTCGAATTTTGTGGTTTTTGTACAAAATAATAAATTTATATAATAATAATTTTGTACAAGATCCAAATTTTGATTGTTTTTCGAATGCAGATTTTTTTTTTGTTGGCGATTTGATAAAAATAATAAAATGAAATAAGAAATTAAAATATTATAAAAATAAATTAAAATAAAAAAAATAATTAAAAAAAATATATTTAGTTATAAATTTAAAATTTACTTTATAATGCACTAGAATTTTATATAAATTTTAGAGGTCAAGGAGTAATTTTACTTTTGGGAATGTCACTATAATACTTTTAAGGAATTGAATTAATCAATTTTAAAATATTTAATTTACCAGAAAATTTTGTCCAAAAATAAATATTTAATTGAAATTTTTTTAATAATATTATTAACAAATGTTTTATTTTTGAACAATTTTTTGGAATGCAATTTTTGAAAATTAAAATAAATAAATTTATAATTTTTTAACTTCCTAAAAATTATGAAGGATGTATGCATGTATAAATTATTTATTAAAATAGGAAATAAAATTAAATAACTAATAAAATTTTGAATATTAGGCGCCCTATTTCCAATATCATTAATTTTGTTATACATTTTCCAAAAAAATGAGATAATGACAAATGGAAATTATTAACATTTTGCACAAATATCAGTGAAAACATTATAAAATATAAATCCATATACAAATCGACTTTTCTGACGTATATTATTCTATTCTGACTTATGACACTTTACAAGGGTTTTACAGGGACAGTTTTCGAAATATAAAGGTGTTTTTACTCGAAAGCAGTGTTGTGCGAGGTAAACTACGTTATGTAGGCTAACTACATTTATATCTACTCGGCTACATTTATGTGTCGAAACTATACACTGATATATTACGTGTAAACAATGTCGATAATATAAAATAAAATCAATATATAAAATATTTTCTAAAATAAAATAAAATAACTGAAATTGTTTTATTAATTTAATTATTTTCATAAAATAATTAATAATTCCAAAGCCAAACGGTCCTTGACGTGCTAGATAAACAATGAACTAATAATTTTGCGTTTGACAGATCTGTCGACATTGTCTACACCAAAATTGTTTGTCTACTGTAAAGTGTAGACAATGATATTCTACGTGTAGAGAAGCAACACTCCTTGAAAGTGAAAAACCATGAGATGTCGTATCTGCACACTACAATTATTAGTGAATATACTGTGGTACATTTGTTTTTGAGTAACAAAAATACTACTAATTAGACATATTTATCAATGGTTACTAGCAAATTTTGAATCTTATATTTTAAATTAAATTCTATTTTTTATATATTGGGTATTGAAAAACTATCTTAATCGCATGGTGCACGTACAGTATCGGTTTCATGAAAAACTATAATTTTTAAAAAATTTATAAGTTAAAAAAAATAAGTTAATCATATATTTATGAAAAAGATGGAAAAATATTAATTAATATTTTTTTGCCACATTGTGGATCCGCCACTGTCCATATTAGTTAAACTTTTAATAATCTGTGAAATCACAGATTAAATCATTTTATTAACAGTAAATTGTTTGTTAATTAAGTTTATATTCTGAAAATCATTATAATTTTATAACATATTTTTGCATTTACCAATACTGAGCTAATATATGTTATATTAAATGTATTAGTAATTATCCTAATAGAAAAACAAATAATTCTTAATATACTGAGGTGGCACAATATGATTAAATTACTTTGGTGCCCATTACACAACATGATTGAAGGTAATAAAACAGTGAATGAACTGTGGCTGCGGGGCAGTTGTAATTCCCTTTTCTGCCAAAATATAGGTCTACTTCTAATATCCATTAAATTTATGATGACGGAATGAACTCGGAAAGCACACGTTAACTGGTGGGATAACTCCACATATTACAGGTAAACTGGTGGGTAATAAAATCTACTGTGGTACCCCAAACGGAAGGAAGACCGATTAATTCTTCACATGAATAAACAATCGTGGAGATTATTCACCGGGCCGCTACTGGACACCTTATTCTGAGGAAACATGCCTCACGGATTTAACGGTGGAGCATCTGGTATGGAAGGTGTTCAAGATTGATATTTGGTTAAGCATTTTTTGGCTGATCTTTCGGAGACTGGTACCATTAAGTAGGCAAGGGTTATCTCTTTCACGAAAGAAGTGGAGTGGGTTGACGCTGTAGGTCAAATTGTATTCATCCGGCGATGGGTGGTTATAGCAAAACTTATTAAGTAAGTAAGAGTATAACTCAGGATATAGTATAATAAATAATTATGTGGTGAGTGCATAAATGAAAAATTAACAAATTAATCTATTAATTTTTGATTACCCAATTTATATTCATTTAATTTTTTGTTAAATTTTCTGATCATACATGCATACATCCTTAAATTAAACTGAATTCATAAAATTCAATAAACTAAAAACTTACACAAGAAACTAAAAACCAAATTTTATTTCCGAATTGTTCAAAAATAAAAATAACAACTAAAAAAATATAATAATTAAAACTAAAAATCATCAAAAATTTTGATGATTATTTATTAAATTTTTATATAATACCTAAAATTAAAGAAAAAATATAATTAATTAAAATTATCGCTTTCAATGTCATCTTTTTAATTATTTTGGATGGAAAACAAAACAATTTTCGTTAATAAATTTAAAATGAAATTAATATTTAAAAAAAAATGTTTTGTTTCCTTAAATTTAAATTAAATTAATTTGGTTTGGCTACCACAGATTTTATACTTTCTTTTTATTAAAACCAATTTTAAGATGAATTCTTCTTTCAAATAAGCACAATTTTTTTAATTTATTTTTATTGAATTTCACTGATAATGATAACACTTAAAGGTTTAGCCTAAGCCTAAGGGTATTTAAAATATTTTTCATATATATATGGCTACTTACAGGGTAGCATCCCTTTAATATTTTTATATATTTATTTTTGTAAGAAATCCACGACAATGAAAAGAATCGAAATAAAAATGAAAAAAACAATATAAATATAATTAAATAAATTAATATTAATAATTTTTTTTTTAATTTTTGGTTCAATAAACTTAAAAAAGAACTTAAAAAAGAACGATTGTGCATTTAAAAAATAAAAATAAAAATTTAAAATATATAATTATATTGAGTTTTTATGAAACTGATTAAAGTTTACAGAATTATAGCCATTTATGTAATTTTCAATACGACTTTTTATACATATATTTTATAGTCAAAATTAAGTCAAATGTTGGGTCACAATGACTGTCATTTTGTGCACGACAATAAGGTCAAATGACATACTACGGTGTTTAAGTTTACTTTAATAATTGTTAACTTAATTTTTATTTATATTTTATTGTCAATCAAAAATAAGGTTTGGCAATTTCGACAATTTTTGACCAATTTATTTAAATATGCCAATTAATTTGGCAGAATTTTGGCAATACTAATTTGACATTTCTCTATAGTAATTAATTTTTCTTTAATTAATTAACTTTAATTTTCTAAATATCAATCAAAAATAACTTTTGTCAATTTCGACAATTTTTGACCAATTTATTTTATTCTGCCAATTAATTTGGCAGAATTTTTGCAATACGAATTTTGACATTTCTCTGTAGTAATTAATTTTTATCTTTAATTAATTAAATTTAATTTTCTGAATGTCAACCAAATATATGTTTTCGGCAATTTCGACAATTTTTGAACAATTTATTTTATTCTGCCAATTAATTTAGCAGAATTTTGGCAATACCGATTTTGAAATTTCTCTCTGCATTTAACATTAATTTATATTGTCATTATTTTCATAAAAACTGAATTTTTTAAATTATATAATTATAAATTATAAATAATTTTCATAATCATGCAAAATCACACATGCAAATTTATCCTAAATATTTTGAATAAAAATATCAACAAAAAAAATTGTTTACGTGTTGATTTCCGATTGGATTAGAAGACAGAAGGATTTTTTATATTATTTGTAAAGGTTAAAATTAATTATTTCAAAAATTTGTTTCATTTTATATAAATTAATTCTTTTTTCTTAAACAAAAAATATTTATAGTCAAAAATTAAAAACAAAAATAAAAATTAAAATTCAAAAATATAAATTAATTTACAAATTTTCCTTAAAACATTTAAACAAAATTAGAATATTTAAGAACAATAACAAAAATAACAAAAAAAATATCGCCATTTTGAGTTGTTTCAAATATAATTAACGAAGTTTGTTATGTAAAAAACAAAACGATACTCAAAAATTGTTGATCGTTTCTATATTTTATTTTAAATTTTCTTCCATTAATTATATCAATAATTAATTAATTATCCAGCCCCCAGACACGTCCCGAAAATGTCACTCTCAGGTGGGTACAAAAAATTTTTAAACAAAAAAAATATTATGTTTTTAATTGAATTTTTAAATTTGATTTTTCTATGTACAATAAATCTTTTTTAAATTGATCACCTGGAAAAAAATTATAGATATTCAAAAAAAATTACAGGTGTACACAATATTTCCAAAACCAAAATTAATATTATACGTGTTAATATTTATAGAATTTAGTTTCCTAACACCAGTTTTATGTAACATTTTAAATATAAATTCAAATAAAATTATTATAATAAACTATGCAAAAATATTAAAAATTTGATCGTTTTGTTAACATTTTGTAATCAAATTCATAAAAGTTATTAACAAAATGGAGAGTTAGTTATGCCCCATTTAATCTATGGTTATGGATAATTTTAAATTAGAATTTTTGAATTCATATCATTTTAAAATTTCAATTTCAATACAAAATGTTGTTCAGCTGTCAATTTAATATTTTATGTCAATTTTTATTTAATCACTCTCCATTTTTTATAAACTTTTATCATACATAAAATTTGTTTTTATAGTCCTATTTTTTAAGGAAATTAATATTTTTATTAATTTATTTATTTTTGTAGTTTTATTTTAACAAAATTTCAATTGTTATTATTAAAAATAAAAAAAATGGCGCCAAAATGTTTTCATCAAAAATATATCATTTATCAATTACAAATAATGATGATACCACCAATTTTGTATTATTTTCATATTTTCAAACAAAAAAAAAATGTCGAAAAAAATCACAGTAATTAATTGTACAAGGATATAATTATTATTAAGTGCTCCTTTCTAAATAAAAAATTAAAATATTTTTTTTTTTTTTTTCAAATTATAATGTTACTGAAAAGTGCGCCTTTTTCAAAATTAAAATTTTTTTTTTATTTTTTACAGAAAAATAATTACCAATAATTTTATTTTATTAATTTAATTATAAATAAAATATTATAGATTGTTTAAAGTAAAATAATGGAATTTTTAATAAAAATAATTATACTGATTTTGATTAATTCGTAATTTGGGGCCGAATCTAAAGTCGTTTACTAATTGATTAATTAAAGATTTTCGGAAAAAATGCTTCTACAATTATTGATACGAAACTTTTACACTATGAGAAAAAATTTAGTTTCTGTATTTTGCTAAGGGACTACTTATTTTATGAAATTAATCATAGACTAAGAAACTATCCAACTTAGTTGTACGACTGCTTTTTTTTATCAACCTTTTTAACCAACCATCAAAAAATATTTTATTTTTGCTTATTGCATGTCAAAGTGTTTTTATACATGTTTGTTGGAAAAATAATTTTAATTTAATATATTAAATTATTTGACCAATACAGACTCAATGGAGAAATGTCATTTTTAATAATGAAAACATCAAGAAATGTAATTTTGGTTGTACAACTTTGAGGCGTTGATATTTTTTCCATTGATTGCCAACCATCAAAATCATTGTAAATGGACCCCACACTATACAACTTGGAATATCTTTCAACCATTTTAATGATTGGACTGACCGTTTTACAACAAAGTTATGGGCAGTAATTTCTATACAATTATAGAAAGTTCCATTAAATACTTAGATGTAAAAAATATAATTTTCGAAAACAATTTTAATTTTATATAAAAACAATAAATAATTTTGGAATAATAAGAAAAAGTGAATTATTTAACTCGAAATCGATTGTACTAGTTATTAATTATATCGATATATAATCTGTACATTAATCAATTAATAATTCATTAACTAATGAATTATACATTAATTCTATTTTTATAAATTCGACCCAAAATTAACAGTATAAATATTTTATATTTTTATAATTATTATGTTTTTAATATAATTTTCGCTAATGCTAAACTTAATTATAATATATTTATATAAAAATTAAAGAATTTGTTTTGTAAATAAAAATATAAATTAAATAAAGTTTGTGCATTTAAATAAAATGTAAAATAAAAAGCAATAAACCTGAAAATTTAATTTATGCCCGCCCAAAAAGAAATCATTTTATCGCTTTTACTAAATTCGAATAATTTTGATTATTTCTAGTGCTTTCAGTTTTTAGTTTTAAATAATTATTTTAAATTTTAAGAGTATTTTTTTTTTAATTTTTACCAAAATTTTATTATATTAATATAAATATTTAATTTAATTATTTAGTAGCTTCTGCGGCAGCCATTAATTAACGTTGATTTTCAAATTTACCTTGTAGGCAAATATTTTATAGAACCTTATATTTTTTCATCACAAATTTATTTTATTCACTCACACATAATTTTATCATTCAGAAAATTTACTAATTTTTATTTTCAAAATAAAAGGGGGTTAATTTATAAATTGGAAAATTATAGAAATTAAGAAAATTAAAAAAAAAAAATCTTTTATTTTTTGTTAAAGTTAAAATAAAAAATAAATAATAAAAAAGAAATTTCTTTGAAGCGATACTTACGTCAAGTGGTTTCTTGAGAACAATCCAACCAGATTCAGCTTGTATATCAAAATATTCTAAATCATTGTGATTATATGGTGCACTAAGACTATATATAATGGCACCATTATTATCAGCATCTTCATCAGATGCTGATACACGAAGGATATTTGTACCAATGCTAGCATCTTGTTTAACATTTTCAACATATTTCTAAAATAAAAATATTTTGAAAAATTATATTAAAATTCGATTTTATTCTTTTTATTATACCTGTCGATCAAATAATGGTGGATTATCATTAACATCTGTTATTTCAACGGTAAATGAACAAACACCTTCTAAACTGGGTTCACCTTGATCAGTTGCTTTTACAGTAACCGATACAAATTTACCATCATCACCTTCACGATCAAATACTTTATTTGTTGACACTTCACCAGTTTCTTCATCAACAGTAAATTTTGTACCTTTTTGATTTGGTTGTTGGACAATTGAATATTTAACCTTGCAAAGAAAAAAAAAATTCAAGTTTTTTGTTAAAATATGCGAATCACTTTCAATCAATTATACATTTAAAATTTTAGAGAATACGTCCGGAAAAACTGATTAAAAATTTACCATATTTGATTGTATATTTATATAAAATTGAAATTTCATCAGAATTGCATGAAGAGTTTAAGTATGCAATGCACTCGTCTTATTAAGGATATTAAGGATCTTCATTAAATTTATACATTAAATTAAAAGTTTTGACCTTTGAGTGGGGAATTTCGTATGAGATGCGGAAAAACACATTCGTTCAAATTTAGGAGATTGTATATGACAGAAGTGTCACAATTTTTTAATGAAATTAATTTAAAGCGTGTATAAACATAAAATATAATATAATAAATAAAACTTAGATTTTGGTCCTTTTAGTCGAGTGCATAAGAACCGAATGAAAATGGACAGATTGCAACTGAATGGTTTTTTAAGGTAGCTTTAACATAATTATCAAAATAATTTTAAACTTAATTTATAATACGTTATTCAATGATCAACTAGTGAACTAGTCCATCATCTGAATTAGAATAATACAGGAAATATCAAATATTGTTAAATATTGAAGACACATTCAATACAAATCTCATAATTATATAACTAATATAGTGTGAACTTCCCTTAACAACAACAAAAAACATATCAATAACAAAATTTTATTTAATCTTTTTACCTGTCCATTAACACCTTTATCTTCATCTGTTGCTTGTACTTTAATTACTGGACTACCATTTGGTGCACCCTCTTCAACTTTCGGATAATATGTACCGCAATCCTTAAAAACTGGTTTATTATCATTAACATCCGTTATAAATACAACAACTACTGCTGTTGATGTATGTATTGTTTGATCACCATTAACACAACATGATCCGTCATCCATAGCCGTTACATTTAATTCATATTTGTCCCGATCTAATGTTATTGCTTTACTATGCAATCGTATAACACCAGTAATATCTTCAATAACAAATTGACCAGCACTAGTACCACCACCAACAAAACCAAATCTTACATTATCACCATCTTTATCAGATGCAACGACAGTTGTAACTAATGTATTTGGTCCGGCATTTTCATCAACATTTGGTGTATAAACTTGTTGTGAAAATTTTGGTTCTTCATCGTTTTTATTTTTTGTATAAATTCGAACTGTAGCCGTTCCACTTTTTGATGGTTCACCTCGATCTTTTGATGTTACAGTAAATTCATAATATGCATTATTATTATCAGCATCCAATTGTTTATTATTAACAATAATTCCATTTGAATCAACAGCAAAATGATCATCAGATACTAAATATTCAATTTCAGCATTTGCACCAGAATCTGAATCCATTGCTTTAACTTTTAATATACTGGTACCAAGTGGTATATCTTCATCCACATTATGAGCTTGATAATCTGGTAATTCAAATTTTGGTGCATTATCGTTAACATCAGTAACACGAATTGTCAACTATAAATTAAAAAAAAAAAATATTGTTGTCACTTAATAAATAGAGAGTTAATGCAGTGGCAAACTTACTTCAACTGATGTAGAAAATCCACCAGAATCCTCAGTTGCTGTTACAATCAATGAATATACATGTGGCTGTCTTAAATCTTCAAAATCTAATTCTTTTGCTAATTTTACAATACCGGATGATGGTCCAATATTAAATGTACCAGCACCTTGACCTTGTGCTTTCAATGTATAACGAATTTCACGATCAGCAAATGATTTTGCTTTAACAGATATTATACTGCAAAAATAAAATTTTAATTATTAATTATAATAAATATAGAAAATGTATTTATACTAACTCTGAATCCTTTTTTTGATTTTCTGGTATTTCAGCTTCATAGCTAGGCATATAAAATTGTGGTGCACGTTTACCACCAACAATTGATAAACGTTCTTCAGCTGTACTTTGGAATTTACGATCATCAACTTTACCATTTTGATCTTCAGCTTTAACATATAAAACATATTCCATATCTAATTGAAATAAATCTGTACCACGTGTACGAACAACACCAGAACGTTCGTCTACTTCAAAACGACCACCAGTACGATCACGTACAATAAAATAATGTATATTATGATCGGTATCTGGATCACGAGCTTGTAATGTAAATACAGGTGTATTTGGTGGTGCATTTAATTGTACAACAGCTTGCATTGGTAATGGACGATTTATAAAATATGGTGGTTCATCATTAACATCTTTCACATGTATAATGACACGTTGATTATCGGTATACTTAAGGCCAGCTGTAAATATATTTTTTGTAAAATTTGATTAAAATTATTATTTTTTTAAATTTATTCAATATTATTTTTGTTAATTGAGAGAAAGCTATTAAAACAAAAATTGGCATGCACATTAATGTCAAAATTACTGCTAGGCAGGTATTGAACTATTATGAAATCTTTACATTATTTATATAATTGACAAAGATTTCATCAAGATTAAGAAAACTTCAAGATTGTAACTTAAAGATTGCAACAGATATCCCCAATACTAGGCCACTTGTTGGCCCATAGGTATTCCCTTGAATAACAACAATTTTCTCTGCTGCTCTTCAAGCCATCCCGCATTCGTAACAAACTTTAGTAGATCCCTAACCGAGATCCCTATCAACTCCTCAAAGTCCTTTTGTCACCTTCTTACAGGTGTTAGTATTGGCCCGTATTTCCCCTACCTTATTCTCTGTAATTCTGTCAATCTTTTATTTCTTCACTAATCCCAATGGGACAATCGATCAGCGACCCCTATATACTTCTCGGAACCCTTCCTAATTCATCGACTTGCTCGATCCCATATATGTCACGATGACCGGGTACCCAAACCATTTTTACCGTACTAATACTGAAGAGCGTCTGAAGCACTTCTCTACATCTCCCAACCAAGCTCGATTCAATTACCGTTGAATTGAGCGCCCTAATAGCAGCCTGACTGTCGCCATAGAATGTGATATCTTCGTGTGATATCACAGTCATCGTTGCTAGAGAGGCTGCATGTTCTATGCCTAGCACGTCCGCCTGAAACACACTGCTGTGGTTTGGTAACCTCACTGATACCTTTATATTTAGTTTTTCAAAGAAGACACCAACACCAAGTCTCCCTAGTACCAATCAGATTTCAAAAATCTTTATTCTGCAAAAATAGTTATTTTATTAAATAAAATATCCTTTTTTCTATAAAATGAATCCATACGTGTATTTCTACTTCAAAATCATATACGTCTACACTTCGTCTGTTATAAATATAATGTCAAACACTTTTTTTGTCAAACACATAGAAAATCAATATTTAGATAATAATTTATATCATAAATGATGTTTGCAGAATAACTAATATTATAAAATATAATCTGAAAACAGTTTGATATCCTTTACGATAATCCCTCCCTACATACACAGAATATAAAAAGTAAAAAATAATTTTTAATATGAAAATTCTATGAACAAATATAAGTCGATTAAGTGGTGCATTCTACCATCACACTATTGCGCTGTTGTTGCTAACGCCTGCCGCCATTCATTGATATCAAAAATAAAAAAGGACGAAATTTTCAAAAAGATTTTTCAAAGCAGATTAAGGAGATTGTATAAAATTCATTTCAAAGCAACGGAAACTCTTTTATGGTGACATGTGTAATTTTTTATTGGCACTGTAATAGTGCCGGAAGGACGACAAGGAATTTTTTTTTCATAATAATTTTTGCAGTATTGCAGGATTTCTTATTTTCATTTTAAAGGAAAATATTTTGAATTAGTTTTAAGTAGGTATATACATAAAAAATAAAAAATTTCGATCTTCTTAAAATGTCTCGATAAAAAAAACTGTTTTTGATCTGAAGTGATTATATCCTGTGTAAATTGAATTGATATAATAAGAATAAAAACTAATAAGATTTATTAAGATTCAATACCATATAAAAAAAAATTAATTTCAAATTGTTTTGTCGAAGATAAATTAGCATTTTTTAAAGAATATTTTTCCTTGTTTATTATTTATTTTCAAGTGTCATTTATTCCATGAATTTAATCTTTATTTGCAAGTTCTAGTTTGTATTTTAGCAATTAATTTTAGTTTAATATATAAAAAAAACCAAGAGAAAATAGAAAAATAAATTAATTTTTATGGTTTCTTTTCGTATTATTGATTTTCAGCAAAAACAACGAAAAAAAATTGATTAGAATTAATTTATTTTTAATTATATATTTTAAATATAAATAGAACAGAAATATATAAAATAAATAAATTAAAAATTTTCATATTTTTGTTGTGATGATTGATTGATTGCTGTTATCTGTCAAGTACATTTCAATTAAAATTTTATTCTAGAATTAAATATTTGATGGTCATATACCCGAATATTATTATACTCTGCTACTAAGGTCACCATAAATATGACTAATACATTGCTGGACAAATTTTATTTATCGGTATATTAACAAACTATCTAATGGAAATTGGATGAACTAAGCAAATTGAGAGATAAATGAGACCAACTACAGCTTGCAACATTAAAAGTCCAATTACGTAAAAAATTTAAACTTGTGGGAATCCGTATAAAAATACGAAAATTACAATTCAATTAATTTACATGTGATTGGAAAGTATAATATCAAAATTAACAATATAAATAAGCTAAAAAATAAAAAGAATATTCGATTCTTATGTAAAATTAGTAATAATGTGCAGAAGTCAAACTTCCTGTATAAAATCAGAACTAATTTACGTGAAGTAACAAAGACAAAACATAAAAAATGCAAATAAATATTACGATATTACTTAATCGAATTCATTCTTCGGATATACTGACATACAAGTCAGCTATCCAATTTAATCCGAGAAACTATCTATTGACACAGTAGCGTAGAAAATAGTCAACGACAACCTGGTAACAAGCAATATCTTCAGTGTCGTCAAACCAAATTATGTTAGTAGCTTAGCGACTCTTTCAGAAGAAATCGGAATTTATTCGGTCTATGAATAAAACAGTCAGCAGGAAACTTACAAGAAGGTTATTGTGGCCCTGCAGGCGCTCAACATTGGTTGTAGGCAAAATCTTATTGGAGAAGTTCCATGTCCAATATGATTGTCCAAAAACAACCATATATCAAAATAAAAATATAGCCAACAGGTTAGATTGGCACATCTCTCTAGCGTATATATATTTTTCTCGTAGTAGTATAATATAAAAATAAAAAAAAAATAAAAAATAAAATAAAAAGAAAATTAATTAGAATAAATATCAAAATTTTACCTTTTAAAACTTTAAAAATGATTTTGTTTAAAACCATGATGGTTGAAAAACATATTTATATATGAAATGTCAACAAATGTCATTTGACATTTCAGGTTCGAAGTAGAGAAAAATCCATCTGTTGGTGAGCACCGGGAACAACAAATTATATCTCGCGGCCGTATAGAAAAGAAATTGAATCGGGTTAAAATCGGGACAGGCGGAAATTCGAAAACGTTCGAAAAGGAAGGCGAAGAAAAAAACGTGGGTTTTCTGGGCTGCGGACAGAAGATCTCGGTGGGAGTAGACGTGTTGTCTGAGTCTCCGATAGTTTTGTCTTTGGTTTTTTTTTTTGTGGTTTTTTTAAGAATATATACAAAAATTTGGAGTGGCGTATAATAAATTAGTACCACTATAATAAATAAATAAAAAAAAAGAAAAATAAAAAACCACGTATAATTAAAAATTAAATGTACTGGAAACGAAGCGGTCCTGAAATTTTAAGTATTATTTCGTAGTACGGAACATAAAAAAATAAAAAACCAATTTTATTCTGAAAATTGGATTATTGGAGGAATTTGGATGGGTCGATCGAGCTACTGATCGACCAAGAAGGCGGGAAATATTTAGAAGCGGTGGATGAGATGCAGAATTTGGACAACCTCGATGAATCGATGCAGAAAATAAATTATCTCTTTGGTGTATACATTTTTTTTGTAACTAAAAAGAAAATTTTAAAAGAAGAAATAAAAAAACCAACAGAAAGTAAAGTGGCGTTCCATTGCGCTGGGTTAAATTATTTTTTTTTTTTTTTGATTTATAGTAGAGTAGTTTTTTTTTGTAGTTTCCTGATTTTTCATTTTTAGTAATTTGGATTTTGGTTTATTATTAAAGTAGAGTAATTTTTTCTTGAATTTTTGGTTGTAGAGTAATAATTATTTTTAGTAGTTCATGATTTTTTTTGTTGTATCAATTTGGT